>CM062616.1:18547471-18569971 GCA_025617555.3 Puccinia polysora
AATGAATTGAATCTCTCTTGATCCTCACCCCAATTGAAGCATGTAGATGGTAGGAGATGATTTGATAAATTTACCAAGGCCTTCAACTGTTCTACTGCTAGCAATACATGTCATGGCCACGGATAGTATATCTTTTTCACCATTTCAAGTTTTTCCCCCTCCTTTTTTGGTCCATATTCCAGTCAATCCTTCTTGTTTGCCTCTTTTTGAAACTGAAACTCATCCTGTTTCAATCTCCACTTGGAATCCAGTTTTTTTTGATGAGCCATACTCTCAAATTTCTGATTTTTACCATCACTGGCCAGTTGATGATTCCACCTTTGATTTTAAAATTCAAGTTTTTTGGATTCAATTGGTGGTTTGAATTTTTTTTGAGGGCAATATAAATGAGCTTGATTTTGAAAGCAAGGAAGTTCAATCAATGCACTTGCTTGGACCTTGCTTCTCAAGTATATCTTCAAAGTCCAGGGCATCAGAAGTGTTTATGTCACACTCAAAGGTTAAGGTTCATTGTCTTCACCATTTCAACATATCCTTTCCCTCAGTATCATCTACCTCAGTTTACAAGCGTGAAACAAATAAAGCACAAAATCAATGGTGCCTTCTGCTTACTACCTCTGGATTGCATAACAACCTTCCAATCTTGGAGACTCAGTATATAATTGAAAATATTTGAAGTTAACTCTAATAAAGTTGACCATCCATTCAGGCTTTGCTCTTCTAAACCTGGTTATTATTAGCCTCAGACTTCCATTCTTGGTCACACAATCACACTAGTTCACACCCATTCCTAGATAGCCATGTCAGCTGCATAGTTTGCCAATGGACTAGCTCCCTTCCCTGCATAACTATACCCATTCATTCAAATTTTCCTCACATGTCATTCCATTCATTTCTCATCCATGAGGTATATGTGCTCTCATGTTCAATTTTCTTGCACCAATGCTAAGACCTTGGAAACAACTGTACTGTTTATTTCATCTTCCCATTCTGTTCCTGTCATTCATTGAATCATTTCTCCCTAGCTGTAGATGAAAATCCATCAGGTTGTATCTATTCACCATTGGATTAACTTATAATTCTATGCTGCCTGCCTGAAGATTGTTTCCCCAGTTAGTTAATTTCATAATTTCTTGCATTTTGCAAAGACAATTAATCACATTGGCCTTGGCCATGGTCCCCTTCCATTGGAAAACTTCATTCCCCCTTGCTGTTGGCTGAGCCATTGAATCATAAGTTTGAACTATGCAGTTAGCCTTGCTATCTAGCACTTATCCCTTGCTCTCAGCCTTCTTCATTTGTTCTCACAATCATCTAAGATTTCCATATAGTACTTGGGGTGGTTGTGTGGCATTAAATTAACTAACTCAACTCATCTACTGTAGTTTGTTCCCTATAGTAGATTTCCTTTAAAATGTCACATGTGGTGTTGCAAGCTTGTCTGGGCACATGCCCAAGTCCCGCTTGGCACAGTGCCCAGCGGGCTTGATTTTGGCATCAGGTTGCACTGCAGACCTTGCCACACAGCCAAGTTCT
The DNA here is from genome assembly GCA_025617555.3 of Puccinia polysora. NCBI lineage: Eukaryota > Fungi > Basidiomycota > Pucciniomycetes > Pucciniales > Pucciniaceae > Puccinia > Puccinia polysora. The sequence continues at coordinate 18,549,008 of CM062616.1, forward strand.
GCTTGGCCAAGGCCAAGCTTTTGGCACCCCCCCTCACTTGATCCATCCCCTCCCACCCTTGCTCCATCCCCCTTGCTCCCTTGCTCCCTCTGTCCATTGCCCCTTGCATCCTGGAGGCCAACTCGCGGTGCAGCTGGGATTTGGTTGTCCATGCGCCTATGGCACCCCACAAGATCAAGTCCAACAAGAATTGAGGACTTGACAAGGTTGATGGGCCAAGCCAGATTGAAAGGGGAAGAAAAGGAGGGGGGGGGGGGGGGGGGGGGGGGGGGGGGAGCAATCAGGCCTGGGGTCTTCTAGGCTGGGGATGAGCAAGAATGGCGGCCTTCAAACCTGATGGTATCCAATAGTTTGACCCTGAATGGAATGCAAATTTTGGTGAGATGGGAGAGTAGTGTCCTGGCCTTCCACATAAACTTGTTGATCTTGAAGTTGCATTCAAGATTGGGATTGTTGATGAGTCCCTTCCAGCCAACGGTTTCCCAAGGTTTCTCAAAGTACAAGGACCCAAGGATGATCCAAGAAAGGCATCAGTCCAACCAACAGTTCCAAGCAGGACAGGATGGGTGGGCATTGGCTGGGAGAACCAAGGCTTAAGGCGCGCATGATGATGACCAGATCTGGTAACTGCTTCAAGAGTGGCAGGAGTAAGTTGGTGTACTTGATGGCTTTTAATAAAAATTTATTTACATGTTTATCAAAGAAATAAAAAAAATATGTTAAAAATTTTGCCCCGGATCATCAATTTGGCGGACGTGGCCAATTGGGTTGGGTATTGGCCAAGCCAAACTTTGGCCCAACCCACCCAAACTTGGGTGTGTGCCAAGTCGCGCTTGGCTATGTGCCAAGTGTGCTTTAGGGGGTGCCAAGCAGGCTTTATGGGGTGCCCAGCGCACTTGAGAAAAAATAAGGCTAACTTGGGCATTGTCATACTGACACCAAACTCAGTCTAACCTCAGTCTAACCCTCAGGCCTGATCTACTTTCTTAGGAACTTCAACCTCAGGGCTCAGGAGACTTACATCAATATGTCTCCAGTAACTATATACCTCAGGATCTTCATGCAGTACATATCTACATATAGTCTAACCTCATACTATACACAGATAGACTCCATAGGCTTGCACATACTCAATCTCCCAGGCTCTACTCTACCTCTCTGTCTAACCCATACCTCTTTGGGTTACCTCTCTGCCTAACCCATACCTCTTTGGGTTATCTCTCTGTCTAACCCATACCTCCTCTGTGTGGTTTATCCTTTGGGAATATTTATGTACATCCTCTTGCAGATTGTATTACATACTCTCTCTACTTAGTACATAGTGTCATGACTCCCATGTACACTGTACATCCTTCAACTGTACTCTCCCAACTTGAACAGCTCAGACCTGGAACCTTGTCCCAATGTAGAAGCAGCCTAACCTAATGTAGTAGCATACCTGATCAGCCCTCTCTGTTACTTAGACTGTTCCCATGACATCATGTGTGTAGTCTGAGCCCCAATCACTTGTACCTCTGTTGTAGTTCCAAACTCTTGTCTATTTAATAAGCCTCCTCTTTCCTCTTCCTGATGCTTCCCCCAAGAAATCAGTTTACTGCTTCTTACTAGGAGATCTTTCCCAGCAAGTGTCATTCAGCACCATTCAACCCAATCCTCCTCTGCTCCTGTTAGCCTCCTTCAGTAACCTTGCCCCCAAGCCTACTGTGGGTAGAGACCCCTCTGTGCCAAGCCCTGCTTGCATGCCAGCAGCCCTTGTGAAATTAAACTGATTTCTTCCCCAACCACCCTCCCTATCCTTTTAGACAGCATCAAATCTTACTATTGAGTTGCGGCAATTTTTGTTTGCTTTATTTCTGTCCCAACCTTGAACTTGGCTATTTGATTTGTGGCCATTTTCATTGCTTCCCTTACCTTACTGTCAAACCTACTCAAAGGACCCAGCTCTCTGTCCTCTAAGTATCACTTCAACGCTTTGACACTTTGAAGCTTTGACGCTTTGACGCTTCAACACTTTGACACTTCAACGCTTTGACGCTTCGACGCTTTGACGCTTCAACGCTTCTACACTTTGACGCTTTGACACTTTGACACTTTGACACTTAGACAAGGTATAGTAACCAGTATTTGACTGTCCCATAAAGGTAATCAGAGGAAGAAAAAATTCCTTTTTTAATCATTTTATTCTTGTTCCAAGGTGAAGAACAACTCTTGGGTAACTAATTATTCTTAGAAGTAAGAATGCCCCCACAACGTGCTCTTTTTTCTCACATTTCTAGCCCAGCAGTCACCCGCAGCTCTAGGGGGAGAGGTACCACTGAACCTACTGACCCTTCTACCCCTAGATCTCGTGGAACAGGTAGGACCTTTTCTAACCTGGTTGCACCAGTGGCTACCACTTCCACTCCTATGGATACAGGTTTATTGGAACCTATTCCCCAAGCATCCCTTTCTACTATTCCTTCTTCTGACAATGCTAGCCTCCACAGGGTCACAGGCCAGTTTCCAAGCCCAGGTTACCATGGTTTGGAATCTCCTGCCTATGATGCAAGCATGGTCCCAATCCCAGGAGAAGGTGAGGAAGATGAAGAGGATGAAGACTCAGGATTCAATTCCAGAATCTTGAGTGGCCTGGGTTCACCACCCCCAGAGGGTAATCCTAGTCAAACTTCTAATGCAACAGAAGTCCCTTCACCTTCTCAACACACCAACCTTCCTTCCACCACTCAGGCTCCTTCAACTGAACCTGCCCTGCTGGCCATTCTTCAGCAAATGACCACTGCAACGACTCATCTTTCTAAAACTGCTGACCATGGACCCTCTGCTAACTTTAAATCTCCATCTATCAATGCCCCAGATAAATTTGATGGAACTAACCCAACCAAGCTTAGGCCTTTCCTTCAAGCTTGAGAAATCATTTTTGCAAATGATGAGAGAGTTTTTGCTAATGACAGAAAGAAAGTATTTTTTACAGTCTCTTGCCTTTCAGGAAATGCCAGTCGATGGATCCAACCCTATCTTGCTCACATTGGTAATCATGAGCCAGACTTCATACTTAACTCCTGGCTTCTATTCACTCAACAGCTTCATACCCTTTTTGGGGATTGTCTAGAAATACAGCGTGCTGAGAAGGAGTTAACCCTCCTTAAGATGAAAGACAGTGGTTATGCTACTAACTATATCACTGAATTCAGGACACTTATGACCAAGGTTTCTGGGTGGGGTGATAAAGCCTTTTTCTTTCATTTTAGAAAGGGTCTCCCAGCCAGATTACTGAACCAACTAGCTGGTTATGATGGACCTCAAGAAACCTTGAAAGACCTAATGGATATTGTTCTTAAGTATGACACTTGTTACCATGAAAGGATCCGGGAGAAGTCCTTCACTCTCCCTCAGACCTCAAGACCTGGACCCAGTCTTCCAAATCCTCAGAAATCTCAACAGACCAGCCAACCAGGTAGGTTTAAGGGGAAGACCAAGCCAACCCCTACTAATTCTACTCCAACCTATGTCCCCAATCCCAACGTAGGAGAGGATGGACACCTCAAGGCTGAAGAAAAAGCTAGGCAAGAAAGAGAGGGTTTGTGTAACTACTGTGAAGGAACTCACAAAATTAGCCTCTGCAGGAAACGTCCAGATTTTGATCCTGGCCAGAAGCCCAATCCTATGAAGCCAAAACAGGGAAAAGACTAGGTGATGGGAATGTGGTACTCCTTGACCATCACCCTCCCAATATTTGAGTAAAAACTTTGGAAAGAAAAGACGCTAACCCTCCTTCCAAAGACTTACGTTTTGTTTGCTTGTCCAATAACCAGGCTTAAAGTGTACTTGTTGACTCTGGAGCAACTCAATCTGTTATTTCAAAATCTATGGTTTTAAAGTTTTCTCTATCACTCAAACCCCTGACCACTCCTATCTTCTTATTTAGCTTCAGTCCTTCTGACTCACCTTCCCAGGAAATCACCCATAAGGTTTCCTTCAATTTCTTTGCCCTCTTTTCCCAACCTAGAATGGGATTTCTTGGTTGTTGATACTTCCCCCAAAGAAGACATTATTCCAGGTATTGAATTCCTCCATTTCTGGAACCCAGAGGTAAATTGGCAACTGGGATTGATCACCCAAGACACCAACCAATTTGGGATCATTCCTCTTCCGTTGAACTCTCCTTGGCCACTACTTCCTTTCCGCCAGTGAACCTGCAGGTCACTGCTCCTGTCCCCTTTTCAGAATCTATGCACTCACAAAACTTCCCTTTGAGTTCAACAACTACTTCTGTGAACAGGATATTCTTTGGACATTCTCTGAAATTCTTGGAGGATATGGAGAATGATCTATCCGTTCAAGTTTTGCGTATGATTATTTCCACTTCTGACTCTGACCCAAAGCAGGCTACTGCAGAAGGTTTGGATGAAGATGAGGAAACTGATGAAATTGAAACTGTGATGGAGAGAGTTCCTGATGCTTATCATACCTTTTTAGATGTTTTTTCCAAGGTCAAAGCTGATAAACTCCCTCCTCATCGCGCTTACAACCATCATATCAAACTGGAAGGCCCTATGCCTCCAGTTGGGCCTATCTACTCCCTTAGTCACCATGAGAAGGAGGCCCTACAAGCCTATATAGCGGAAAATATAGAGAAAGGTTTCATTTGCCCCAGCACTTCCAGCACTGGAGCACCTGTCCTCTTTGTAAGAAAAAAGGATGGTGGTTTGCAATTGTGTGTTGACTATTGCAAACTCAACGCTGTGACTCAAAAGAACCGGTATCCCATTCCTCCCATGACTCATTTATTAACAGTCTTTTCTGGTTCTACCATTTTTTCCAAAATTGACCTCAGGGGTGCTTATAATCTCCTTCGAATTAAGGAAGGGGATGAACATCTTACAGCATTCAGAACTCAGTTTGGGAGTTTTGAATATTTGGTAATGCCTTTTGGACTCACCAATGCCCCTGCCTCTTTTCAATGTCTTGTTAATGAAATTTTTGCAGACCTTCTGACCATCTGTGTGGTGGTATACCTCAATGACATTCTTATTTTTTCCAAAAACTTAACAGAACATACAGCTCATGTGTGTGAAGTCTTGAACAGACTTTGGAAGAACAACTTATATGCAAAAGCTTCTAAGTGTGAATTTCATGCCTCCTCAGTGGAATATCTAGGATATGTCATTTCCAGAAGTGGCATTGAAATGGACAAATCCAAGGTCCAGAAGATCTTGGACTGGTCACCACCAACAAACAAAAAGGCCTTGCAACAGTTTTTGGGTTTTTCTAATTTTTATTGCAGGTTTATCATTAACTATTCCAGAAAGGTGCACCTCCTCACTGCTCTAACTGGAGCAGACCCCATCTTTCCTTTATCCCCAGGGGCTCTGCAGCAGTTTAAGGACCTCAAGGTAGCCTTTAATAAAGCTCCTGTACTCAGAAATTTTGATTTTTCCTTACAAACCTTTTTGGAGACTGATGCCAGTGACTATGCCCTAGGGGCTGTCCTCACCCAAGTCTCTCTTGATGGATCCAAACACCCAATTGCTTTTGACAGCAGGAAATTGGGTAGTGCTGAACTGAACTATGAAATACACAATAAGTAAATCCTGGCCATTGTATGGGCCATCAAGATCTGTAGAGCTTACCTCCTCAGTCTTTCTTCTCCCTTTGAAGTTCTCACTGATCACTTGTCTCTTAAATATTTCATGACCTCCAAAGTCTTGACTTGTTGCCAAGCCCGTTGGGCTGAGTTTCTGTCTGAATTTGACTTCACTATAGTCTATAGACCTGGAAAGTAATCAATAGTGCCTGATTTCTTGTCACGTCGAGACAACGTTTATCCCAAGGGGGGGACGCCCTATGCAGAAAAGAATCCAGCAAATGTCAAACAACTCTTGAAACAGACTGAATTTGAACCTTCTAGAATTTTCTTCATCTCTGCAAAACAGGTTGAAAAACAATTGGAAAACTTAATTCAGTCCCAGATCTCCAACAAATCAACCCAGCAGATTATTCAGAAACTACATAAAAAGGAACAAGTAAAGAGTTACCTTATAGACCCAGAAACTGGACTCCTTATTTTCCAAAACAGAATAGCAATCCCCAAGGAGGATGAACAACTCCAACTTGAAATACTTTGACAAAGAAATGACTCTCCCCTCTCTGGCCACCCTGGACAAGACAAAACAGCTGATCTAGTCAAAAGAGATTTCCATTGGGAAAATATGACTTCCTTTATCAAATATTATGTTTCTTCTTGTTACCTTTGCAGCAGAAACAAAGCCAGTCACCACAAAAAGTTTGGAATCCTCCAACCCTTACCGATTCCAGATTCTCCCTGGACTTCACTCTCTATGGACTTCATCTCACAACTACCACTATCCAATGGGTTTGACTCAATCCTTGTGGTAGTTGATTGTTTTTCAAAAATGTCACTCTTTATTAAAACCAGAACTGATATCTCCTCTGTGGAGTTGACTAACCTACTAATTTCTCATGTTTTTACTAAACATGGCCTCCCAACTGACATTGTCAGTGAAAGAGGATCTTTATTTGTTTCTTCCTTCTGGAAAATGTATGTGAAAAATTACAGATAAAAAGAAATCTTTCCAAAGCTTATCACCCTGAAACAGATGGACAGACGGAACAAGTAAATCAGATCCTAGAACAATTTCTTAGGATGTATGTCAGTTATCACCAAGACAACTGGGATACCTGGATCCCCCTTGCTGAATTTGCTTACAATAATTCCACTCACACTTCTACTACGCAATCTCCTTTTTTCACCATCTATGGACAACATCCCAACTTTGACAGTCTCCATGTAGTAGATGATCAACCTGCCAGCCACTAAATAACCCAGATTCACCAGAATCAAAAGTTATTGGGTATTGAACTAGAAAAGGCAATTAAAACCTACAAAAGATATGCTGACATAAAAAGAAGTGACTTTCCTGCCTCATTTGCTGTTGGAAACAAAGTTTGGCTCTCTTCTAAAAATATCAAAGCTGATCTTCCAACTCATAAACTCTCAGAGCAATGGTAAGGTCCCTTTTTGATTACAGAACAGATTGGAAAAAGTTCATTCAAGCTTCAAATCCCTCAACAATGGTCCACCATTCACCCTGTATTCCACTCCTCCTTACTCAAGCCATATCAGGACAACTCACTATCCTCTAGGCACCAACCACCAACTGAGACAGTCAAAATTGATGGTGAAGAAGAATGGGAAGTGTCTCAGATATTGGATTCCAAACTTAAGAGGGGGAAATTATTTTACTTAGTTGAATGGAAAGGCTTCCAGAATGACGAGGAACGCACTACTTGGGAACCTCACTCTAATCTTACCAACTGCCCTACTTTACTTCAAGACTTCCATACACTCTATCCCTCAAAACCAAAGTCATCCTTAAAATAAAAACAATAAAAACCTTACTCTCCTTTTCAATATATATATATATATATATATATATATATATATATATATATCAATAACATGATAAAAAAAAGAAAGATTCTTTCTCCTTTTTCCCTTTCTTCAACCTTAAAAAAAAAAAGAAAAGAAAAGATCAATTACTCCCCTCTAAGAAAATATAAATAAAAACAAAAAAATAATAATAATAAAATAAAACAAATTTTATATAAAGAACTTTTTAGATAGCTTCACACATCAATTCTTCCAACTCTTTTACTCTAGACATCCAAGTATTTACTAATTTTAACTTGGCAACTTGATAAGAATTTGGCCCCCTTATAGTAGTCCCTACTTCAAAAGTATGCCCAGCCAAAGCCAAGATATCAGCTAGTCTTTTCTTTATCTCTAAAACTTTTTTCTTTCTAGCTTCTCAAAACCCATACTTCTCCTTTCTTATCTCACTACCCCAACCCTTCTTTAAACCTTCCTGAAAATTTGAATTTAAAGCCCTAGAATTCCTACTATAAATCTCCAAAGAATGATTAACTTGATCTTCATTTAAAACAGAATCTTCTCTGAATCTTCTTCCTTCCATCATCTCCAATAACCTTTCCCCACTTTCCAATTCCTCCAACCAGACCTCAGTTTCACCTCTTCTTTCAATTCCTTTCCTTCTATTCCTTCTGTCTTCCACCACGTTCATCTTTACCTCCAAATACTTCATCTTGTTCCTCAAATCTTCTAACTCCAAAGAGTCATCTGATCTGCCCCCTTCTTCAACAATGATCTCTCTTCCTTTTCCTTTACCTATCTCTTTGGTGGTTCCTCTATCTTCATCCATATAACTTAATTCCATCTCCAAACTCCCTTTGGCGTCTTCATTGTCATCTCCACTTTGACAATCCGCTTCAACAATTTGCTTTGACGCTTTGACGGTGGGCTTTGACGCTTCGACTGTTTGCTTGGACGCTTGGACGCTTTGACGCTTTGACGTTCAACGCTTTGACAATTTTCTTTGACGGTTTGACAAACCCCTTTGACGCTTTGACGAACCCCTTTGATGCTTCGACGATTTCCTTTGACGGGTTTGACAGATTCCAAAATACCCTTATTTCGTACCCTTTTTGAGGGGACCTCGACCACCTCCTCATCCAAATTTACGTGAGGGGTTCCCCATTGTATAAATGCCTCACCGCACTCCTCCTGCGGACGCCTCGACATACCATCTATGGCCAAATTACCGGTTTGACGCAGTGCCTCCATCTTTTCTTGTGTTTTCTTCAATCTCTCCTGCATCAAACGGACTATTGCAAACCTTGTATCAGCACTCCAGCACCTCCAATACTAAATCCAGAAGCACTTACCTGAAGATTCATCAAGTCTGGATGAGTAACCCAGGGTCATGGCATCATCATCTGGAGCCTCTTTCACTTCAAAAGGTTGACTCTTCTCCAGGACCCATAAGGTTGGCCCCAAGGCCTTTCTGCCTTGCGTATCCATATCACACATTCTTCCATACTGCCTAAAACTTTCACATTTGGCAGAATTGTGCTTGATACTGGTGGTGCAGATTCTTCCAAGCTTGACGCACCTATCACAACTTGGGTAGTATTGCTGGACTGGATGATAATTGTTGGTCTTCTCCATTGGATAGGTTGGTGTAGGTGATCTGGTGTAAGGAGCTAAAGGTGGTAATGGGGTGAATGGTGGTGATGGTTGTGGGTAAGGGGAAGGAAAACTCAAGTTAGACATGGCTGAAGGACAACCTGGATGGCCTCTTCAACCTCTCCTTTTATGGTCATCAGGAGATGCCCTCTTCTTCACCAGGGGGTACTGTCATACTGACACCAAACTCAGTCTAACCTCAGTCTAACCCTCAGGCCTGATCTACTTTCTTAGGAGCTTCAACCTCAGGGATCAGGAGACTTACATCAATATGTCTCCAGTAACTATATACCTCAGGATCTTCATGCAGTACATATCTACATATAGTCTAACCTCATACTATACACAGATAGACTCCATAGGCTTGCATATACTCAATCTCCCAGGCTTTACTCTACCTCTCTGTCTAACCCATACCTCTTTGGGTTACCTCTCTGTCTAACCCATACCTCTTTGGGTTATCTCTCTGTCTAACCCATACCTCCTCTGTGTGGTTTATCCTTTTGGAATCTTTATGTACATCCTCTTGCAGATTGTATTACATACTCTCTCTACTTAGTACATAGTGTCATGACTCCCATGTACACTGTACATCCTTCAACTGTAATCTCCCAACTTAGACAGCTCAGACCTGGAACCTTGTCCCAATGTAGAAGCAGCCTAACCTAATGTAGTAGCATACCTGATCAGCCCTCTCTGTTACTTAGACTGTTCCCATGACATCATGTGTGTAGTCTGAGCCCCAATCACTTGTACCTCTGTTGTAGTTCCAAACTCTTGTCTATTTAATAAGCCTCCTCTTTCCTCTTCCTGATGCTTCCCCCAAGAAATCAGTTTACTACTTCTTACTAGGAGATCTTTCCCAGCAAGTTTCATTCAGCACCATTCAACCCAATCCTCCTCTGCTCCTGTTAGCCTCCTTCAGTAACCTTGCCCCCAAGCCTACTGTGGGTAGAGACCCCTCTGTGCCAAGCCCTGCTTGCATGTCAGCAGCCCTTGTGACAGGCATGTGCCCAGAAAAGCTTAAACTACCATAATTTCTTGAACAGGAATGCTGTCCTCACCCCTTATAATGATGATATCAATAGGGAAGGGATATCCAGAAATCCATGGGCCCAAAAACCCCTGGACCCTTTTCCTTCTTCTAAATCTCCTTTGGTTGAACCTCTCAACAGCCCACTTGCTTCTTGTAGTCAACCAGAAGCTCTGGTGGATTCTCTTGAGGAAATCAAAGATTCCCAACACTCCTTGAATGAAAACTTGACTCAAGGTAGATCAAGGGTTTGCACAAGTGCTCCAAAGCCCAAAAATTTAACTATTCTCTCTGCTTTTATCCAGGCTCTTCACCAAAATGCCTTGCAACCTAGCACAATTGGTCCAAGTTTCCATACTCTGGGAATGAAGCAGCCTGACCATTTTATGGGAGAACATTTGAATAAGCTTAGATATTTCTTAAATTCTTGTAAAATCATCTTCTCAAACAATCCCCATAACTTCTCCTCCAACAGACACAAGTTCATGTAAAATTCTTCCTTCTCAGGAGATAGAGCCTTGCAGTGGTTCAAAACATAACTCAAACTGTTATCAAATACAAATCCCACTTGTATTCTAAACAATTTGGACAAGTTTGAGCAACAACTGTTCACCCTGTTTGAAAATACCAACAAATTTCAAAATGCCAAATACAAACTTAATAGTCTATTTATGAAGGAGAGTAGCAGGGTTTCCATTTATATCTCTCAATTCCAAACTCTGAAGTCTAACATCCAATGGAACAAGGCAGCAGTTTTATTTCACTTTCAAAAGGGTTTACCGTCACATCTAATAAAACAGCTTGCAGTTTAGGGACATAAGACAACCTCCCTTCAGCATTTGATAGATTGGGCAATTGAGCTTGATAATTGATATCATGAAAAGAACAACTCTCAACAAATAAATTGTGGATTGTCAGCCTTGGCTCCAAAGGCAGACAACTCTTCAAGACAACACTTGAAGAATCCCAAACAAAATCCAAATTTGAACTAAAAACCAAAGGGGAAAGCTGTTTCCAAAAGTCCAAAGTTTCTGGACAAAGAAAATGGTATGCTCTGGAACAAGGAATGGCAAAGGAGGTTGAAAGAAGGTTTATGTATTTATTGTGGAGGAAAAAAATGATGTGAATAGTTGTGCAAAGCCACTGGCATGTGAATAAGCTAAGCAGTCAAAAAATTAGCTTGTAGTTTTTCTGATACTTGCAAGGAAAACAAGAAATTATCTAAATTAAAGAAAGTCAATATTTGCACTTGCGATTCACTTGGTGATCCAAATTCAAGATTTGTCCTTATTCATTCCAGCAAAACCCCTTATTGTGTTTCACTTGATTCTGGAACTAGTTTTTGTTTTATAAGTTCATCCTTTTCCACTTCCAAAAATCTCATGTGTTCCAAGATAGATAAATTTCCCATCTATTTAGTAAATAGTGCAAACAAGCTGTCTCATGGGGTTAAACTTAAGGGAAAATGGACCTTCATATTCTCCAATTTCCCCAGCTTCAAATGGGACTCATTTGTTTTGGATATCCCTGGAATGGAAAATACCATTCTAGGCCAAAAATTTCTAGTTTAATGGAATCTGGATGTGAATTGGCAAGAAGGGGTAATTAAAATTTTAAACTTGCAACCCCTGGATACTAAAACTTCTGTCAAAAAAGAATTAAACAGCTTAACTTCCACTGTTATTGAGCTTGATGAAAAATTTCTACCAGGGGATTTGCAATATCCTGACCTTCATTCCCAAGTTCCCTCTTCAGATTTAGGATTTATTGCTTATTTGTCAAATTAAACTCTTCCTTGTTTATTAAAAGAGAAACAGGCGCCTGCCAAAAGGTGTATTTTGAGCTCCCTAATCCTCTTGCATTGTGCAAGCACTTCAAATCCAGTGCTAAAAGATAACAAGATTTAAGATTCTTGACCTTTGGTTTGTTTAGTTTTGGCCTTCACCATCATGTCCGCTCACCTCCCTCTCTCAGCACATTAATATTTAGTTTTATTATCATGCATTTTTGGAATAAATTTAGCTTGTTCTGACCAATCTATCAATGTTATTATATGCTTGTGAAAATTTTAGCTGTCCCAACCACCTTTATATTTCCTGATACTTATAGTTGTCTAGGCCAATTTTATGTCTGGCACCTATAGTCTGCCAGCCACATCATCTGATTAATGTCACAAGCTCTTGATACACAAATGTCATTAACCCTAGCTTATGCAATACTATTGCTACATTCCTATCCTCAACCATTTTATCCTGTCTTATCTTATTGAATATTCTTCCTTATTCAAAGGCCCATTTGTGGCTCCCTAGTTTTCTATAAATAATCTTTCTTTTATGATCCCTTGAATGAAAATCATCAGATTCTTTTCTTTCTTATCTGGGCCCACTTAAAAAAGCCCTCCTGAATCTGGTCCCTTCTGGACCCCTTAAGTCAGATTTTACCTCCTCCATCATCTACCTCTTCTCCTAATTTATCTCCTCATCATCTTGTCAAGCCTCATATTTTAACATGGTTCACCATGCCTTTGCTGACATCTTTCCATCTTTTAAGGAAGATAAAATAAATCTTTCCAGTTCTTATGATCACAGGATCAAACTGACTGGCTCACCTCTGGCACCTGGACCAGTTTACTCTCTCTCAAAGCAAGAATTGAACAAGCTTCAAGAATACATTGCATAAAATTTATCAAAAGGATTTCTTTGACAAAGCAATTAAAACACTGGCTAGCCCATCCTTTTTTTTTCAAAGAAAGAAGGTAGCCTTTTAATTTGTTTTGAATACAGGAAACTGAACCAGGTAATCCAGAAGAATGCCTACCCAGTACAGCCTATGTCTCAACTCCTCAATCTCTTCCATGGAGCTGCTTATTTCTCAAAGCTGGAACTTGAGGCGCCTAAAACCTAATTTTAATTGAAAAAGGTCATGAGTATTCCACCACAATGAGAAAATATTTTGGAAGTTATGAGTATACTGTCATGCCTTTTGGCCTCTGCAATTCTCCTTCTAATTTTCAAAATTTTGTCAATGAAATTTTTCCTGAGCTTGTAGAGAGACACCTTGTGGTGTACCTTAGGTTTTAGGGTTTATACTTGTCTGCTCAAGAAATATTGAGGATCACATTCCACATGTGCAAGAGGTGCTACAGTGACTTTGAAAGAATAAAATTTTTGAAAAAGCCTCCAAATGCAAAATTCATACTCATTTTCTTCAGTTTTTAGGTGTAATAGTTTTTCAACAAGGACTATCAATGGATCCAGCAAAAAGCCAACACATATTGGACTGGCCTGCACCTTCTTCAGTAAAATACCTTCAAGTTTTCCTTGGATTCAGTAATTTTTAAAGGAGGTTTATTGAGCACTATGCCAAGAAGACAATGAATCTTACTAATGTTCTTCAAAAAGACACTCATTTCTTTCTTACAGACCAAGCCCTTTGGAGTTTGAATATATTAAAAAAGCTTTTAAAACTTCCCCAATACTTTCTCACTTTAACAAGCTATCTTGCACCATTTTAGAAACAGACACAGGCAACTATGGGATTGCAGGATTAATTTTGCAGTTTTCTTCCTGTTCTTCTCTTTTTCATCCCCTAGCCTTTGAGTATTTCAAACTTCTTGCAGCAGAACTTAACTATGAGATTCATGAAAAGGAACTTCTCACAATAAATTATTGCTTGAAGAAATGGTGTTCATACCTTTTGAGTCTTATGGAACCCTTTAAGGTCTTAACTGATCACAATTATCTTAAGTATTTCATGATCTCAAAAGTCCTTACACACAGACAGGCATGTTGGGCCAAATAAATCTCCAAGTTCAAATTGACAATCACGTATTGCCCAAGGAAAAAAGCAGTAGTCCCTGATGCTTTGTCAGGTTGGGAAGAAATTTACCCAGGGGGGGGGGGGAAGCACCTTTGCCAATAACAACACTGAAAACATTAGGAAACTTTTATCCAACCAGTCTGCCCAACTCAGTTTGATAATAATTTACCTTTGAGACAACACTTCCAAACTTTGACAAGCCCAAATTAACAACAAACTTTGCAAGAGTGCAAAAATATTTATAGTGATTACAGTATTGACAAAAATGGTTATTAAGTTTATAAAGATTGTATAGTAGTACCTGATAATCCTTGCATTAAGTTAGATATCTTTGGGTCTTGGAATGAATATCCACTTGCTGGTCATCATTGGCAGGATAAAACCTACCAGTTGATGACACAAGAATTCTATTGGCCTGAGATGAAAAAGGAAGTAAAAGAATATGTTTTTGCGTGCTATGATTGCAATGGTAACAAGTCCTCAAAGCACCAGAAGAATGGGCTGCTTCAGCCACTTCCAATTCTGCTTATTCCTTTCCACTCATTGTTTACATGGATTTCATTTCTCAATTTCCTATTTCTAGTGGACATGATGCTATTTTAGTAGTAGTAGATTGCTTCTCAAAGATGGATTTATTTCTTTTCAGTACTGTGACTTCCTCTTTGGAAGACCTAGCTAATTTATTCATAGAATATGTATTTTTGAAACATGGCCTCCCTGATAATATAGTTAGTGATTGTGGGTCATTGTTTTTATCTAGCTTCTGGACCTTGCTATGCCAGCATTTGCAGATCACTCACAAATTATCAATGGACTACCACCTGGAAATGGATGTACAGACCCAGAAAGTAAATCAGATGCTCACACAGTATCTTTGAATGTAAATATCCTATCAACAGGAAAACTGGTTGAAATGGCTCCCATTAGCCAAGTTTTCCTACAAAAGCTCCACTAATTCCTCCACCAAAAAGTTTCCCTTTCAGACTATTTATGGAAGAAACCCAACTTTTGATTATATTAACATAGCACCTTCTTAAACCACTACAAAATATCTTACTCTCAATCCATCCCTTCAACTGAAACTTCAATCCAACCTCAAATCAGAAAACAAGTGCTACAAGGAGCAAGCAGACCAAATCTTCACTACAGCACCAACCTTTGAAGTAGGAGATCAGGTATTGCTCAATGCGTGAAATATTTGCAATACTTTCCCAACACAAAACCTCTCTGAGAGGAAACTTGGTCCCTTAAAAGTAAAATAAGTCATCTCTCCAAATGCTTTCAAACTTGCCTTACCTGAAAAATGGAAAGGTATCCACCCAGTCTTTCATGTGTCTCTCCTAGAGCAACCTTGAGTCCTATACCTGGGAAATACTTATCCCCCTCCTGAACTAGTAAACTTCCAAGATCATTTAAGGTGGGAAGTAAGCTGTATTCTGGATTCCAGTTTATGCAAAGGAAAAATTTAATAACTTTTCAAATGGACTGGCTTCCAGTCCCACAAAGATTTCACCTTGTGGGAACAGCCCATCACCTTTGCAACTCTACAAACTTGGTTTGAGACTTCCATGCAAACTAACCTTGCAAACCTTGCCAAGCTTAATTCCATTCCATCAAATCACATCCCATTCCATTTCATCCCATCCAATCATGTCGAATTTCCTATTCCATTCCATGCTATTGTGTTTGTGTTTCTCAGTTCTATTTTTTATGCTTTCATAACATCTCTTTATTTTCAATTTTCTACACCCCCATTTATTTTATTTTTTTCTAACTTATTAAATTAACCTTCTTTCATTTCTCAAAAAAATAAAATAAATAAAATACAATAATTGTAAAATAATCATAGTAAAATAATAATAATAAAAAAGAAAATAAATTATAGATTTCCATTTATTTCTCTTTCCATCTCTTCCCAATTTGCAGTGTGGTGTTGTTATATAGCCTTGGATTGGGAACCATGCCGCGGTTGGCAAGCTCAGCATTTGGTAGGTCAGTTTCTCCATACCAGGTGTGGGTTGGGCTTAAATGGGCATGGTGGGTTGTGGCCCGCTTGGACATTGGAGACTCAAGAATGGAGCCGGCCCAACCAGGTTTGTGGGCAGCTAGTTTGGAAAGATAGAGCAGGCCAGGAATGCACAAGCACGGGCCGGCCCACAGGGAAGGAAATCTCGCGGAGCGCCGGGCGGATAAGGACAACGCAGGGGGCTCTGAGTAGGGCGCGGCAGAGGGCCGTGTCATGAGAAGGATGAACCGGGTTTGTGTAAATGTGGTTGCAGTATGGGAAAGGGCTAGGGCTAGGCTAGGGTTCTGGTTTTTTAGGGTTATTTTTCTATTTGTTGTTGGGCTGTCATTGCGCTTGTACTTAGGTTAGTTTTGATAGTGTGGGCATAAAGTCTGCGCTCTCAACCCAAGCTTGGAGGGGGGAGGGATATATCATAGATTGTTGGATCATGGTGGACAGTACAGAAAGGAAAGGAAACATGCTAGGACCATTGATTCCAGAACTTAGGGACAACTAGGGAAGTTCCTCTCTCTTACTTTCCACAGCGGCTAACTCAATTACCATCAATTTGAATTAATAAATATCTTCATCATTGATTAACCCATAAATCCATTGCAACACATGAACTTGTGCAACAAAAGCCTCCCCAAAGATCTCCTTGCACCTTGCAACTTGGGCTGTCTTTGGTCAGGCATTCCATTCATCTGCTTCCAAGAGTTCTTTGTGGGCTCTCTTCCTTTGAATTTGTGACAAAAAATCTCCAATATTGACATTCAAACATCTTGCCTCAGTCTCAATTGGTACCACAATTTGAACTTGGGCTCCCTTGCTTCAACCTTCCATCCAATCCCTTTTGATTCTGTTTCCTCCCTCCCGTTCTGTCCTGTTTCCTCCTTCATTTCCATTCTTGTCCTCCTGTTCAGTCTGATTTCATTCTTAATCAGC
This sequence comes from Puccinia polysora, assembly GCA_025617555.3. NCBI lineage: Eukaryota > Fungi > Basidiomycota > Pucciniomycetes > Pucciniales > Pucciniaceae > Puccinia > Puccinia polysora. The sequence continues at coordinate 18,565,874 of CM062616.1, forward strand.
ATTTCTTTCTTCTCTTGTTTCATCTGTAATTGCTTTGACATGCAGTTCACCTTGCACTTTTCTTTGCTCCTTGGACTCCACTCAATTCATCTGGAATTTGTTTTACTGTCCAAAATACGTTGGTGGTGGTGGTGGTTTACCTCCAGAATTGTGGTAGTACTAGAAGGAAAAAATGTTCATTTCATGGTCTCATTTCATTGATTTAGTTTGTCTCTGACCTCACTCACCTGGATTTCATACTCCAAGAAATACAATCTCCAGCACTGGCCAAATGTGTTAATTCACATGCAGAGCAGACCTTTGACTTTGGACTTCACTTGTAGATGCCTCAGGAGTATCAACTAATGGCTGGCTATTTAAAGGAACAAAGAAAGCCACTTTCCAAAGACAAAAATGCTTGAAATTGCCTCAAATAACCCAGGAAGAGGTTCTTGGAACACATCTCTTGTTTTGGCGGATACAGTTTTAGAAATGGCAAGAGGGGGATGAAAAAAAATTAATTCAAATTTATTCAAGCAATTAAGTATAGGCTTCTTAGGGTATAAATTAAGGTAAAAACTTTTGGAATCAATGGGAATTCATCTGGATGCTTGGGGCTTTATAAATAGGCAACTGTCATGCTTCAAGGTTAAGGGTCATTTTCTTCACCATTACAACATATCCTTTTCCTCAGTACCATCTACCTCAGTCTACAAGCATGACACAAATAAAGCACAACATCAATGGTGCCTTCTTTTAACTACCTCTGGCTTGCATTAAAAAATCCCAATCTTGGAGACTCAGTATATACTTGCAAATCTTTGCATTTAACTCTAATCTGGTTGAGCATCCATTCAAGCTTGGCTCTTCTAACCCTGGTTATCATTAGCCTCAGAATTCCATTCTTTGTCACACAATTACACTAGTTTGCAACCATGCTTAGATAGCCACATCAGCCGTAAATTTTTCCAATGGACTAGCTCCCTTCCCTACATAACTACACCCATTCATTTGCATTGTCCTCACATGTCATTCCTTCCATGTCTCATCCATTATGTCTCTGTACTCTCATGTTATATTGTCTTGCAACTAAGATAAAAACTTGGAACCAACTGTACTTTTTATTCCATTTTAACATTCTGTTCCTGTCATTCATTGCATCATTTCTCCCTAGCTTTAGACAAACATCAATCAGGTTGTATCTAGTCACCATTGGATCACCTAATTAATTCCAGGCCGCCTGCCTGAAGAATTTTTAATCATTTAGTTAATTTCATATTTTCTTGCATTTTTCAAAGACAATTCATCACATTGGCCTTTGCCTTGGTTCCCTTTTATCAAAAAACTTCATTCCCCCTTGTGTTTCTGTTTAGCCATCCAATCATTTCTTTGCACTTTGCAGTTAGCCTTTCTATCTCACAATTATCCCTTTCTCTCAGCCTTCTTCATTTGCTCTCACAATCATCTAAGATTTTCCTCTAGTATGTGGTTTGGTTGTGTGACAGTTTTTCCTCTTTTGAAAACTTTTGCGGTTGATGTTGCCTGAGTTGGAGGCCTTTTGCTTTCCCTCTGCAGAGGATGTTTGTGTCTTGAATTCATCACTATTATTTTAAGGTCATGTGGGAGGCCCCATTGTATTGAGAATTTGGCCATTCAGAAATTGATGAGGCTGTTTTTTTACATTCTAAATCAGTCAGGATTAAGCAGAAAAGACAAGAAATTTGTTCTTTAGTTGAACAGATTTTGATTTTAATGGAGATACCAGGATATCCTGCTCCCCATTGACAAAGTTGTTGAGTTCTTCCACTGCAGGAAGGAAGAAATAAAAAGAAGTAAGTGAGGGACCAAATCAAGGTTTTAAATGTTTGATCAATTCAAATGTAGAAATGGTGGGAGCTAGTTGAGTTTTAATATCCTCCTTGGAACCAGATTGGGGCAACTTAAACGTTTCACCAAGATAATCATTTCCAGGCTGCGCATCCACAGCCAAGTCCTCAGCATCTATGGAATCAGATTTTTGGGCATCAAAATAAGCTAAATGGGATGAAATTATTTCCAAATATTTCATTCATTTGAATATGAAAAGGAAATTCAGTCAAACTTATCAACCACAAAGTTGATTACCTTGGCTTTATAAGAGTGTGTGATACCAAAGCCTGTGGAGATTGAAAATGAGTTGTAAGACAAATAAGTAAAAAATCCCGCTATTGAATGTTGTAGGAATGACAAAAAACCGGAAAAATTTCACAAAAGCTTTTGTTTTCATAACAAAAGAAATGTTTTATTTCTACATTTGGTCTGTAAATGCATTATAGGAGTTGGCTTATGATCCTGAGAGACTTCCAAAAGTCTTTGTGACAGACTGTGAAAAAGCTCTGATTGATGCTATAGAATCTAGTTTCCCTGAGTCATCAACACAATGTTTCACTTCGCACTTGTCTAAAAACATACAAGTAAACTGCAATGTGCCCTTTGTTAATGATGTTGAAGGATGAAAAAGCTTTATGACTATATGGGAAAAGTACAGGGCCTCCAAGACCAAGGAGGAGGCAGAGGTCAATGATGCAGAACTCAGAGTAGATCCAAATCACTGATTCTTATTCTTTCTAGTTTTGGGTTCTGACCTTTTGACTTGTATAGTTTTTCTTGAAAGACTATGACAATGTGCTTGAGTATATGGAAAATAACATTTTACCTATCAAATAAACATTTGTAACGGTGTGGACTTGTATACCCAGATTTTAGAAACAAAAAAAATCTTGGGTTGAAGGGGCCCATGCCACTCTCAAACAATTCCTTGCAAACTCTTTGGGAAATAATTTGGATGTTTTGAAAAACATTGATGGAAAAGTTTTGAATAAAATTAAATTGGTTCATGCCTCTCTACACAACTCTCAAATTAAGTGAGGGACAGTTCTCCCACCTGAACTTTTACCATTGGGATACAAATTGTCTTCAGAGGTATTCAGCTTATTGGTGAACAATTTGAGAAGTTCAAACGTGATCATGATGGCAAAGTGTGCACCAAGTCATACTCCAAGACTATGGGTTTTCCCTGTTCCCACCAAATAGGTGAATTTCCAGCATTCAGAGGATCCGTGGTACCCAAAGATGTTCATCCTCAGTGGAGGCTGGACTATGACCCTTGCAGTTCTAGTTTTGTAAGTTGGCTTCAGTTAGATTGTTAAAGTCACTATGTGATTAATGCTTTTTGATTAATTATTCCTATTTTACTAATGGTTGATCCTTTTGAATTTTTGAAGTGCAAAGTGGAAAAAATGCTCAGCATTCCTCAGTTGAGTGAAGAAGTGAATGCAATGATATTGGAATCTCCAGATCATGAGCAAGGAAGCCCATTGAAGTATATCATTTGAACAATCACAAAATATCAATCAAAGCCAAGACTTGAACCTAAAGTCTTAAACTCAAGTAGGAGCCAGCCAAAATTGACAGATACATGGAGAGAACCATCTAGGTTTGAGCATTTTGAAAACCAACTCAAGCAAGAAAATAGGAGTAGAAGGGTTCCAAATAAGAAAAAAAGAAAGATTTTAAGTCTTTTCTTTTGGAAAATGTTCATTTTTTGGGTTTAATGAACTAACTAAATAATGATGAATTTTTATTCAAAGTCTGCAGGATCAGAATATGAGTTTCATAGCTCAGAGAAAGAGACTGAAAGTGAATTGGGATCACTTAATTTTGAATTTTAATCCTCTCCAGAGGAAGACAATGTGCAGCAAAGCTCAACCAAAAGCTCATCTTTGGTGAGTATTCATTTCATTTATCTGATTAAAGAAATAAATACTATGTTAGTTTTCATGAAAGGAACCAAACGTGAAATACCTCAATCAAATAACCAAGAAATTCCATCAGTTTTTGGGTGAGGTTTGGGATCCAATTAGAGATGGGGATTGCGGATTTAGAGTCATTGCTAAATCTCTTGGTTATGATGAACATTGATGGTTTAAAGTGAGAAAGGAAATGATTGAAACATTAGATAAACATAAAGCATGCTACATTAAGATGCTTGGTGATGAAAAAGATGTAAAAAAGATTAAACAAAGTATTGATGTCAAAGACATTAATCAAAAGATTCCCTCTTCAAAATGGTTGGCTAAA
>CM062616.1:18572471-18647471 GCA_025617555.3 Puccinia polysora
AAGTTTAGTGTTAATGTTGGGCAGAGGGGTTTCTGAAACCTCAAAAAATTATTTTAAAGACTTTTTGAAGGGTTTTAACCCCCTTAAAAATGTGTACAAAGTTTTGAAAAAAAATTAAATTAAAGGCTTTACATGCAAATTTTTCACCTCTTTTTTTAGATTTTTTACTTTGATATTTTTGAATTTCTAAATTGGTAGAAAATTTTTGAATACATTGGAGACTACAAAAATTTTTTTTTTTAAATTTACAAAACTGTTTTTTCACTCAGAAATTGGTAAAAATTCAAAAACAATGATACACAAGACATATTTTGTGATAATTGTTGAGGGGCTGTATCTACAATAATTTCAGAATTTGGAGCCTGCAAAATTTTAAGAATTCTGTTAAATGATAATAGGAAAATGTTCAGTAATTTTTTGGACATAATCTTGAACCTCAAATTCCAAATTGATGTAAAATGAAACAAATTTGATATCAATGTTTGGAACATTTTCACAATGATTGATGAATCATTGTGTAGATTTTTATTTTAGATTAAATTTTACTAAAAAAAAATGATGATGATAAAAAATAGGCTAGGAATCAATTAATATTAATCATTCTTTTGTATAGTTATTTGACTATTCTTTATCAATCATTGATCATCAAACATTAATCTTTTAGTCATATTGATTATTTAATATTCTTTATTTTTTGTTAGGGCAATGTTAAATTTGCACCCCCCCGTGACCCGTTCACAACCCAAAATGGGTTTCCAACAGTAATTTGAGGCCTGTATAAATTGAAAATGGCCATTCACAACTCAGGAGGGTTGTGAATGACAGTTTGCAACCCATTTTGGGTTTCAAACCGCTTTAGGCAACCCTTTCTGGATTTGAAACCATTTCACGCAACCCATTTTGGGTTGTGAATCACAAAAAAAAAGAATTTTTAGATTTTATTTATTTCATTTGATTTACTTATATATTTCTTTGTATTTTCATTTTTAATTTAATTGATTTATTTTTTATTTAAATATTTTTATTCATTTCATTTCATTCCATTTATTTATTTTTTTTATATTTATATTTTTAATTTAATTGATCAATTTATTTCTTATTCATTTTTTGATTTATTTATATTAGGGCGTATCAGAGTTAGCAAACCCGCCATTAGAAACACACCGTTTTTTTTCACCAAACCCGCCATTTTTAATGGCGGGTTTCTGAAATACACATACCCCCTAACTGGTGTATTTCAAAATGGCGGGTTTCATGAAAATGGCAGATTTCAAACATCAAACCCACCATTAAACCCACCATTTATGCATACTCATCCATTCACCATCCATCACATCTAAAACACCCATCCACATCAGCAAATCCATATTGGTCCCATCTCCATCACATCACCCAAATCTCATCTCCTTTGCTTCACATCTCCATCACTTCACATCTCTATTGCTTCACATCTCTATTGCTTCACATCTCTATTGCTTCACATCTCTATTGCTTCAAATCTCTATTGCTTCACATCTCTATTGCTTCACATCTCTATTGCTTCACATCTCCATCTTCACACAAATCCCATCATCATCTCATCACTCCACATCAAATCACCATCTTTCTCAACATGTCTTATCAAACTTCTTGGCAGCAAGTTGAAAATGCAAAAAAGCTGATTGAACTTTTGTTAGTCTTTGAATGCCATTCAGACTCCAATTCAGAATCCAATTTGGAATCAACTTGGTTGGCTTTGAATGCTCTATTACAAAAGCAATACATGGTTCCAAGAAGACAAACTCTCCACAACCCTATGTATGAAAGGCAAAAGCTTCATCTCCTCCCCAACCTAAGCCTCCAGCAACTGTTCCAAACTCTATTGCCTTCATTCATAAAACTTTTGGAGATGATTGAAGACCACCACATCTTCCAGAACAATTCTTGGAATCCTTAATGCAATCCAGCTATCCAACTGGCTTTTGCTCTTTGTAGATTGGTATCAAATGGAAATGGAGCAGCAATTCATCAATTAGAAAATCTATTCTCAGTCAGATATGGAACCATTGACTCATACACCAAAAGAGTCATGGTTGCTATCCTATCTTTCTGTCGCTCAGTCCTTTCTTTGCCAAAAAAAGAAGAATTCAAGGAGATATCTCAAGTAATGGAAACCAAAGGATTTCCTGGTTGCATTTGTTTTGTTGATGGAGCCACCATCCCCTTGAGTCAAAAACCCAAGCTAGATGGCAACCACTATTTTGATTGGAAAAAAGGCAATTGATTCATACATTTTACTGATCACAAACTGGCCAAATATGTTTTGTCTATTTTTTTTAGATAATCTGTGGCGCTAAAAATTGTTTGCAATAACAACAAGAAGTTCATAACCCTCCATGCTGGCCTTCCAGGTTCTTGTCATAATTCATATGTGTTCAATTGGATGCAGATCACCCAACAAACAGAGAACTACTTTGACCACAATCAATAAGGTCTGGCCGATCCAGCTTATGCTAGTGGGAAATATGTGGTTCCAGCATACCCAAATTTTTTGTCTAAAGATCAACAAAAAACCAATTGCAACTATCACCTTGCCCAATCACAAGTTTGGATTGAGCATGCAATAAGAGTCCTGAAAGTAAGATGGGCCAGCTTAAGGGAAATGCAAAACCAGCTTCAAAATCCCCAAGAAATGAAGTTCCTCATCAACTGGATTATCACTTGTGTAATCCTCCATAATCTTTTGGCCAACATCAAAGATGAATGGGACAAAATATTTGAAGATGATATTCCAGATCCGCCTCAAGTCATCCCTGTCTCATCTTTTACCTCATCTTCTTCTATGAGAGAATGGATTCTTCCTCTTAACCTTGCTTGCTTTGATGAGTAATTTTTGATTATGAATTAGGTAAAAAATCCCTTCACCAAATTTTTTTGGTTTTGGTTGTTCACCCAAGATTCATTGGCTGACTCACTTGTTTTTTTTTTTCTCATTTGGTGGGGTGGACTTAGACAATCCATTGCTACACCTCTTTTCTGTGACCAGGAATTGTACCAAATTAGTCTCAAATTATTATTTTGAAGAACTAAAAAGATTCTAATTCAAATTCCAAACTATCATCTGAATTTTCCCATCTCTTATCATCCTCATGAAAACAATGTTGGGGGTATGTATTGCAGGAGAACTATGCTGAAATTGAAGAATCCTTCTCATGAAAGACATACCCCTATTTTTTGGCTTGAATCATTACCCCCACCAAACACCAACCCATGGCATGGCATACCCATGCCAATTAACTTTTTTGAAATGACCCAAACTCACACTTACTGGTGGTTTTGGCCTTACAATAAGGCCAAAGCCCAAAGGCACTTGCACTGGGTTTCCCATGGTAGAGGTCCTCATGGCCCATTGTGCTCCAGGCCCCGGGGGAGCAAAAATCAGGCCTGGAGGTCGTTTTTGATTCCAATCATTGTTTGCTTTGCTTCTGAGCAAAGCGCGCGGGAAAACCGCACCTTCCTAGCAATCGCGTTGCCAAACGCAATTGCTATTGCCTTCTCCCAGGTTGCAAGGGCCCTGGGAGAGGTCTGGGCACCTTGATTAGCCCTGGCGCTTGCCTGGTCTTGCTGTTCGCCATGAATGCGTCAGCAAACACGTAAGCGAGTTTGGAAATGTTGCAAACTTGCTGAATTGCTTCAGCAAGGCTTGCTGCTTGTTGATTTGCAAGCAAAACAACAAGTGCTTTCAAACCAACAACCTGTTTTTTTCCCTCACCTGCAAAACATCCAGCGCCCTACTGGATGCCAGCCCTCCAGAAATGACCCACCACATCCATCCAGGTAAGTTTCAATCCAGCTATTCAACTTTTGATAATTTGAAGAACTAGCTGATCAATTTTATGTTCTTCCATCTTATTCACTGATTCAATCAACTCTCACGCACCCAATCATCAAACTCTTCAAAAATAAACCTGTCATCCAAAGAAAACAACCATTTGGCCTCTTCCTCCTACCCATTGTCTCCAACCTCCTCTTAAACTTCATCCTCATCATCAATCTATTTCAAGTGTAAGGTTTCATCAAACTAATTTCAATTGTTTTCTCATTCATCATCACCAATCACACACTGACTTCAATACTTCTCTTCCCTCACCATACTTTTCTTCCTCTTCCTATCAGGACTTCTGTTTTGAACCACTCTACTCAACTTTGATCATCACATATTAATCTCAACACCATCTACCTTGTATTCATCATTAATGTAAGCAGCAATGAAGAAATGAACTCATCATCCACTGATCCTTGATTGATTTGTTCTTTTCCTTGAACCCATCTGTAAACAATTCATAACATCCTCATCATCATATTTGAAATTTTACCATGGATCAAGTCAACTCCTATGCCTTCACCCAACCTCAAGCTCACCTGTGACCATTGAAAATGAATAACAATGATGAGTGTTCAAAAGTGGTTAAACTTAGGAACATGTATGCTTCTTTCATCATCATCAAAGGTTTCATATTATTGACTTTGAACTTTTGCTTTTATCTCAATCCTTGTCACTTGTATTACTTTTGGTGCTTTTGAGGAGACATTTGTAGTGAGGATGAGCCCTTCAATCAAAAGCATCATCAGGAATCAAGCCAAGATTATTCTGTTCTTAGGAAACCACCACAACCCTTAATGATGTCTATCCCATGCTCATCCAGAGCACACAAAAAGCATTGTAAATCTGAACATGATTATTGCAAGAAGGACTGTGTATCTGAGTAAATCTACTTCATCACTCTGAAGAAGGATCTGAGTCCATGCCAAGTGGTAGTACCAAATGTAGGCCCACCAGTAAATCTACAAGTGGTTTGCAACAGAAAGTAACAACCCTACGTGGTGCTCAAGTATCATTCATTGCTGGCAACTCAATTTTCAGAGATGGTACAAGATCTCTATGTGAGGGCAAACAATCAACAGAACCTGGACAAAACCAACAAAAACACTAAAACTGGATCTATTTTTGGAATTGGCTTTTCTCAGGGCACTGACCAAGGATATTCTGCAGGTAATTGGGAATCACAACAAACTTGCTAATCATGTCTTTTCCGACTGATTTCCATCCAACTATACTTCTAAATAGGAAAATATGCAAGGAGAAAAAATATGAACCCAGAAAAAATAGCAAATGATGATCTGTTGTGGTATAAGCTTCCAGTACATAACCAACTGATTTTCAATAGAATCCAATGTTTATCCTACAGACAAATATGGATTATCAGATGGCCATTTTTTATTTCCTGACCTGGGGTTTGGAATTGATTTCAAGCAAAAAGGTGTAGTGAAAATGGTTTGGGCAGCAAATAAGTACAAGCACTGTAATTTTCCTGCTGTGGAGACTGCCACTCATACAAGAATGGCAATGTCAATGAAAATCAACAAAACAACTAGAACGACTTGCAGGGACTTGGGGAGTGGGAAAATATACTCCAGGAAAAAAATATAAATAAATAGAAAAAATATTTTTTTATTGGTGGGGTTAAAAATAGTCTTAAGCATTGTTGTAATCAAAAATGATTTTTTCTTTCTTTTTAAGCTTTTCATCAAAGCAAATATATTTACAAGCCCAGCATTTGAGTAATCTGCTTTAATTAATCTACTGTTCCACTGCTGCCAATGAATGTCATGGCTACTGACCACTTATCCTTTTTTTCTGTTGCCAGTTGTTTCCTCTCCATTTTTGATTGCGCTTGCTGTTGATCCTTCTCCTTTTCCTCTTTTTGAAATTCTAGCTCAGACTTTTTCAGCTTCCACTCAGCATACCATTTTTGCTGATGAGCCAAACTCTTGGCTTTCTGCTTTTGAAAAACAATAGCCAGTTGAAAATCCCACTTCTCCTTTTCAAACTGAAGTTTTTCAGATTCAATTTGCGATTTCACTTTTTTTCAGAGGGGAATAGGAATGAGCTAGATTTTGAAAGCAAGGAGAATCCAATGGGCTTATTTGAATCCTGCTTCTCCATGGTTTCCTTAAAGCTCAAAAAATTTGAGGTGTTTCTCCTCTTTTGAATGCTATTGGGGTTGATGTTGATTGAATTGGAGGCCTTTTGATTTCCCTTTGCAGAGGGGGTTTGTGTGGGAACATCATTGCTATCATTTGAAGGGGATGTCAGAGGCCCCATTGGCTTGAGTTTTTGGCCATTCAGGAATGGATGAGTCAGTTTCTTATTAATCTAAATAAGTCAGGATTAACTGGAAAGAAGAGAAAAGAACTTGGTTCCTTACTTGAGCAGATGTTGATGGGAATGGTGATAAAGGAATGACATCCTTCTCATTGGCCAAGTTCTCCAGTTCCTCCACCCCAGAAAGAGAGCAATTGAAAGAAGGAGGGGAGGGGTCCAAGGTTGGGTTTGACTCCCCAATAAACATGGAAGTAGACGTGATTGGAGCCAATTGTGTTTGAATATCCTCCTTGGCATTGGATGGGGGCCACTCCAAGGAAAAGGTTTCTTCAGGATCAACATTACTAGGCTGAGCCTCCCCAGCCAAGTCCTCAGCGTGGACTGAATTGGATTTTTGGGCATAAAAAGCTGCTGAAGGGGTGATTTTGGCCTTCTTTCCAAAGATTTCATCCATCTGAATATAAAAAGGACAAATGGAGTCCAACTTATCAACCACCAATTTGATTCCCTTGGCTTTGTCAGAGTCAGTGACACCAAAGCAGGTGGAGATTGACATGGAATGGGCCTTTTTGTATTTGGCTTGAAAATTCTTGAATCACTCCCTCATCTGTTTTGATGAAAGATCCAGCCTACCTTTTGTTTTGTTCTTGAGTTCATTGGCCATCAGGAGATAACCATTGACCTTAGAGGATGGAGGTTGGCCAAGGAATGTTTCATTGTCCAATCCAAAGAAAGCATTGTAGTTTGATGGAATTGCGGGCCAGTTCACCAGGATGATGTGATCAGCTCTCTTGAGCTGACTTGAGCCTTTGGAAGCTGATGGGGGAGGATTGTTGGATTTTGAGTTACTGGGGGATGTTTGCTTTGGTCCATTGGATTGTTTGGTGGACCTGTGGGTGGAGGATTGCTGAGTGGCAATTTAAAAATAGTAAGAGGGATGAAGGGATGAAGGTCTATGAGAGTGTTTAAGTGGTGAGAGTGATGATGTGATGAGAGGATGAGAGTGATGAAGCAAAGAGAATAGGAAGAGATGAGAGTGATTAAGTGACAAGATGGATAAAGTGATGAGAGTTAGGATGTGATGAGGAAAGTGATCCAATGAGAGTTAGCTGGATGTGATGAAAGCGATAAAGTGATGAGAGTGATGAAGTGATGAAGATAGTGATGAAGACATGAAGAGAAATGAATCAATGTTTTTTCCAATGAGGTCAGAGTTAGAAGGAGGTGGGAATCCAGGGGTGAATGATGTGGACAGGTGGTGGAAGCCTTTAAATACTTTATTTGAAAAAACCCACTTATTTCCGGGTAACTCTGACAGGTCTGATGTTAAATAAGTGGGTTTTTTTGATTTTTAATGGGAGATTTGGTTTGAAACTGGCCATTAAAGAATGATGGGTTTGCTTAAGTCTGATACGCCCTATTTATGAATATATTTATTTTTTTTTCATTTTATTGGTTAATTTATTTTCAATTTGTTTCTTTACTTTTTATTTTTAATTCAAACAAAAAAAAAAAGAAATGATAGATAAAAAAAAAATAAAAAAAAATTCACAATAATAATAATATATATATATCTAATATTCCACAAGTTTGCAAAAAATTATTTGCAGCTCAGATGGGTTGTAAATTTAACATTGCCGTTTTTGTTTTTTATTATTGAATATTCACTATTTTGATTTAATTATACTTTTGATTATGATTCTGTTGTTTAATCTTTTTATTTTCTATGTGGTATGGTATTTCTTTTTTTCCATTTTGGTTTTGATTGAGTATATCATATTTTTATTCTTTATTATCATTGATGAATTGTAATTGAAGATTTATAAATTTTTATTTCTTATTAATTGGCTTGAGTAATACATAATGATTAACAAAAAGGAAAGAAAATGAAATAATCAATATGAATAAAAAATTAATTTCTTATGATCAATAATTAATTAAGAATTCTCAATAAACTCTACCAAATAATGATTCAGGTGAATTTATTTGGATTTTACCTTTTATCATGACCAATGATTTTTTTTGTTTACATTTAATCTCAAATAAAAATATATCCAATAGGGTGTATGAGATTCAGCCAAACCCGCCATTTTTAATTGCAGGTTTCAACCCAAAGCTGCAATTTCAAAAGCACCATGAAAAATAAAGAAAAGCCACTTATTTCACATATGAAATGTCAGCGCCACCTGAAAATAAATGATTTTTTTAAAATAAAGTATTTAGAGGGTTTCACCACCTCAACCAATAATTTCACATCATCACCCCTGGTTTAAACCTCCAACCTCCAAAAATTCCACCTCCAACCTCATCCAAAAAAAATTATATTCATCTCTCTTCATCTCTTCATCACTCTTCATCTCTTCATTGCTACCCTCATCACTTCATTTGTATAGTTGACACTTCATTACTCTCATCACTTGATCACTTTCCTCACATCCTAACTATCATTGCTTTATATCTCTTGTCACTTCATCACTCTCATCTCTTCCTAACCTCTTTGCTTCATCACACTAATTTAACACTCTCATGGCTTCATCATCCTCCTCACATTATTGCTTTCATCACATCCATCCTCTCATCACTTCATCACTTCATCCCTGCTTTCATCACACCCCTTAATGACTTCATTGCTTCATTGCTTCATTTCTTCATCCATCTTGCTCTTTTTAAATGGCCCCTCAGCAAACCTCCCCCCACAGTTCCACTAAAAAATCCAATGGAACAAAGAAAAAATCCCCCAGGAACTTAAAATCCAATAATTCTCCCCCATCAGCTTCTAAAATCTCAAGTCAGCTCAAGAGGGCTGATAAAACCATCCTTGTAAACTGGATAAATATTCTTCCCAACTAAAATGCTTTCTTTGGATCCAAAAATGAAAAGCAAGTTGGCCAACCTCCATCCTCAAATATTCATGGTTATCTACTGATTACCAATGAAATTAAGAATATGACCAAATTTAGGCTGGATCTCTCATCCAAGCAGATGAGGCAGCAATTCACAAACTATTGAGCCAAGTACAAAAAAGCCCACTCATTGTCAATCTCCACTGGCTTTGGTTTTACCAACTCCAATAAAGCCAAGGGAATCAACTTGGTGTTGATAAGTTGGACTCCATTTTTCATTTTTCTATTCAAATGGATGAAGTCTTTGGAAATAAGGCCAACATCACCCCTTTAGCTGCTTTTGATGCCCAAAAATCCAATTTAGTTGATTCTTGGGACTTGGCTGGGGATGCTCAGCCTAGAAATGATAATCCTGACAAAACCTATAAGTGGCCCCAATTCAATGTGGATGAGGATATTCAAACAAAACCAGCTCCAATTGCATCTACTTTGGAATTGATTGATGAGTCAAACCCAGCCTTTGGACCCTCACTTACTTATTTGAATTGCTCTCTTCCTGGGGTGGAAGAAATGGACAACTTGGCCAATGAGGAGGATTTTATTCCTGTTTCATCATTGCCATCAACATCTACTCAAGTAAGGAACCAAGTTCTTTTCTCTTCTGTCTGGTTAATCCTGACTGATTTAGATTGTAAAAAAAAAGGATCATTAATTCCTGAATGGCCAAAAACTCAAGTCAATGGGGCCTCCCACATCCCCTTCAAATGAGAGAAATGAAATTACCACACAAACCTCCTCTTAAAAGGGAAAGTGAAAGGCCTCCAATTCCATCAACATCAACCCAAATAGCATTCAAAAGAGGAGAAAAACCAGAAATTTTTCTGGCTTTGAAGAGATCATGGAGAAGCAAAATTCAAGTAAGCCTGGAAAATTCTCCTTGCTTTAAAAATAAAGCTCATTGATATTCCCCTCCAAAAAACAGTTAAATTGCAAATTGAATCTGAAAAAATTCAGTTTGAAAAGGAGAAGTGGGATTGTCAACTGGCTATTGATTTTTGAAAGCAGAAAGCAGTGAGTTTGGATCATCAAAAAAAATGGGATGCTGAGTGGAAGTTGAAATAGGCTGAGCTAGAGTTTCAAAAAGAGGAAAAGGAGAAGGATCAACAGGAAGAACAACTTGCAAAGGAGAGAAAAAAAAATGGAAACAGAAGAAAAAGATAGTTTGTTTGTAGCCATGGCTTGTATTGTTAGCAGTAGAAAAGTAGATGAAATACAGCAGATAGCTCAATTTCTGGGCTTATAATGTAAATATATATTCACTTTGATAAGAAATTTGAAAAGAAAAACAAAAAGATTTTTTTTGATTACAACAACATTTGAGACTATTGCTAACCCCATCAACAAACAGATCTTTTTTGTTTTTATTTATTTTTTTCTAGAGTATATTTGGCCACTTCTCAACTCCCTGCAAGTTTTTTAAGTGTTTTTGTTGATTTGAATTGACCTTGCCATTCTTGTATGAGTGACAGTCTCCACAGCATGAAAATTAAAATGCTTGTACCTATTGGCTTCCCAAACCATTTTTACTATACATTTTTCCTTGAAATTAATTCCAAACCCCAGGTCAGGAAAAACAAATTTGCCTTCCAATACTTCATATTCTTTGGTTTATTCAATAAGTTCTCCATTTGATTTCTTTGTTGGAACCACCAGTACAAAAGAATAGGAAGAGATGTTGCCTTTATTTATGTCAGGTGAGTTGTAAAAAGAATCAGATGTGAAAGTGATATCCGGAGAGAAGTTGAAGTGAGTAGGCCGGGAACCAAATTCCAGAGAAAAGAAGGAGGGGATGTGATTTTTCTTCATAATTTCAAGGTTTGATTAAAAGGGAAGTCTGGCCAAATTGCGAAACATTTTTCATAAAATTTGTGAGACTTTGTTGGCCTTAAGGTTGAGAAAAGAAAACTCTGCACAGGAAAATTGAATTGATTCTTTCTTCAAATGGCATCCAAAGAACTGGGAAGGGTGCATTGATTTTTGCCATCCAATTGCCCACATTCTTCCACCCAGAGATCTTGAGGGACCAACAGCAGGATACAGATCCAAAGGTTTTAGTTTCCATCCATAAAACAAAACCTTTTCATTAATGCCTGCCTCTGCAATGTCCAGAGATATTTCTGAATGCCTTATTTGAGCCCTATTTTCCTTCAAAGCCCTTTTCTTGCCACCTCTCTTTATGTTTGTCAACTGGTCTCCTGCCATCTTGTTCCCTTCCAGGCACATTCTATCTTTGGGGTGAGTATCAAGAAGGGATTAAATTTGTTGTTTAACATCATGAGTGGGGTGGGAGAAGCAAAAGGGGTCAAAAGATTTTTACAAAAAAAAAACAAAAAAAATGTCATTCATGTGAAGATGGACACCAAATTGGGGAAAATGATTCAAAAAAAGAAGAAAAAAACCTAGGGATGAAACAGGCTGGGCTCAGTTGGCCAGGCAGGAGGTGGGGGGTGTCAGCTTGCTGCTATTGCAGAGCAAGCTGCAAAAGTAACAGAAATAACAAAATAACAAAAATAATAAAATTAACCTAAGAAGGAGAAGGAAAACCATGAAAAAGATTGCAAAAATGGATTTTCCACCCAAAATTAGGTAGGGTCACTCACTTACCCCACCCTTGAAATCCAACTCCTTATATTTTTAAATAATTAAGGAAAAGAAAGACCAAAATACCACGGCAGCACTATTGAAATTTTTGGCAAATTAAATATTTCACGTGTATTGTCACATATAGGTTTCACACCTAAAATTCAGTCAGAATTGAGGTGTTGTGTATATCTTAGGAGTTACAGATGGAAATGTGTTCTGTCGCAATTAATGCACGCAGCCGCGGCAGCCAATGCACCCGCGCGCGGCTGAGCTACAGCTCTGTCACTCTGTCAAAGTTGTGTACTGAGCCCCAGGCCTCTGACAAGTATGCAGCCGCAGGACTACGGGTTGACAAAGTGACAGACGGCCTGAGAAACCTAGGTACTGCATAAACATGCTAAAACCTACACGGGAACATTCTACATATGTAATAAATGTTCCCGTGGATAGTAGATAGTCTAAAAATACATAAAATTATATAAAAATACTTAAATAACCTTTATACGTATTTTTTATTAAATATGATTCAAAGTACCAAAAATGTCAAAAATAAGATAATGACTACTTCTAAAAATATATTAAAATAGTTTAATATAATATTATGAGAATTTCTAGTGATCAACATTTTTTTGAAATCCTAAGAAAACTTATGATGTAAAAATATTACATGAATACCCATGACTTACATTTTTAAGTAATTATTTTAGTAAATCAACTGAATTTCGAAAATAAGGAGTAAAATAAATATCATTACTTTACTCCAAATATTTAATACATAATGAGAACTCACCTGACATCAGAATATCCGTAGGAATTTCTATTAAAATAGTTATTATCTTACTGGGAACATTTACTAAGGATAATTAATTAAATAATAAATAAAAAGTACAGATTAGTGTTATTCACACGTCCAAACATCAATTATAAAGTAGAATGATTCCCATAACCTGTTGAATTAGATGCTACCTGTGTTACAGCACCAATAACATGTGACAGGCTACCACTTGTTACCCTTCCAGCCTCAGTGTATTTCCCTTTGAGCCCCTGTACCCCTCAGAAGGACAATATTGAAACTCCAAAAGCTATAAATAAAGAGCTCTTTAGAGGATATTGATACCCAGAGACCCAGTTATATTTACATCCAGACACCGTGACAAGGTAATCAAATACTTATAAGAAAGAAATAAGTGATTTATGGCTTTAGTCTGACTAATAATATCTGTCCTCAACACTCTTTTTATCAATTTAAACTGTTGAACAACCTTATAACCCCAGTATACAGGTTTAACCCATCAGTGCACATCCCAAAAAGATACCCAAAGGATTTAATAATATAACAGTGAGTCTTATTATCCTTTCTCTGTTGTGGCAGCTTGGTTACAAAGCCCTGCCACTCCACCGTGTATTTTATATACATATTATCTTTGGGCAAAATATCCTTTAAAATAAAGGGCCCAAAGTAACCAGGCCTACGTGTTTTCATACTGAATCCCCTGAACAGAGGTGTTAAAGATCCCCAATATAATTGTGGCCCCTCTATAAAAATTTCTAATAATCAGTTTATCTATATTGGTTTATAACATTAAACTATATTCAAACCAACTAACCTTGCAATAAGCTTTATCCAAATATTTTATGGATTTTTGCTGCATTTATTAAATAATATATTTATTATTTATTCTATCACCTCTGGTAGATAAAGGATAGCAAGGTTCTTGGAATCAAGGAGGCTGACAGGGGGGGTGGCTTGGTTGGCTTGGCACAAGGGGGGGGGTGGCTTGGTTGGCTCGGCAAGAGGTGGGGGGGGGTGGCTTGGTTGGCTAGGCAGCAGGGGGTTGGGGGGGGGCAGGCAGCAACCAAGCAAGAGGGGGGCGGTTGGCAAATGAGCAAGAGTGAGAAATAGGGGGGGGGGGGGGGGAAATGGGGAGCAAGCAAGAAAGAGGGAGCAAGAGGGGGGGGGGGGGGAAAGCAGGCAAGGGAGAGGGGGAGGCCGGAGGCAACCAAGCAAGAGGGGGGGGGGCTGGCAAGCAAGCAAGAGGGGGGGGCAGAAAGAAAGCTAGGGTGGAGGCAAGCAAGGGGGGGGGAGCTTTAACTGGGGTGCCAAACAAAGGAGGAGGGGAGGTTGAGGGTGAGGAGGAGAAAAGAGTGGACTGGTGGTTTGTGTTGGATTTCAGAATTCCTGTTCCAACCAATGTGCTCAAATCTCTCCACTGCTTTCATCTCCTCAATTCATGAAATGCTTCCCCTCACTTTCTTATTCCTCAGGCTGCTATCTTTCTTTATCTCTCTTTATTTACTTTTTAATATTTTCTTTATCTTTTGTCTTGCTTGCATCTGTTTTGGCAATGCCCAAAACCTTGAACACCCATCTGCGTGTGGCCTAACCCGCTGCACATGCTCCAAACTCAAGCGTGCTCAAGATCACTCACCTATAAAGTCATAAGCCTGTCTCAGACTCTGGGGAAATTTCTCTTTGTGCAACCACAAGATTGCACCGCTGAATCCAGGCCTCTGAGTCAGGTAAGCACTCTTCCAATTGTCAGTTCTCAACCCATCAACTAACAAAATCTCATCAATCAACAGTCACATTTTTCCCCACCTGGCTCCGCTTAATCTAGTAAAACTTGCCACTTAATAAATTCCCCTCAACCTGATTGTACCTGCTGCTCAACCATTTCCATGCTCCCCTTCCTGTTTCCTTTTATATTCTCCTTAATTTTTTAACCTCCACTATCCACCAGTGTTTTTCTGGTCCTTTTTAGGTAACAAATGAGCTCTTTGTTGTTTTCTAATTTTCTAGTTCTTTGTTGGTGAACTGAAATAAAAATACTTTTTAGTCACACTTCATTAAAGATTTAAAGTACCAAGACTCCAACAAGGACCAGAAAAGTGATCATGTCTGAAACCAAGGATAATTCCCAATATAAACTTAACATCCCGCTACTAAAGAATTCAAACTTCCCAGCCTGGGCCCTCCATATCAAAGTCACCTTAGAAGGAAGGGTCTCCTCAAGCTAGTCATAGATGCCCGCCAATCCAATTTATGCTTCTCAATGGAAGGAACTCTTTGAAGCCACCAACATCATCATCCAACACCTAGGCAACTCTGCATTTGATTCCGTGGTTAACTCAGACAACAATGGAGACCCTCACAAAATTTGGAGCGCTATTCAGTCAAGATGTGCGTCTCAATCCTCAAACAATTGTGGCCACATCTGGCTCAATTTTTTTTTCTCAATACAAAGGTTATCTCAACCTTTACATCAAGGATTACCAAAAGTTGATGAACAAGCTTTCCGGTGTGCATATTGAGGTCCCTTTGGGCATAAAAAGCTATTTAATCTTGGCCAAGCTCCCCAGTTCTTTCTATCACATGGTCAACACCATCATCCTTAAAAATTCCCTACTTCACAACCCCTTGGGAGTCCTCAAAAATCTCCGTGAAATAACTCACCTGGAATCCTTTTGTGCCTCCTCAAAAAAAACCCCTCTAGAGCACAATCCTTCCACTTCTCTCCTCAAGTCAACTCAAAAGAAAAAGACCAAGCACGCCTACGCCAACAATCATCACAACCCCCTTTCCAAGAATACTGAAGAAAAATGTTGGTTTCTTCACCCAAATTTGAGACCAGGCTGGAACAAACGTCCATCCTCCAATCTTCACACAACCCACAATTCAACCAAGAGCCACATTGACAATGCTCAAAATGCTGTGCTTAACTTCAACTCCAAAATCTACCTGACTCCTAAGCCATGTCTCTCTCAGCTCCCAGTTCTGGACTCAGGAGCCAGTCACCACATTGTCAACAACCCTTGCTTCCTGTTCAATGCCTCTCTGGTGAAGATAGAATTTGGAACTGGATCCCCTAACAACTCCCTAATTGCCACTCATATTGGCTCAGCTATATTTATTAACCATCTAGTTGCCGCAATCAGACTGGACAATGTGGTCCTGATTCCCACCATCAATTCTTGCCTAATTTCCCTAACCCAACTAAAGGCCAAGAAAATTGTTTTCACCTTGGTGGGCTTCTCTGGCTTTGAAGTAATGTGCAAAAACTTCCTATTCATCAGTTCCACTTCCAATCACCTCACAGAAATCTGTGGGACCAGATTCTCAGTCAAGCATCATCCCAAAGTACAGCTCAAGGAGCCTGCCATCCCTTGGCAATCTTTTCTGGCTCATCCAGGCTCACAGGTCCTCAAGTCACTCAACCTGACCAATTCCACTGATCCAAAAGCGTGTTTTATCTGCCAAACTTGTAAAGGAACAGCCACACCTTTCAATAACCACTTCAAATCTGTGTCTTAACCTCTTTAAGGAATTCACCTTGACCTGGTGGGACCCATTCAAGTGACTTCAAACTTGGGCTTCAACTATTTTCTTTTCAATAATGGATCACTTTTCTGGCTTCCAATCAACTGCTCTGCTGAAGCACAAGAGTGACTTTTGAATAGCAATTAAAGACTCCGTGTCTTGAGCTGAACGCCAAACTGAGAAAGTTTCCAAGTCCCTCATCTCTGATAATGGAGGGGAGTTTATTTCCACCAAATTGAAAAAATTCTGCTCAGAAAAAGGGATCACTCAGAACTTTTCCCCCTCATAAACTCCCCAGCAGAATGGCCTTTCCAAGAGATTGAATTGACTAATCTTGGAAAAGGCCCAATGCCTGCTGAATCAAAGCAAGCTTTCTCCAAAATACTGGGATGAGGCAGTAAACACCTCTACTCATCTCTTAAATGTCCTGCCCTTGAAAGCGCGTGGGAACAATTTCCCTTACCAAATATGGCACAATTTTGGTTTCAACTAAAATTGCCTCAAGTCCTTTTGATGTGCTGCTTACTCCTTAATTCCCAAAACCAGCAGGTCCTTCAAATTCCAACCCACCTGCAGAAAGGCAACCAGGCTTGGATACACCAATGAATTCTCCTAATTTTGCTTGCTGGATATGAGAACCCTCCAAATCTTCCTCTCTGCCAACACTACCTTCAATGATTCTCTCTTCCCTTTTCCTACTTTTTCCCCACCTGAAAAGGAAAATGATCTTCTGAATCCATCCTCTCTACTTCCCCTTGCTCCTACCTCTTGAAAAACCTCCGTTTCTTCCTGTTTGGAATCATTTACCCCTCCCACCACTCTGTCCCCTGCCCCTCCTACTTCCTCTCCCTCTTTTGACCTCCTTCTCCCTTCCTCTGCTCCCTCTCTCTCAAGGAAAAAAATATCTCCTGCAAACATTGTTGACCATCCTTGCAGACCCCTTTCTAAGGTAGGTCTACCTTCAGTCTACCTGATCATTGAACACAACTATGTGGATCCCCAAAACCTACAAGAGACACTTCAGTCCAAGTGCTGCAAGGATTGGATTGATGCTATGAAACTGGAGGAACTCAAACTGGTCAGTTACAACATATGGGAGGAAGCCACTCTTTCCACCTGGAAGCATCCGCTCAGGTGTGTTTGGGTCTTCAGGACCAAATGCAACAATCAAAACAGAATTATCAAATTGAAAGCCCAGCTGTGTGTACAAGGATTTGACCAAAATTTTGGATTGGATTTCTCAAATAACTCCTCCCCCACTGGAGAAAAAATTCCCTTTGACTCCTCATTGCCCTTGCAGCCTTCAAGAAACTGCGCTTCCATCAAATTGACGTGAAAGCTGCATTTCTGAATGCTCCACTACATGAAGAAATCTTAATCACTCCCCCATCCAACATTGTGGTCTCTGATGGGAGAGTCCTTCATCTAAAGAAAGCCTTATACAGTCTCAAGCAAGCCCTGCTTTCCTGGTACAAAATGCTGTGCAAATGGCTTGGGTAAGTATTTTAAAATACGTATGCACTTATGCGTGTGCTAAATATAAGTGTAATCCAAATGGGATGCACATATGGGCCTCTCCGGCCCATTGGACACTCACACGGACCATACAGGCCTGTGTGGATGTCACAGATTTGGGGAAACTAGCCTCAAAACGCGTGAAACAGGCCTATTGGTACACGCGCCCTAACGGGCCTGGTGATTTATATGGGCAAATACAGCCAGATGGGCTTTGATGGGCATAATTGGGCCAAAGATTTATTTTGGACATACTTGGCCAGAAGGGCTGGCCTGCCAGAGTGTGGTTTACTTAGTTTAAGGGCTTGGAGCGGCCCATTGGGGCCGCCGCCCATTTTGCAGCCCGGTTAGGGCTGCCGCCCGCGTTGCCAACAACTTGGGGCCGCTGCCCATGTTGCGGCTTGCTTGGGGCCAATGTTTTTGCCTTTGGCCTGTCTATGGGGCCCGATGGCCTGCGCGGAGCTGTTGTTGCGGCTGCCGCGGGGCTGGTGGTCCTGGCTCCTCCCCCTCCCCTTGCTTGCCATTGCAAGGGGGAGGGGGTGGGCTGGCTGGTTTTAACCAGCCAGAAACCGGTCATGGTGGGGGGGACTTGATCACCCCCCCACCAAAGGAGATGGCCAGGCCGGTTGCATTGAGGCGACCGGCGGTGGGGGGGAATTGACCACCCCCCCACCATTGAAGGGTGCTCTCCCCCCCCCCCCCCCCCTTTACCAAGGGGGAGGAGCAACAGGCTGGAGGGGACCTGACCACCCCCCAGCCCACCTACCTTAAAATTGCCCTGGGGGTATTGACCCCCAGGGCCCCTGGTAGGGGCATTTGACCGCCCCCTCCAGGGATTTGAGAGAAAGAGGGGGGGCATGTCTGCCGGTTACACCCCCCCCCCCAGGTGAGATTTTGGTTGGACTCAGGTGAGTCCTGGGTCCCACCTGGCCCATATGAGGGACCAGGGCTGTACAAGTGCTAAGATAAGTAACAGGGCTGGTTTTAACGGAAAAACAGCCAGGTTTTTGAACACCTAAGGGGCTGATTCAGCCCCATTGAGTTGGAAACACCATGAATAAATGGAATAGGCTGGTTTTAAGGGTACAGGGACTGATGCCATGTGAGCTGATGTAGCCCAAACCAAGAAACAAGGCCTATAGAGCCTGTAGAGCTCTTTTGGTGCGGAAAATTTGCCTTTTGGCTTGTTGTATCATGGGCTCACAGAAGGCCAATATTTTGTACTTAAGGGGCTCTTCTACCTGCTGTTTTCCATCATACATTCATCATTCAATTGAATTCATCAACAATATCATCCAACATATTTCCCCATTGTGAGAGCCCATCAAGCAATTATTGACACAAGGTGTCCAGAATTTCTTTTGCTTTGAATACTGCTCATTTGCCTAAGTTAATTTCTGGCCATAATTATAACAAAGTAGGCTTCAACCCATGCAAAGTGGATCAATGCATGTTTTGGAGCAATGGCACATTCCTCTGAGTACACATTGACAAAATTGCAATCTTCAGCAAAGAGCCAGATCACTTTTCAGAATAATATCTGCTTGCTTCAAAATCAAGGACCTGGGACCAGCTTTTCTGCTACTAGGAATGAACGTAGTTCACCTAGATGATGGGTTCAAGTTCCACCAACAGTCATAAATTGAGCACATATGTGCCCAGTATCCGCTTCCTACCCATTGGACTTTTTCCACTTCTTTCAAGCCCAATAGCAAGATGTACCCGTCCAGAAAATAAGATCATCAGGATTTTACAGCTGTCAGATTAATGATACCAGTAACTTTGCTTTCCTTTAGCTACAGAAAGTGATATTGGTTTTGGAATAATAATAATTCCAAGAAAATTATGTAAAATGCTCCCATGGTTGATTTAGAAGCAAGTTCAAAGTTTGGGTGGTTTGGTTGTATTAAATTGATATAAATATATTTTTCAAGAGGGGCCAAAGTTCATGCAAACAGGGGATATTTATTGGATAACAAACTCTATTCAAGGGGCTCTTTTGAACTGTATAAAGACCTTGGGACAGTGAGGTCCTAAGTGATTACTCAAAAGGGGTTTACTCAAGGGGATTGGGTGGACCAGCTGACTCATAGCACTTATTCCTGGAGGCAAGGATGAGATAACTTACTAATTTAAGCAGACACTCCAAGAAAATTGCAGAAATTCACAGCTGAAAGGGTCTCAGGACAATTGTTGGGGATATTGCTGATATTCTTCAATGGAATTAACAATGGGTTTAGAATTAATAATTATACTATAAGACTGAGGCCATAAATCACTTGTTTATCTTGAATAAACACTTGATCACGGATGGAAAGGGGTCTGGATTGATTACTTAAAAATTACAGGGGTTTAAACCATCTAAAAGGGGCTTTTTATATACCTTTCTGGGGTAATAAGACCTTCTCAGGGCACATAGAGAGGGTTGTGCTTGTGTTCTCAGGCTGGCAAGCTATCCAGGGCTAGTTTGGCACGTAGTCTTGGTGCTGTTAGCTGGTTAGCCTTGTCTGTGTCATATTTCCATGTGAAATAATTGTCAGAAGGTATTTAAATATTAATTTGTTATTTTTATGGTTCAGACATATTTCCTCATTTTCTATTACTTTATTTGGAGTGGCATGGGTAGAAGTGGGTATTTGTAAATTCTACGCCATCTTAAGCACATTTTGGTAATTTTCAATAATTTTTTGGTAGAATTCTTGGTGTGTTTTGTGGTTCATAAAGATTTGGCAATCTCATTTATGTGACAACCTTCATTATTGTTTCTCACAATTTATTTGCTTTAATGTTTTGATTTTCATATCTTTATTCAATTTTCTTAGGTTTCAAACATCTCCCTATCCGTCAGTCAACTTGTTACATATGCATGATGTATGCATGCAAGTTGTAGCATGTTCCTGCGGTACCTGGCTGTTGAAATTAGCACAGCTGATATTGATGCGCACAGACTTGACAGCTGCTTGCAGGAATCCATCATCAGTCATTCTGCATGCGGGATTCTTGACATGCGCCTACATACTGAGTGTCAGGCGTGTGTAACCTTGCTATATGAATGTGGGGCTGCGCGCGGGAATTGTGACATAACACAAATCCGCCTGTAACTCCTAAAATATACAAAAAACCTCAATTCTGACCAAATTTTAGGTGTGAAACCTATACATGGCATTATGTGTGAGATATTAGAATGGCCAAAAATTGCCATAGTGGTGCCATGGTTTATTGGTCTTTTTCTTCTGAAATTATTTAAAAATATATAAGGAGTTGGAATTCAAGGGTGGGGTCAGTGAGTGACCCTACCTATTTTCGGGTGGGAAATCCATTTCTGCAACAATATAAATGGTTTTCCCACTCCTTCTAATTTTATTATTTATTTTTTGTTATTTACCTGCTTTGACAGGTTGCTCTTGTCAACTAGCAAGCTGACAACAGCATTGGGGGCAAACTACAGAAAAATCATTGGAAAGTTGAATCACATCAGCATATGAACTCAACCCAACATCACCTTTGCTGTGAATTATCTGGCCCAATTACTTGTCAAACCAAATCTGCACCACTACCAAGCGGAAATTCAGGTTCTCAACTACCTTCAACACTCCAGCTCCATTGGTCTGGTCTTCTCATCAGCCACTGGTCCTCTGGACATGCTCAAGTATGTGGATGCAGATTGGGCTACATGCCCAAGCACTAATCATTCAATATTGGGCTTAGTAATCCAATGACTAGGCTGGGTGGTGCTGTGGTGGTGCAAGAAGCAAAAAAAGCTATTGCTTTCAAACCAAGGCTGAGTACAAGGCCGTTGGAGATTTGGTAAAATAGATTAAATGGGTTAAGTCCTTTCTTCTGGACATTGCCCCAAAAAAGCTAACAAAATGGCAACGGTCTTTGAAGACAATGAGGCAGCAATCAAAATAGCCCTTAACCAAGCAATCATTCCAGTTTCCACACCAAGCACATGGAACTGAGGTTCCACTTGATTCAAAGCAAGATAATCAAGAAGAAAATTAAGCTTCAGAAAGTTTCATCAAAGAAGAACCTGGCTGAATTCTTCAAAAAATCTGTTTCCAGAATTGAACTACAGAACATGCTCACATGCCTCAATGTTAAGAAATGATTTGAGCAAGGGAGGATTTTGGAATTCAGCCCGCCTGTCTCAACCAATGTGCTCAAATCTCTCCACTGCTTTCATCTCCTCACTTCATGACGTTCTTCCACTCACTTTCTTATTCCTCAGGCTGCTACCTTTCTTTATCTCTCTTTATTTCCTTTTTCCTATTTTATTTATCTTTTATCTTGCTTGCATCTGGCTTGGCTGTGCACAAAAACTTGAAATCCCATCTGTGCGTGGCCTACCCTGCTGCACATGCTCCAAACTCAAGCATGCTCAAGCTCACCCATCTATAAAGTCATAAGCCTGTCTCAGAATCTGGGGAAATTTCTCTTTGCGCAACCACAAGATTGCACAACTGAACGCAGACCTCTGAGTCAGGTAAGCACTCTTCCAAATATCATTTCTCAACCCAGCAACTATCCAAATCTCATCAATCAACAGTCATATTGCGCTCCACCCCGCTCCACTTAATCTATTCAAACTTGCCACTTAACCTATTCCCATCAACCTGATTGTACCCGCTGCTCAACCATTTTGGCACTCCCCTTCCTGTTTCCTTTTATCTTCTCCTTACTGTTGTAACCTCCGCTATCCACAAGGTTTTGTCTGGTTGTTCTTTGGTAACACATGAGCTTTTTGTTGGGTTCTCAATTTCTTGTTCTTTGCTGGTGAACTGAAATAAAACTCCTTTTTAGTCACACTTCATTACAGTTTGGTGGTGTGAGGTGGGTGGTTTGGAAGTTTTGGTTTGTTTTTGTCTAAGTCCACCAAAAAAAAAAAACAAGTGAGTCAGCCTAGGATTCTTGGTTGAACAACCAAAACCAAAAAAAAAATGATGTGATTTTTTAACTATTTTTAAGTCAAATGCTACTCATCAAAGTGAGCAAGTGTGAGGGATAGAATCTGCTCTATTACGGAAGAATATGAGGGACCAGATGAGACAGGGATGACTTGAGGAGGATTGAAAATATCTTCTTCAAATATTCACTTTCATTCCTCTTTGATGTTGGCCAGAGGGTTGGGAAGGATTACACAAGTGATAATCCAGTTGATGAGGAACTTCATGTCTTTGGGGTTTTGAAGCTGGTTTTGCATTTCCTTTAAGCTGGCCTATCTTACTTTCAGGACTCCTATGGAATGCTGAAGCCAAACTTGTGATTGGGCAAGATGATGGTTCAAATCAGTTTTGGCTTCATCATTGGATGAAACATTCCAGTATGATGGAACCACATATTTTCCACTAGCACAAGCTGAATCTTCCATAAGTTATTGGTCTTTATCAAAGTAGTTCTCTGGTTGTTGGGAAATCCATACCAAATTAAAAAATATGAATCATGACAAGAACCTGGAAGGCCAGCATGGAGAGAAATGAACTTCTTGTTGTTATCACAAACAAGTTGTAGTGAGACAGAGTATCTATACAAAAATAGAAAACATATGTAGTCAGTGTTTCATCAAAGATGCTATTAAAGGCTTTGGAAAAGAAATGAATTGATTTCCTTTTTTTCAATCAAAATAGTGGTTGCCATCTAGCTTGGGTTTTTGACTCAAGGGGATAGTGGTTCAATCAAAAAAACCAATGCAACCAGGAAAGCCTTCAGTCTCCATTACTAGAGATATATTTTGGCATTCTTCTTTGGTTGGCCAAGAAAGGTCCAAGAAAAGGAAAGATAAGATAGCAATCATGACTCTTTTTCTGTATGAGTCAATGGTTCCCTAACCAACTGAGAATAGATTTTCTAATTGATGTTTTGCTTCTCCATTTCCATTTAATCCCAATCCAAAAAAAGCAACAGCCAGTTGGATAGCTGGATTTAATCGAGGATTCCAAGAATTGTTCTGGAAGATTTGGTGGTCTTCAATCATCTTGGAAATTTTTATGAATGAAGGCAATAGATTTTGGAAAAAGTGCTGGAAACTTAAGTTGGGGAGGAGATGAAGCTTTTGCTTTTAATACATAGGGTTGTGGAGAGTTTGTCTTCTTGGAACCATGTATTGCTTTTCTATTTGAAAATTCAAAACCGACAAAGTTGATTCAAAATTGGAGTCTGAATTGGGGTATGAATGGGAATCAACTAGTAACAAAATTTTAGTCAGCCTTTTTGCATTTTCAACTTTCTGTGGGGAATTTCGATTGGACATGTTGAGAAAGATGGTGATGTGATGTGGGGTGATGAGATGATCAGGGGACTTTTGTGAAGATGGAGATGTGAAGAAATAGAGATGTGAAGCAATGGAGATGTGAAGCAATGGAGATGTGAAGCAATGGAAATGAGATGTATTTAATGCAATGGAGATGTGATTGGCATGGATTTGCTGAGGTGGAGGCGTGGGTGGGTGTTTTGGATGTGATGAATGGTGGATGGATGATGATGCACAAATGGCGGGTTTAATGGCTTGTTTGATGTTTGAAACCCACCATTTAAGAATGAACCAGTTAGGGGGTATGTTTATTTCAGAAATCCGCCATTAAAAACACCGGGTTTTGTCAAAAGAAATGGCGGGTTTCTAATGGCGGGTTTGCTAACTCTGATACACCCTAATGATTCATCAATAATTGTAAAGGTTTTTCTCACATTGATATAAAATTTGTTACATTTTCTTTCAATTTGAATTTTGGTTTCATGAAAATGTCCAATACTTAGTGAAAAGTTTCCTATCATCCTTTAACATGATTATTTAAATTATACATGCTCCAAATTCTGAAAATATTGAAGATCTAACCCCTCAAAAAGTATTGAAAATCATGTCTTTTATTTCATTTCTTTCAAACTGGTACCAATTTCTGAGTGAAAAAAACAGTTTGAAAAATTCTAAAATATCATTTGTTCAATATCCAATGGATTTGAGAACTTTCTACCAATTCAGTAATTCAAAAATATTCAAGTATAAAATCTCAAAGAAGAGGTGAAAAATTAGTGTGCAAATTCTTTAATTTGATTTTTTCAAAAATTTATAAACATCTTTGTTGGTGTTAAATCCCTTCAAAAAAATCTTAATAATATTTTTTTGAGGTTTCAAAAACCCCTCTACACAAATTCTGCATTACATTTTAAGAAAAAAAAAGTCAAAAAAAACAGCATGAATTTGAGGAAAACAGTGTGGATGCAGGGCATCACAGGGATATCAAAACAGTTTTAATTTAAGTATTGGCAGCATGAAAAAAATAATTTGAAAAATAAAAAATAAAAAGGAAATTCTTTATCTCACACAGCTAACCTTGAACTCATGAAGTGTTGAAACTACATGGACATAATCAGCTCATGCTTAAAACCCTTAAAAGCATGTGGTTTTGAAATATTTGAACATATGAATATTTGACACTCAATTCTTTTTGAGATATTTCTGAAAAACCCCAAAGATATTTATGAAAAGGTTTAAAAGTTTTCAAGGCCCTTTAATATTCCCTCCCAAACAAACAAGTAAAGAAATAATGGCTTCATTCTCTCCAGTTTTGAATTTAATATTTAATTTTTTTTCTGAAATATTTTTTCATTTTTGTGGTTGAATTTTTTCCTGATATACCAAAGAGCTTCAAAAAACTTTTGGGGGAATTTTTCCAGTGTTTTTGCCTCTCAAAAAATTTATAATAAATGGAATTTTTTTTAATTTTTTGTTCAAAATATTTCTGTTAGTGTTTTGTTGATTTTCATATTGCAGTGCTGTAAAGGAAATTCAGAGAAATAATAAATTTTCATGGTGGATTGTTTTGCGGAATTTTAAATCCTAAAATGCCATCTCACACTCAAAGAATGGCATCATGAAGGGCTGTTTGGGAACCTTTATCAACCATTTTTGGACCCTTTTTGCATTAATCTTGGGAAATTTCCAGTAGAATAGCATAATTTATATATTTTAAAAATCCCCAAAAATGTTTTTGTATGAATTGATGGGGCATCCCCCCCTCAAATATCTAGCCCAAAATCCATCAAGTAAACACCTTTTGGGAGTTGGTCCATATTTTTGACTTATTTTTCATTTGTCATGGCTTTCTCCTTTTTGAAATTTCCACAAAAAATGGTTTATAAGTCTTCTTTGATGCCCTCTACTTATTTCTTAATTAATGCCACACCAACTGAAAATGCCCAAAATTGATCCATATGTCTTGTTCTTTGAGAAAATTTGCAGCATATAATTTCATTAAATTTTAAATCGAATGCTTGACCAGCTTCAAGATTACATCAGATTTGGAAGGGATTTGTCAGAAAGGAATCCAAAAAGTGGATTTTTGTGATTGATTAAAATTAAGAATTTGGGATTGATGTTTATGTTAATCCTAGAATGTCTGGAGGAAAAAAAATATAAATGAAGATGATGATTCATTTTATTTATTTTATGTATATATATTGAAATAATTTTTATTTATTTGGCCTAGCTCCGATTGGGTTCTTACTAATACAAAGGGACAGACTATAGATTCTTTAATTCAAAGGAAAAGCCAAAAGTAAATTTATGATTCATTTTCAAAACCTTTGCAAGCCTGAATAAGAATTGATATTGTTTACACAAAATGAAAAATTTTGAGAGGAATGTGATTAAATTTGTACTAAACATGAAGAACAATAAAAAAATGCTACATATACCTATTTAATACTTGGGATTCAAAAATTCTCATATAATCAAACAAAAATATAAGGCACTTCAAAGATAATTATACAATGTAAGTAAAATAATTCATTGAAGAAAATTGAATATGTTTAATCCAATGTAAATACATTTTTACCAAGCATAAAAATTAATAAAAAAAATACTCAATATTTCCATTTCAAAAGGAGAATTCAGCTAAGATTAAAGATATCCAAAGTTTTTTCATCAAGTACATAAAATAAAAAAATTCAATTCAAGAAAATAATTTCTTTGATTAGGAATTGAAAGTTGAGAAAAATTCAAATAACTTACCACAACAACAAAAGAAAATATAAAAAATCCTAATATACCTCTAATCTGAGGAATATTCAAAAACTTTTAGAAATAACAGTGATTAATCAATTTTGTAACATAATAATATTGAAATCAACAATTCATTTACTTGAATGAAAATTATTATTTGTGATGGAATGTATATATATATTTTACCAAACATAAAAAAAGACGCAAAAGTTCCAAAAAAATTTGAATGAAATTAACTTGAATCTTCTTAAATGTTACAAAAGAAACTCCATCAAGTGTGTGAATGATCAAAAAATTATTGAAATTTTGTTTTCTTCAGTAACCCATTTTTTACATTTGATGTTTTTATTTGGTTAATTGATGAGACATTTATTGGAATATTTAAACATATTTTGAATATCCTTTTGAAATAGATATATTAGGGCGTATCAAAGATAACTAAAACCACCATTTTTTAATTGTGTATTTCAAACCAAATCCGCCATTTCAAACCCGCCATTAAAAATAACAAAAATACACTTATTTCACATCAGACGTGTCAAAGTTAACATGAAATAAGTGAAATTTTTTCAAATAAAGTATTTAAAGGCTTCCACCACCTGTCCACGTCATCCACCCCTGGCTTCCCACCTCCTTCTACCTCCAACCTCATTGGAATAAAAGATGATTAATTGCTCTTCATCTCTTCATCACTATCCTCATCACTTCATCACTCTCATCACTTTGTTGCTTTCATCAAATCCAGCTAGCTCTCATTGGATCACTATCCTGATCAGTTCATTACTCTCATCTGTTTATTGCTTTCATCACATCCGGCTCACTCTCATTGGATCACTATCCTTATCATTTCATTTCTCTCATCTTTTTATTTCTTTCATCACATCCAGCTAACTCTCATTGGATCACTATCCTTATCACTTCATCTCTCTCATCCTTTTATTGCTTTCATCACATCCAGCTAACTCTCATTGGATCACTATCCTTATCACTTCATTTCTTTCATCTGTTTATTGCTTTCATCACATCCAGATAACTCTCATTGGATCACTATTGTCATCACTTCATCACTCTCATCACTTTATTGCTTTCATCACATCCAGGAAACTCTCATTGGATCACTATCCTTATCACTTCATCACTCTCATCCCTTTATTGCTTTCATCACATCCAGCTGATTCTCATTGGATCACTATCCTTATCACTTCATCACTCTCATCCCTTTATTGCTTTCATCACATCCAACTAACTCTCATTGGATCACTATCCTCATCACTTCATCACTCTCATCAGGTTATCACTCTCATCTCTTCATCACTCTTGTCACTTTATTGCTCTCATCTCTTCATAGCTATCCTATATCTGTAAGAACTAACTCTCCAATACTCCACTTTCCTTAAAAGGACCAAAGAACTCAACACAGCCAGCCCTGACACTGCCTTCATCCTACCAACAGGTCATCTATCCTGGACTCACCGGAAATGCCATGCCATAACCCAATGCTCCTATGATGTGAAAAGCAAGGCATCCACATTGTCATCTCAGAAAGCTCATTCTCTGCCCCACAACAGACTAGCAAGTGACCCTCTGCAACCTCAGTAAGCAGATAATTGAACACCTCCATCTTGAGCTTCTCATACTCATACTCAATCTATCCATAAGAAAATCAGAAACTTTGAGCTTATAAGGCCTTATACAAACCTGTTGCAAACACTGAAAGATCCACATAAAAATTTCTGACTGATCCTCTATGACTCATCTGCCTCAGCTCTGGAATCTGGAGCCTATATCCTCTATCTCTTACTTCCAATGTATTTGTCATCTGTTACAGTCTTGGGATCTCTATAAAATGCTGGAAATGAATCCAAAAGAGTCAATTGTATGATTTGGCCCCAGGGAATGAAAGAACTCAAAAGACTCTGACTGTCCTACATTGTAAAAGAGAAGGTCTCTTATGTGAATTTTATGTGAAAAGATTGTATTAATACAAAGTAGTTAAAGGAAGATTCTCTTCTCTGTTAGGGATAAATTTACCCATCTCTGATACAAAAAAGAATTTGGGAAAATTTGAGATGGTGTAAGTTGATGGGATGAAAGAAAAAATAAATACATTTTTTGGCAGTAAATCAAGGGACCTGGTACTTCTGGTGGTCCACATTGATGAAAAAACATGTTTCTACCTTGTGGCTTTGACATGAAGCATTCAGCTGATTGGCAAATCATATATGAAAGATGATCCTGAAAGCCGTAGATTTGTTCTTAATCTTAGATTTTGGGATGTCAAAATCTAGGCAATTCTGGGGCAACTTTACTTCAATATTGATTGACTGATGACAAATATGAAATTGAAAATGGTTGTTGCACCTTTTCTTGATCTCTTCAATTTTCTCATAATTGTCTAACATTGCTTCCTCTGGATGATGTATTCATGGGCAATATTAGTAAATGTAAATTGGAGGGTCAGGATTCAGAACCGGTCAAGTTGAGCAAGGTGTTTGAACAGGTTTAACATTGTGAACTTCAATGGGTTTGGTTTGTTCTTGATTGTTCATAGCTATACCCCGACGTTTTTTTCTCATTCCACCCACACCCTCTGGGAAAAACCCTATCACAATGGAATCGGAGCTTTTGAGGGTATGGTCTGTCCCGGGGGTGGGTTGGGACGACTGTCTTAAGCGCTTGGCATGTTTAATCCACAATTTGTAAGCAGACTCTTTGAAAAAAATCCCTTTAAGAGGATACTGAGACCAAGGTAATGAGGTCATCATTTTCCTCAAAACTTTCAACTTGACTTGTAATTGATTGCCTATACTTCTGGGAAATAGAGGTTCCTTGGTTTTCGAAGTGGAAGGATCTTGTTCAACAAGCCGGGTGGTAGCGTCCAGTTGGTTTTGAGTTTTCTTGTTCTTGGTTTGCTGAGCAACTTGCAAATGCCTAGATTTGTAGGGAGTGTTCCAGACCCATTCAAACTAGAAGACCAGACTCAGTCCAAGTTTGCGCATTTCAATCCTGGCAAGTCAATGATGGATGCAGAAAGAGAGGAGGTGATAAGAGCAGAAAAGGATAAGGAGAGAACCTGTAGAGCAACCAGTTTACTTGGAAATCCGTAACAGATAACTTCCATCTCCCAAGGCCTGTAATATTTTGTTCTGACCGCTCCTCTTTTAAGCTCTCTGTTGTGCTGTCAAATCCTACAAGGCGGATTGGGTGTGGAACCAACATAAGTCCTTTGATTCATCTTGCCATGATAATACAACCGAAGCAGGTGGCACGCGTAGAACGGTGGGTAAGTAGGAGATGGGGTTGCCAATACCTGCTCGATTCATTGGTCAAATGATGAGCATGAAGGATCATTGGATTTGACATCACCAAGGGCGTCTTGAGCTTTTGGATCCAATCCTTCAATTGTTTGATCTCCCTCAACCTCGCTCGCCAATTACTCACGTACTCAAACTTTCTTCAAAGATGATGATTGTGGGCTGGTGGGGCTGATAAGAGTTGATGATCACCAACTGGAGGTTGAGAGCCCAAAGGAGTGGTACTTGTCCTTCGAGTCTCAGTACCCACACAGGCTGGGTAGACGTGGGAGAAGGTGTTGGAGTGTAAGGATAAACTCCTGACAAACTCTGAGACGCACGAGTTGGAGATCATCTTAAAGTTCTCAGCAATCGGACCACTGATCTTAGGTAAACCTGGTGTCCTCTGAAGATTAATCTTGAAGAACTTGAGCTCCTGTTGGGCTCCAGAGTGAAGGTTTAAGCTCAAGTTGATTGGTGTATTGGGCTCAATGATGATAGTGATAAAGTTAAATTCACTCTTGAGACAATCAAACCAATATTCTTGTCCCAAATTGTTAAAGAAAATCATAACAAGATTGTTACCAATCAGAGCCTTCTTAGCTAGGATAGCATCCGGTCCCAAAGGTTGTTCCTCTCAAGTCGTGGGCATGGGGGTAGCAATATGAAAACAGATCTGAGTGATATCATCACCCCACATATAGGCAAAATTGCCGTTTGTATCATTCTTAGAATCCAATCCACCGGTATTACAGTGTTCGCACCCTTTCAATCAAACCAACTGACCGAGTGAGCTCAAAAAGTTGATATAAGCCTTAGAACCTTCGCGATTGGCCAAGATCTCTTGTTTGGTTGTCTGACCTGGACCAACATAGATCACCCCGATCTTGTGAAAATTGACGATGGTTAGATAATCAATCATCTCAACGGCTCGGTGAAAGTGAGGTTGATTGGGTACTTTGATTGGTCAAAAGTGATGAGGATTGGATGATGGATCCGATAGACCGGGAATCCCTTGATCACCAAATGGGAAGAGTTGGAGGGCAAAAAAACTTGGTTCAACGGATGGGTTGGTATAGTTGGGTTTGATAGCCGTCTTACGAGTGACCTCATGGGATCGTTTGAGTACAGATTCTAAACTGACAATCTATCAAACCTGAGTTGTCTTTGTTGGTGTTTTCTTACTCTTCCCACCTGGGTTGGAGAAATTGAGAGCAGGATCTTCAGCTTGAGTTTGATGAGAGGAGATAATCATAGATTGATCATCATCATCATTCCCACCGGTCTCAAACTTGTCCAAGGCGCTCAAACCGAGTGTATCACAATGACAAAGGACCATATCTAGAACTTCTTGCTTGGATGCACCCTCACCACCACTCAGGTTTTCCAACTCCCAAATCCTCTTGACCATCCCACTGGGTTGTTTGACGCATACCTCTATCCAACCAGGACGGTGTAGACACTTGATCGTCAGGATTGAATGACCAATGAGGAGGAGATGATTGTTTGTCAAATCATCTCCTCCCATCTTGTTCCCTCCCAATCATATACTTAGATTGGGGTGAGGATCAAGAAGGGATTCAAATCTTTATATAACATTTGAGGGTTGTGGAAGAAGAATTGGCAGTCCAGGAAAAGGGGATGAGGTGTGTGTGAAGTGATGGGGATGGGATTGGGATGGATTGGCTGATGTGGAGGTGTGGATGGGTGTTTTGCATGCCATCATGGTGGATGGATGATTATGCATAAATGGCGGGTTTAATGGTGGTTTTGATGTTTGAAATCCGCCATTTAGAAATACACCAGTTAGGGGGTATGTGTATTTCAGAAACCCGCCATTAAAAATGGCAGGTTTCTAATGGTGGGTTTGCTAACTTTGATACACCCTATTTAGAATTTTTTGATTATTTTTAAGTATTTTTAATTATTCTTCATTATTGTTAATTCTGTGTACACAGGTGTTTAGATTTCATCACAAATATTGAATTTTCTTCAAAAAAGTGTGTTTTATATATTTTTCAAAGATATTAATTCAATGAATAACATTTTTGTTTACAAATTTTAAAATGCTTGGATTCCAAGAATGAATTAGGTATTTGTAGAATTTTTTATTTTTTGCTGGCCAATGTTGAATTTGCAACCTTTCAAACCCTGTTCACTACCCAAAACGGGTCGCATGGTGCAATTCCCAACCCATTTTGGGTAGTGAATGGCAAAAAAAAACTT
The DNA here is from genome assembly GCA_025617555.3 of Puccinia polysora. Lineage (NCBI taxonomy): Eukaryota > Fungi > Basidiomycota > Pucciniomycetes > Pucciniales > Pucciniaceae > Puccinia > Puccinia polysora. Next base: position 18,604,453 of record CM062616.1, read on the forward strand.
TAATTCCATTATTTATTTCATTTTATTTATATATAATTTTTTCAAATTTTTATGTTTGATTAATTTAATTAACTAATTTATGTTTGATATATATATATATATATATATTTATTGATTTATTGCATTTTGTTTAAATTTATTTCTTTAATTTTTTTATATTTATATTTTTGACTTAATTAATCAATTAATTTTTATTTATTTATTTCATTTTATTTTTTATTTTTTTTTAAGATTCATATTTTTAATTTAATGGATTAATTGATTTTTTAATTTTTAATTATTTATTATTTATTTATTTATATTTTATATTTTATTTTTTATTAAAAAAAACAAAGACACAAGATAAACAAAGTAAAAATAATTTTTAAATAAATATATATATTTAAATTGGGCAATGTTCAATTTGCAACCTTGCAACCCCCTTTCAATACCAAAAAAAGGTTGTGTAGCGTGATTTGCAACCCATTCTGGGTTGCAAACTGCGCCAAGAAACCCATTTTGGGTAGTGAATGGCAAAACAAAAACAATTTTAATTTAAGTATCTATTCCATTTTATTTATATATTGTTCTATTTATATTTATATGGCATTATTTTTTCATATGTGCTACCCTTAAACTCACAGAAGTACTACGTCCCCGCAACGTCCAGTATACACAGACAAATCCTTGTTTACACAGGCATTTCAAGAACTTTGTTTTTTGAAATTCTAAAACAGCAGGCCTGTAGATAGGTGTCTTAAAGCCTTATGGCTAATCTTTTATGATTTTGGGACAAGTTAAACCCCTTCAAAAATCCAGTCAAAAAATTAACAAAATCCAAAAAAAACTCATTTTTGGAGCTATTCCCTTGGCTTTTGAGTTAAGTTTTTTTGCCCTTTGAACTCTCACAATATTCATCAATAAGCTGAGGAGCTTTAAAATATTTGTTTGAGATTTTTGGATGTATCCTTGGCCTCCAAAAATTGCATCCAATGTAAAAACACTTCAAAATGACATATCCTTTTCAAGATTTTATTTTCACTTCTTGAATAAATTTTTTTCTCAATTTTTTTTAGCAAAAATTAGGATTAAAATCCAAAGATTGAATGAAAAATTTGGCTGAGCTTTAATTATAGGTTTTACCCCACCAAATATTCATCACAATGGAAATAATTGAAAATAAAAGGGGTGGTATTTCCTTATTTCTCATTCTTTTTTGTGTTTACTTATGAGAATTTGAAGTATTTGACCTACAAAGTTTAAAACAGGCCTCTCAAGGTTTTTTAAATATATTTTTTTTGTTAATTTTTGAAGCACTAGTTGTGCCCTTGAAACCAAATCCAAAAAAGGAGGGCAACAAACCCCCCTCTGGGCTGGGGTCCGCTTTTTTGAGCCCTCAATGCCTAAAGCGCTAACCATTCCTATTCAATATGAGTTTGAAACTTTTCAGGCCATTTTGGAGCGCTCCCATCCTCCCATCATCCATAAAAGAAACCTCCTCCACCCACCCACCCCCATTCATCACCCCCCATCACCACACCAGACCAGACCACACCAGACCACACCATACCACTCCACTCCCCCCATTACCACACCACACCACACCATACCACTCCACTCCACACAACACAACATAAAACCAAACAACACAACACAACACAACACAACAAAACACAACACAACACAACACAACACAACACAACACAACACAACACAACACAACACAACACAACACAACACAACACAACACAACACAACACAACACAACACAACACAACACAACACAACACAACACAACACAACACAACACAACACAACACAACACAACACAACACAACACAACACAACACAACACAACACAACACAACACAACACAACACAACACAACACAACACAACACAACACAACACAACACAACACAACACAACACAACACAACACAACACAACACAACACAACACAACACAACACAACACAACACAACACAACACAACACAACACAACACAACACAACACAACACAACACAACACAACACAACACAACACAACACAACACAACACAACACAACACAACACAACACAACACAACACAACACAACACAACACAACACAACACAACACAACACAACACAACACAACACAACACAACACAACACAACACAACACAACACAACACAACACAACACAACACAACACAACACAACACAACACAACACAACACAACAAAACAAAACAAAACAAAACAAAAAACAACACACTACAAACCTACCACTACCAAATCAAACCTCCTGAACCAAAAAATCTTCTCACTCCATTTTTACTCAAAATCTTTCTAAATCATCAACTCAAATCTCAAATTCCTTTCTAAACAAAACATAAATTTTCAAAAATGTCTCAACAAAACATCCACCCACTTTTCAGGACTGTCTCAACTGGCCCATCCTTCATCACCTCATCTAATCAAACTAGTGTTTCTACTCCTCTGGCCCTTTCCTCATCTACTCAATCTAGTGATACCACTCCTCTGGCCCCTCCTCCTGAACTATCATATAATCAAAAGGAGGAGTTAGTTGATGCTATCAAATCATGGGCAAAGTCCCATGAATATGCCATTTCTACTAGAGTATCAAGCTTGAAGAAACATCCCTACACATATCAATATGATAAATCTGGAGTTTATAAACTCAATAAAGATCCCAAAAAACTGTAAACAACCAGAAATACCAATTGATCTTTTAGATTATCTGGAAATTTCTCCAAAAGATTAGGTCTCTTGCAGGTTAAATTTATATGTCCAGACCACAACCATGCCCCCTCAGATGATCCTTCTTCTCATCAAATTCATAGAAGAATTCATGGCAAGCAACAGGAGATTGTAGAAAACTTAACCAAGGCTGGTGTTCCCCCATTAAAAATTTTAAATTCTCTTATCAAAAACTCCTCAACTCCAGTTCATACAAACCTCAGTACTATTTATGATGAAAGATTTCAAATCAAAAAAAATTAACTTGATTGAAAAATGGAAATTGAAACTTTAATGGATGGAAACATCACTTCTTTATTCATTTCACATCCTGATTCCATAAAACTTCTAAAAACATTTCCTACTCTTCTCATGATGGACTGCACATATAAAACTTATAAATTTGGGATGCCTCTTCTTCATATTGTTGGGTTAAACAATTCTTCAAGAACTGTCTCAGTTGATTTCTGTTTTTTATTCCAAGAAAAAAGAAGATAACTATGAATGGGCCCTCAATCAACTTGAGGAAATATTAGAAAATCAAGAACCCAGGGTTATTGTGACAGATAAAGAACAAGATTTAATTAGTGACATAAAAAAACTTTCCCATCTTCTCATCAGCTTCTTGTCTCTGGCATATTTTCAAAAATATTCAAAACCAATGCAGGAAACATTTCAAATCTGAAGATGAATGGAAGCTCTCTCAGAAACACTGAAAAAAATTGGTCAACTCCAAATCTGAAGCTATTCATCAGGACAATTTCCACAAGCTTTCTCTTGTCTGTACTGCTCCCTCATCAGACTACCCCCAGAAAACTGGGCCCCACTCAAAAAATAAATTGTCTCTTACTTTGCACAAAAAAACAATCTCATTTTGAAAATACAAGTACATCAAGAATAGAAGGCCCTCATTCTTACATCAAACACTTCATTAATTCCTCTACTGGCTCCTTTTTTAATGTTTTTGATAAGATATATAATTATATTACAATACAAAATTCATGAAAGAGATAATGAAGCCTCCCAGCAAGTTTTCAAGCAGCTCATTGGTTTGCCTCACTGTGTGGGGAATCTTTCTGGAAATACCAGCCATTATGCCCTCAAAACCATTCACTCATTCAATCAAGTCTCTGATTCTTCAACCACTTGCATCAAATGTGATTAATCTTCTTATATGGGTATACCATGTGTTCACAAAGTAAAATCAGATATCTTAAAGGGTGAAATTTTCCTAATTGAGTTAAAGGGTGAAATTTTCCTAATTGAGGATTTCCATCCTCAATGGAATGTCAAACCCCCATTTCAATAAGTTTTTTTTACTTTATACAAGTTCAAATGAATGATATTCTGATTAATTTCTAACTTTCTTTCTGCAGTTAACTGCCAGCCCAGACTCAACTGAAGAATGACCCAGCCTTGAAAAGCCCTCAAGATTGACCAATGAACATGGATATCTTACTTAATTGTTTGAAGAATTGCCAAAATTTCCACCTGGAGAACAACATTATTATCTGGGTAAAACACAGAAGCTTTACACTGGAAAGTATCAACCTGTTCTGATTCAAGAGCTCAATTCCACATAAAGATCCAAAACAAGAGGAAGACCCAAAGGAGCAGCAAACAATTTCAAGAAGATCCCTCAATCCTCAAGTAAAAGGGATCCATCTGGCTTTGAATATTTAGAAGCACCAAAGAGGAGAGGAAGCCCAAGGAGGAAATTTTCAACAAATTCAGTGGTCAGTAATTAATCACTCTTTGAGAAAGAAAAAATATATATATATATATATAACTCATCATTTTTATGTAATCATTCAGTTTTTGAGAAAGGGAAAGGGAAAAAAGGAAAAAGGGAAGGGAAAGAAGAAGGAGGAATCAGATAAAGAGGTAAATTTATATTTATACATAATCATCTCAATATCAACTGAATACTTCTTTTTTTCAAAATAGGATGATTTTGTGATAGAAGAAGATATTTCAGAAGATGAGGAGCTCCTAGATTTGGATGTTATTAAGACGGTGAGATTAAATTTGCTTTTTTTATTGAGTGAATTTTTATTAATTTTCCCATTTAATCTTTTTTTAGAGGTCTGGAACTGTTTTAACTAAGAGGACTCCTTCCCCTGATTACAATCCTGGGATTAGAATAAAGAGAAAAAAGCACAAAATTCAAGATTATGAATCCCCTTAAAATCCACGTGGAAAGAATATTTTTGCTCAAACAGCAACAACAGTAAGTGAGAAAGTGAGTTAATTTGATAATACCTGATTTTTTCAGTTTTTCTGATTTTTGTTTTGGATTTTTTATAGGTTTCATGCACACTATCACATTCTTCTTCTGGAATCTTGGAGCAAGTTTCAATGGAACAAGTGAGTTGAATTTTTCCAAAATATTTCATTTTGGAATCAATTCTGATTTTTTCTTTTAGTTCCAATACAAAGACTTCTTTGCCCCAGCAACAGCTATTGCCAATATATCCCACTTTCAAGATGTTCTGGGAGATGGTAACTGGGTTTTCAGAGCAGCAGACTTTGGTTTGGGACAGAAATCTGAACACTTGATTTAAATCAGGAAAGAAATGATCAAAGAGCTGGACACCAACCCAATCTTCCAAGATTCAAAATTAATGCATGAAATCTGGGGTGAACCCTTTCAAGAGGCAAGGAGGAAACTAAAACACCTCTCTGGAAAAGCTTTAATAAAAATGTGGATGAAGTTCCCATGCCATGGCTTTCTACTTGCTGAAACATATAAGTGTCCAGTGGTTCTGTTTTCTTCTTTAATTCCTTGCACTTATCTTCCTCTGAATTCCCCTCCCACTCTGAATCCCAAATAATCTCCTTTTTGCTTAATTCTTTTAGAAGATTTGAAAAATATAGTCTCATTCAAGTTCAAGTCTGATCATTGGCTAGCCCCTAAATTGGATCCACTGTGGAAAATCCTCGTTACCAAGGATTCCAAAGCTTGGATGACCATTATTGAGAAGAATTTGGAGCTTGGTGATGAGTTTTTTCTCCCAAGGAGGAAATCCAGCAGAAAAATAAAACCCATAGTAGTGGAATAACATCAACCAAAATTATTGCTATAATATTTTTAATAACATTTTGTATTTAAATTTATCAAAACATAACAAAAATTAGAACCAAAAATATGGACCAAACCTTTTATTTTCAATTATTTTCATTGTGATGAATATTTGGTGGGGTAAAACCTATAATTAAAGCTCAGCAAAATTTTTTATTGAGTTTTTGGATGTTAACCTTAAGTTTTTCCAAAAAAAAATTTAGAGAAACATTGATTCAAGAAGTGAAAAAAAAATCTTGAAAAGGACATGTTATTTTGAAGTTTTTTTATGTGGATCCAATTTTTGAAGGCAAATTATACATCCAAAAAATCTCACAAATAGATTTTGAAGCTCTTCAGCTGATTGATAAATATTGTGAGAGTTCAAAGTGCCAAAAAAGCTCAAGCCAAAATCCAAAGGAATAGCTCCAAAAACCAGTTTTTTTTTAAAAAAAATTGTTAATTTTTGAGTGGATTTTTGAAGGGGTTTAACTGGGCCCAAAATTATAAAAAATTAGACATAAGTGTTCAAGACACCTATTTACAGGCCTGCTGTGTTTGAATTTTACAAAACAAAGTTCTTGAAACACCTTTGTAAACAAGGATTTGTCCATGGATACTGGATGTTGCGGGGATGTAGTACCCCTGTGAGTTTAAGGGTAGCACCTGTGAAAAAAATAATGCACTATTTATATTTTTAATTTGATTTAATTAATTAATTTATTTTTGATATATTTATTTATTTATTTGATTTTATTTAAATTTATTTATTTATATTTATTTATATTTGTTTATATTTATTTATATCTATTTATATCTTTTTTATATTTATATTTTGAATTCAAGGGCATTATTTTTCTCACGCATCCAACCCTTTATTTCACGCATTTTGACCTCACTGCGTGGCTGGGCGCCGTTGGTATTTCATGCAAAAAGACTTTATTTCACACAACTTTCAAGAATTCATTTTTTTTGGATTCAAACTGCGCAGCCCCATAGGAGGGGTTCTCAAACACCTAAAAAAATATTTATTAGGGCGTATCAGAGTTAGAAAACCCGCCATTTTTTGACAAAACCCGCCACTTTTAATGGCGGGTTTCATGAAAATTGCGGATTTCAAACATCAAACCAGACATAAAAGCCGCCATTTATGCATCATCATCCATCACATTTAAAACACCCATCCACATCAGCAAATCCATACCAATCCCATTTCCATTGCTTCGGGCACATCTCATCTCCATTGCTTCACATCTCCATCCCTTCACATCTCTATTGATTCAAATCTCCATTGCTTCACATCTCTATTGCTTCACATCTCTATTGCTTCACATCTCTATTGCTTCACATCTCCATCTTCAAACAAACCCCATCATAATCTCATCACCCCACATCAAATCACCATCTTTCTCAACATGTCCAATCAAAATTCCCCCCAGCAATTTGAAAATGCAAAAAAGCTGACTGAACTTTTGTTAGTATTTGAATCCAATTCAGATTTTTTTTTGGTTGTTCAACCAAGAATCCTAGGCTGACTCACTCCATTTTTTTTCTTTCTTTTTTCTTTCTTTTTTCTTTTTTCTTTCTGTTTTTCTTTTTTCTTTTTTCTTTTTCATTTTTTTTTCTTTTTTCTTTTTTCATTTTTCATTTTTTCTTTTTCTTTTTCTTTTTCTTTTTCTTTCTTTTTCTTTCTCTTTTTCTTTTTCTTTTCTTTTTTTTCTTTTTTTTTCTTTTTTTCTTTTTTTCTTTTTTTCTTTTTTTCTTTTTTTCTTTTTTTCTTTTTTTTTCTTAGACAAAACTGACCCAACGCCTCACCCCACCACACCACCCAACTCACCCCACCAAACCCCCAGTCCACTCTCCACCTCACCCACCACCACCTCCTCCTCACCCACCACCACCTCCTCCTCACCCACCACCACCTCCTCACCCACCAACTCCTCCTCACCAACCACCTCCACCTTACCCACCACCTTTGGCACCCCTGGTAATCTCTCCTTGTCCTCAAAATCATCAGAAGCTAACCAATTGTTCCATCCCCCTCCAGGCACCTTCAGGTCCTCAGGGAAGCTCACCCCCTCCTCCTCATCCTCCTCTTCCCTCCATCCTAGCTGACTCCTCCCTCTTGCTTGCTACTTCACCACCCCCCCTCCTTGCTTGCTTGCCGGCCCCACCACCAGCCCCCACCACTGCCCCCCCTCCTTGCTTGCCAGCCCCACCACTGCCCCCCCCTCCTTGCTTGCTTGCTCCTTCACCACCCCCCCTCCTTGCTCCCTTGCTGGCCACTTCACCCACCACCGCCCCCCACCACCCATGTTGAGATAATGACAGATGTGAACCCAGGCGCATTTGCAAAGGGTTTAATTAGATTGCACCATTCATCAGAAGAGAGCTATAACCTATTTCTTTTCTGGTGAGTCTCAGTCATTGCCCTGGTGCCTGCAATTATTGATAAGGAGGCCAGTGAACTAGATGTGCATTGTGGGTCAGGTTTTTAATACCTGTTTGGCTTGCCAGATTCTGATTATGATTTGGGGTAGGGTGGGAATGTTAGCTTGCTTCTTATCTTTAATGAGCTGAGTATCCCAATATGGACTGCAGCTGGGAAGTGACTTGCAATTACTCCCTCAACCAAACTTCAAGATGAGAAAAGATGATTTCACATAGCCACCGCCTTTAATGCCAGCTGAAACATCCTCAATTGGCTCCCAATTGCAAGTAGTCTTATGTTTCCTAGCTTTCATTGTTGGTAGCTTTTGGTTGCCACATCTGTCCATCTTGGCTCAAGTCAGGATCAAAAGGTTGTAGAAAACCTTGGGAACCAATGATCAATTGTCCTGTTTTTGTCTCCTCCTTAGCCATGTTGAAACCATTTTCTCCAGGCCCTCTTTAATATCACTTCAGATGCCCATATAATTGCAACTGACTCTGCCACAAGCAAGCCCAGGGTCCCCCAGAAGCCCACTACTTGGTAGCATCCTTAGGCAATTGCTTGCATAATTTTTGGCTCTCAACAACAGGAGATCACAATTTTGCTAATTTGAGTTCTTCAGCGTCTGTTGGAAAAGTGACTCAGCGCTCATTGAACCTCATAAGTGAAGCCTTTGATAGAATTCCGCCCCACCTTACTGCAACTCCCATTAATTGGCTGGCTCAATTGTTCATCTCATCATAATTTTTGATTCTGTATCCCCATTTTCTATATCCTAGGGCTCAGCTCCAATGCTTTCCTGGATGAACTGGTTTTCTCTTGTGAAGCTCAAGCGTTCTCAATCTCTCCACCTTTAATTAGTGATTCTTCCCTCCTGGTTGATCAGCCATTTCTCCTACCTGGTAGACTTGGTATACTGATTTCTTTTGGCCATCATATACCCATGTCAGCCCTGTGGTCACATTGGCGGAACCCAAGTTTTTGTCTCAAAACCAAGTTTTTCTACTCTTCAAAAGTCAAGGCTAATGACATCAAGCGCAATAATATCTCATAAATCTTTCAATATTAAAAACATGGCAAACCCAGTCGCCCTAGCAATCAGTTATCCAATCTCAATCTAATTCATTAACTCATCCAGTCAAAGTCAAAACAACCTCAACCGCGAAAATTGAAAGCCCTTGATGCAGTCTTTGGAGGTTTATTTTTCACATACAATCTTTGCACTTCACCCAACGTCCTTTGAGGCCTCTCCCAACTCAGCACTCAAAACCTCAGTCCTCCCCCCCTCCCTGGTTCCCGGGCCCTGCCTACCTGGCTCCAGGCCCAACCCCAACCCAACCCAAAGGCCCGGCCCGATTCCCTCACACCCTGGTAAGATTTTGTTTCCTTTTTTTTTTGGGTGCTGATGTGATGTTTTTTTTTTTTTTTTTTTTTTTTTTGGTACACTTTTTTTTTTCTTTGGTGATCACGTTTCTGGTGAACTTGTGATCAAGTCCAGGTTTGGTTTCATTTTTTTTGATCAAATCTTATTTCACAAATGATGTCCATTTGACTGACTGTTTTTTTTTTCAATCCCTCAACCGCTATTGGTGAATGTCCAATTCTTCTCCCACCCCCCTCAAACTGTTACACAAAGAATCAAATCCTGTCTTGTTCCTCACCCCAATATAAGTATAGGATTGTGAGGTAACAAGATGGAAGGAGATGGCTTGAAAAAAACACAGAGAGGTGGGAAGAGTGGGGCTGCTTGCCAAAAGAGGCTTCAATCTTGGAATTCAGAAATGTCTTTGGCAGTTGCTGAGTTGGTGGGGTTAAAAATAGTCTTAAGCATTTTTGTAATCAAAAATTATTTTTTTTCTTTTTAAGTTTTTCATCAAATAAAATATATTTACAAGCCCAGCATTTGAGTGATCTGCTTTAATTAATCTAATTTTCTGCTGCTACCAATGTATTCTGCAGCCATTAACCACTTATCCTTTTTTTTCTGTTGCCAGTTGGTCCCTCTCCATTTGAAGTTGCGCTTGCTGTCAATCCTTCTCCTTTTCCTCTTTTTTAAATTCTATATCAGCCTGTTTCAACTTACACTCAGCATCCCATTTTTTCTGATGAGCCAAACTCTTGGCTTTCTGCTTTTGAAAATCAATAGCCAGTTGAAAATCCCACTTCTCCTTTTCAAACTGAAGTTTTTCAGATTCAATTTGCAATTTCACTATTTTTCAGAGGGGAATAGGAATGAGCTTGATTTTGAAAGCAAGGAGAATACAATGGGCTTATTTGAATCTCTCCTCTTCATGATCTCCTCAAAGCCCAAAAAATTTGAAGTGTTTCTACTCTTTTGAAAGATATTGGGGTTGATGTTGATGGAATTGGAGGCCTTTTGCTTTCCCTTTGCAGAGGAGGTTTGTGTGGCAACATCATTGCTCTCATTTGAAGCCAATGTTGGAGGCCCCATTGGCTTGAGTTTTTGGCCATTCAGGAATGGATGAGCCTGTTTCTTTTTAATCTAAATCAGTCAGGATTAACTGGACAGAAGAGAAAAGAACTTGGTTCCTTACTTGAGCAGATTTTGATGGCAATGGTGATACAGGAATTACATCCTCCTCATTGGCCAAGTTCTCCAGTCCTTCCACCCCAGGAAGAGAGCAATCCAAAGAAGGAGGGGAGGGGTCCAAGGTTGGGTTTAAATTCTCAATCAACGCAGAAGTAGATGTGATTGGAGCTGATTGGGTTTGAATATCCTCCTTGGCATCAGATTGGGGACACTAATAGGTTTCTTTGGGATCACCATTGCTAGGCTGAGCATCCCCAGCCAAGTCCTCAGTGTCAACTTAATCAGATTGTTGGGAATCAAAAGCAGCTAGGGGGGTGATGTTGGCCTTCTTTCCAAAGATTTCATCCATTTGAATATAAAAAGTACAAATGGAGTTCAACTTATCAATCACCAAGTTGATTTCCTTGGCTTTGTCAGAGTTGGCAATACCAAAGCCGGTGGAGATTGACATGGAGTAGGCCTTTTTTTACTTGGCTCAATAATTGTTGAATTTCTCCCTCATCTGTTTGGATGACAGATCCACCTAACTTTTGTTTTATTCTTGAGTTGATTTGCCATCAGGAGATAACCATTGACCTTAAGGGATGGAGGTTGGTCAAGACGTGTTTCATTTTTGGATCCAAAGAAAGCATTGTAGTTGGATGGAATTTCAAGCCAGTTTACAAGGATGATGTGATCAGCTCTCTTGAGCTGACTTGAGCCTTTGGAAGCTGATGGGGGAGGATTTTTGGATGTTGAGTTAATGGGGGATTTTTGCTTTGGTCCATTGGATGGTTTAGTGGACTTGTGTGGGGAGGATTGCTGAGGGGCCATTTAAAAATAGTAGGAGGGATGAAGGGATGAAGGCCTATGAGAGTGTTTAAGTGGTGAGAGTGATGATTTGATGAGAGGATCAGAGTGATGAAGCAAAGGGAATGGGAAGAGATGAGAGTGATGAAGTGACAAGAGGGATAAAGCAATGAGAGTTAGGATGTGATGAAAGCAATAAAGTGATGAGAGTGATGAAGTGATGAGGATAGTGATTCAATGAGAGTTAGCTGGATTTTATGAAAGCAACAAATGGGTGAGAGTGATGAACTGATCAGGATAGTGATCCAATGAGAGTTAGATGGATGTGATGAAAGCAATAAAGTGATGAGAGTGGCAAAGTGATGATGATAGTGATGAAGACATGAAGAGAAATGAATAAAATTTTTTCCCAATGGGGTTGGAGTGAGAATGAGGTGGGAAGCCAGGGGTGGATGACTTGGAAAGGTTGTGGAAGCCTTTAAATACTTTATTTGAAAAAACCCACTTATTTCCAGGTAACTCTGACACATCTGATGTGAAATAAGTGGGTTTTTTTGATTTTTAATGGCGGGTTTGAAACCCGCCATTAAAAAATGAAAGGTTTGCTTAACTCTGATACGCCCTATTAATTTTTGAGCCATTAGAAACCCTTCAAAAATGCAATCAAAAAATTAAGAAATTCCATAAAAACAAGTTTTTGCATGGGTTTTTGGATTGTCATTTTGGCTATTTTTACTATTTTTTTGGGTTATTTCAGCTTCCATAAATTTTGAAGAAAATTCAAAGAGGCTTTGAATATCTTTTTCATATTTTTTGGATGTATCATTTCACCTTAAAAAATTCCTTCAAAAAACACAAAAAATCAAAAAAATCAAATTTCTCTTTGGATATTTGAATCCTTTTATTTTCCATTTTATTTCATTTTTCTGGGGTCATTCAAGCTATCAAAAATTTAAAACAACATTCAAAGAGCATTAAAATATTGATTTCATATTTTTTTGGATTTGTTATTTCACCTTAAAAAATTCCTTCAAAAAAGCAAAAAAATAAACAAAATCAATTTTCTCATTTGGGTTTCGGATCCTTATTTTTGCCATTTTGACTTATTTTATTTATTTATTTTTTTTTTTGGTTTTTCAAGCTTTGAGAATTGAAACAAAACTATCAAGAGCTTTTCAATTTTTTTTCAGGATTTTTGGATTTCATTTTTGACCTTCAAAAATTCCATCAAAAAAACCAAAACATTTGAAAAATTCAGTTTTCTTCCTGGAGTTTTGAATCCTTTTGTTGGCCTATATAATCTTTTTTTTGGGTGATTAAAGCTTTCAGAATTTTTAATTTTTTAAAAAAAACAAAATTTTATTAATACTTTTTGAAGATCAACTGCATTCTTGCATACACCTCACAAGCTTCATTCAAAAAATTAAAAATAAAGAACAAATATGGATAAAAATAATAAAATTTATTCAACTATCATTGGTTCCATTTTTATACTTGATTTTTGTGGAGGGAACAAAACCTCACTACCAAGATACAAATTTCTCTGAACAATGGTTTTCCAAGATTTGGAATCCTTTGTCACAAAGCTTTTCCAAAGTGGGTCTAACCTGGGAGCTGGCCAATTATCAGACTTGAATTTGAATGAGACTATATGTTTGCATTCTTCTAAGAGAATGAAGCAAATAGGAGAAGTTTTAGAATTTGGAGTGGGAGGGGAATTCAGAGGAAGATAAGTGCAAGCCACTAAAGAAGAAAACAAAACCACTGGAAACTTATATGTTTCACCCAGAAGGAAAACATGGCATGGAAATTTCATCCACATATTTATGGGAGCTGGGCCATAAAGGTGGTTCATTTTCCTTCTTGCTTCTTGGAAATTTTCACCCCATATATCACACAGTAACCTTGTGTCCTTGATGATTGGTTTTGAATCAAGCTCTTTCGCCATTTATTTCCTGACTTAAATCTGGTCTTCTGAGATCCTCCCCAAGAAAATTGCTGCTGCTCTACAGCCACAGTTCCCATCCCCTATGAAATCTTGAACATGAAAGATATGTGGAATGGCTGTTTCTGGGGAAATGGAATCTTTGTATTGGAGCTAAAAACAAAAATCAGAATTTTTTATAACAGAAATTTGGACTAAAGGTAATAATCACTTCTTCAATTGATACTTGGTCAAATATTCCAGAAGAATAATAAGATAATGTGCAAGAAACCTAGAGGAAGGACCCAAAAGAAATCAGACAAAATTAAAAAATGAGAAAATAAAAAATGTAGTCACTCTCTCACTGATTGTTGGGGCTGCTAATACCTTCCCCCCCCCAGGAGGATGGTAAGGAGAATCAAAATCTTCATTTGATACCTTTATTCTCTTGATTCTTTTCCCAGGATTGTGTTCAGGAGAAGCAAATTGCTTATTGACCATGGTTCCAGACCTCTGATAAATGTTTGAATGAAAACAATTAATGAAAAATAATATCCAAAAAATTAGCCAAGAATGAAAAAAATGAAAGCCAAAAATCTTAATTACATCACCATCTGGCAGATCTTTATCTGCAGAATCTTCCTCTTCATCCAAATCTGACACCTCTTCATCTTCTGAATATTCCTCTTCAGTCTGAAATTCACTGTATGTTAAAAAAATGAGAAGGAATCATCAAAAAAAACAACCCATTGCAGAAAAAATAAGTATAGTTATGAAATTACCTCTTCCTCTGATTCCTCCTTCTTTTTTCCCTTCCCCTTCCCTTGGATGGCCTTGCACCTTCTTGAAACCTGAACACATAAGAAGAACAAATTAATTATGAATGTTGATATATTTTTTTTCCAAAAGATTGGTGAATGAACTTTAAATTTTCTATGAATTTCTTCTTTGGCCTTCCTCTTCTCTTGCTTTCTTCTAAATATTTAAAGCCAGATGGATCTCTTTTGCTTGAGGACTGAGAGATCTTCTTGAAATTATTGGCTGATCCTCTGGGTCTTGCTCTATCTTTGGATGCTTGTGTGGAATTTGGCTCTTCAATCAGGTAAGTTCATATCTTCCACTGTACATCTTCATGCCTTCCTCCAGATAATATAGCTATTCTCCAGGTGGCAACTAGCTGAATGCTTCAAACATTTTAGTGAAATATAGGTTTTCATTACTGTCTTTTGTTGGAAATTCAAGTTTTGCTGAATCTTCAGTTGATTCAGGGTTCACAGTTAATTGCAGAAAGGAAAATAAAAATAAATTAGGAATTATTCATTTGAGCTTGAATCCCCCCCCCCAAAAAAGAGAAAAACTTACTTAGATGGGAGCTTTGAATGGTGTGGTGTGGTGTGGTATGGTATGGTAGTGGTATGGTGTGGTGGGGGGTGATGGGAGGGTGGAACAGGTCAAGGGGGTGGTTTATGAGATAATTGGGGCGCTCCAAGATGGGTGGTGGTCCCAGGAAAAGATTTTAAGTCATATTGAATATATGCATGTGAAGGGCTCAAAGAAGATTGAATTTTTCAAATTTTTTGGTTTTTTGATGGAATTTTTGAAGGTCAAAAATGACATCCAAAAATCATGAAATTTTTCTTTAAAAGCTTGTGAATAGTTTTATTACAATTCTCAAAGCTTGAAACACCTAAAAAAATAAGTCAAAATGGCAAACATAAGGATCAAAAAGTCAGATGAGAAAATTGATTTTTTGATTTTTTTTGCTTTTTTGAAGGAATTGTTTAAGGTAAAATGATACATCCAAAAAATCTGAAAAAATATTTGAATGCTCTTTAAATGTTGGTTTAACTTTTAGTAGCTTGAATTACCCAAAAAAAATGAAATGAAATGGAAAATAAAAGAATTCAAATGTCCAAAGAGAAATTTGATTTTATTTATTTTTTGTGTTTTTTGAAGGAATTTTTTAAGGTGAAAAGATACATCCAAAAAATATGAAAGAAATATTTTAGGAATCCATGAATTTTTTTCGAAATTTATGGCAGCTGAAATAACCACAAAAACAATCAAAATAGCCAAAATGATGATCCAAAAACCCATGCAAAAATTGTTTTTACAGATTTGATTCATTTTTTGATTGCATTTTTGAAGGGGTTACAATGGCTCCAAAAATGAACAAAGATTTTGATTAGAGATTCAAGAGCCCTTGCTACGGGACTGCGCAGTCAGAATTAAAAAAAATGAATTCTTGAAAGTTGGGTGAAATAAAGTATCTTTGCATGAAATACAAAAGGGGCGTGAAGGCGCGCCAACATCAAAATGCCTGAAGTAAAGGGTTGGATGGGTGAGAAAAATGATGCCCTAATTTAATTAATTAATTTATTTTTTATTTATTTATTTAATTTTTTTATATATATTTTATTTATATTCATATTTTTTTATATTCATGTTTTTTTTATCTTCATATTTTTAATTTAATTGATTAATTTATTTTTTATTTATTTATTTTTGTTTCTTTATTTATTTATTTTTCATTTATTTGTTTTTCTATTTATCTTTTATTTATTTATTTATTTATGTTTTAATTAAAATAGAACAAAAAAATAAGATAACAAGAAGTAAAAAAAATCAAGAAAAATATAAATATCCATTTGCAACTTGGATGGGTTGCAAGTGGCCATTTTTGACTAAGATGGGTTGCCAATGGAATTTTGCGCCCCCTTTGCAAACCCAGGGTTGCAATTTTAACATTGGACTTATCCATTTGAGACTCTGATGGGTCGCAAACGGCCATTTGCAACTCAGATGGGTTGAAAATGAATCATTGGCCTTTTTTTCGTTATTTTTGGTACAGAGGCATTTATATTTCACTAAATATACTTGATCATTTTGAAGAACATGGATTTTATCATTTTTCTTATTCTTCTCAAATTTGATCTTTTTTTCTTTTCAAATCAGAGATAAGATTTGAATTTCACAAGAAAAATTGACTTATGTATCATTTTTAAATATTAAATTTACTGAATTGTTGTCCATCATTCAATTCTACAAACAATTCTACCCCAGAAAGATCCCACATGGGTTCTGGAGGCATTAATTTATCCCATCCCCAGGGCCTCAATTGATGTTTACCCGCCTTTGGGGGTCCTACAAAGAATCAAATGTCCTATTGTCCCACCCCAGGAACTCCTTTAAAAATTATAAATGCTGCATGCCCTCCTGGCTTCATAAAAGCAAAGAAAAGTGCCACAATGATGCCAAAGAAACCTGTTGATATGATTTTAGCTAATTGTTTGCTAAAATAAAACTTTTTGGAATTATCAGCGTGTGGGTAGTAATCCTTTGGCTTGATATCAGCCTTGGCCAAAATTAACATGTAAAAATCCCAAAGCTATCAATTTTTTTCAAGAAACTTCAATATGAACTCAGATTTGAAAAACAAATCATGCAATTTAGAAAAAATGAGAAAAATGAAAATAATTCATATTTTCAAAAAAATGGAAGATTTCCTGTTTAATTTAAATAGCTTTGTACCAAAAATGAAGAATCACTAAAAAATTCCAAGTGGAAGTATTTCATGCTGTTAATTCAAATATTTTGAATTACAAAAACAAAATTATGATTAATTACCTAAAGGATTACAAAAAGGGTGATATTAAATTCACAGCCCCAGCCGTGTGGGAGCCGTGTAGGGCCCCACACGGCCTGTGGGAGTTGTGTAGGGCCCCACATGGCCTGTAGGAGTTGTGTAGGTCCCCTCAACGGGTGGGGCCCATACACTACTCCATATAATTTATAATTTATAATTTATTATTATTTATTATTATTCATTATTTATTATTATTTATTTATTTATTATTATTATTTATTATTTATTATTTATTATTTATTATTTATTATTTATTATTTATTATTTATTATTTATTATTTATTATTTATTATTTATTATTTATTATTTATTATTATTTATTATTTATTATTTATTATTTATTATTTATTATTTATTATTTATTATTTATTATTTATTATTTATTATTTATTATTTATTATTTATTATTTATTATTTATTATTTATTATTTATTATTTATTATTTATTATTTATTATTTATTATTTATTATTTATTATTTATTATTTATTATTTATTATTTATTATTTATTATTTATTATTTATTATTTATTATTTATTATTTATTATTTATTATTTATTATTTATTATTTATTATTTATTATTTATTATTTATTATTTATTATTTATTATTTATTATTTATTATTTATTATTTATTATTTATTATTTATTATTTATTATTTATTATTTATTATTTATTATTTATTATTTATTATTTATTATTTATTATTTATTATTTATTATTTATTATTTATTATTTATTATTTATTATTTATTATTTATTATTTATTATTTATTATTTATTATTTATTATTTATTATTTATTATTTATTATTTATTATTTATTATTTATTATTTATTATTTATTATTTATTATTTATTATTTATTATTTATTATTTATTATTTATTATTTATTATTTATTATTTATTATTTATTATTTATTATTTATTATTTATTATTTATTATTTATTATTTATTATTTATTATTTATTATTTATTATTTATTATTTATTATTTATTATTTATTATTTATTATTTATTATTTATTATTTATTATTTATTATTTATTATTTATTATTTATTATTTATTATTTATTATTTATTATTTATTATTTATTATTTATTATTTATTATTTATTATTTATTATTTATTATTTATTATTTATTATTTATTATTTATTATTTATTATTTATTATTTATTATTTATTATTTATTATTTATTATTTATTATTTATTATTTATTATTTATTATTTATTATTTATTATTTATTATTTATTATTTATTATTTATTATTTATTATTTATTATTTATTATTTATTATTTATTATTTATTATTTATTATTTATTATTTATTATTTATTATTTATTATTTATTATTTATTATTTATTATTTATTATTTATTATTTATTATTTATTATTTATTATTTATTATTTATTATTTATTATTTATTATTTATTATTTATTATTTATTATTTATTATTTATTATTTATTATTTATTATTTATTATTTATTATTTATTATTTATTATTTATTATTTATTATTTATTATTTATTATTTATTATTTATTATTTATTATTTATTATTTATTATTTATTATTTATTATTTATTATTTATTATTTATTATTTATTATTTATTATTATATTATTTATTATTTATTATTTATTATTTATTATTTATTATTTATTATTTATTATTTATTATTTATTATTTATTATTTATTATTTATTATTTATTATTTATTATTTATTATTTATTATTTATTATTTATTATTTATTATTTATTATTTATTATTTATTATTTATTATTTATTATTTATTATTTATTATTTATTATTTATTATTTATTATTTATTATTTATTATTTATTATTTATTATTTATTATTTATTATTTATTATTCATCATTTATCATTTATCATTTATTATTTATTATTTATAATTTATAATTTATTATTTATTATTTATAATTGATTATTTATAATTTATTATTGATTATTTACCATTTAGTGGAGGCTACACAACTTTATTTTAGTTGTTTAGTGTGCTGTACACATCAAATGGGACGTGTAGCATGCCACACAGCCCATTTGAGTCATGTAGCATGCCACACGGCCCATTTGAGACGTGTAGCATGCCACACCGCTCATTTGAGTCGTGTAGGGTGCCACACGGTTCATTGAGCTGTGTGCACAACTAAAATAGCCGTGTACAGAGTTGTGTACATTGCTTAATGAGCCATGAATCAAACATTACCCTTACAAAAAATATGGAAAACACATTTCATTGGGAAAAATCAAGATTTCTAATGTAAAAAAAAAAAAAAAAAAATTCTAGATATATCTATTTAATGAGGGGAATTAAGATACTTTTAAATATTCAAACATAAGCATCATCATGTAAAAAATCAGAACACTTCATTATTAAAAATGTATCTCTTGGATTAAGAAATGGTATTTCTAGTGGGATATAAATACCATATACCAAACATAAAAAGTAATATTTAAATGCTGAATATATCTATTAGGGTGTATCAAAGTTAGCAAAACTGCCATTAGAAACCCACCATTTTTTTTGACCAAACCCGCCATTTTTAATGGCAGGTTTCTGAAATACACATACCCCCAAACTGGTGTATTTTAAAATGGCAGGTTTCATGTAAATGGTGGTTTTCAAACATCAAACCCGCCATTTCATCCATCAACCATCCATGGCATGCAAAACACCCATCCACACCTCCACCTCATCAAATGCATATGCATGACACACATCTCATCTCCATTGCTTCACATCTCCATTGCTTCAAATCTCCATCAATTCACATCTCCATCTCTTCACATCTCCATTGCTTCACATCTCCATTGCTTCAAATCTCCATTGCTTCACATCTTCATCGCTTAACCCATATATTTTCAGGTAACTTTGACACTTCTGATGTGAAATAAGTGGGTTTTTTTGATTTTTAATGGCAGCTTTGAAATTGTCAGTTTGGGTGGAAACCCGCCATTTAAAAATGGCGGGTTTTCTTAACTTTGATACACCCTATTGGTGTCCATATTTGAAATTCACCAAATAATTCTACCATAGATAGACTTCACAAGCAGTCTTGAGGCTTTATTTTAGCCCCTAAAGGCCTGAATTGATCTTTACCGTCTTCCAACAGCCTATAAAATCCTTGAATTTCTTTTTTCCCCAGGAATCCCTTGGAAACTTCAAAGGTGTGCACACATCCTTCAAAGTAATACTTCAACACCCCTGGAATTTATCAAAATTTAAGAAGGAATCACAACCTTGAATTTCTAGCCTGATGCCTATTATAAATCAGAAAAATAATTCAACCCTTGTGCACCTTCTTGGAGTGTGTCAAAATTTCAAAAGAGTTCATTCTAGTTACAAAATTATCATATTCATCTTGTTTGGAGTGAAAAGTGGATATAATTTTGAAGAATTCAGGTATACTAAACAATTGATTAGGATGATGTTGGATGAATTTCCTATAAATATTTCTAAATAACAAAAAAATTTGAAGAGGTTGAATGAAAGGTGGTGCTGCTATGGTACTCCTCTCCAATCCCTCCTTCCTCTTATTTTGATTCATTTATTCAACCATCAAATAAAAAAGATAGCTCTTCAATCCAATATTCACACAGTAACACAAATCATTATGCCTTAAATCAATTCACCAGATCAATTATACTGCATTCAGTCCCTAAGGCTACCCCCAAATTCATTATGGTATGAAGATAATCATAGATTGGTCAATACTTTCTTCAGTGGATATTATTTGTAACATGGCCTTAGATTTTATTTAAAAGCATAGTGGGAGTAAAGAAACACAACTGGAAGTTTTAACCACATGTTTTATTCACTAGTGCATCTTTTTCACTAATATTTATAGCATCAGCAACACATAAAGTTCAATGCCTGCGCAGTAGCCTACTTATCTCCCCCAATAACTACAGTGGTATCCTCATTATT
Source organism: Puccinia polysora (assembly GCA_025617555.3). NCBI lineage: Eukaryota > Fungi > Basidiomycota > Pucciniomycetes > Pucciniales > Pucciniaceae > Puccinia > Puccinia polysora. The sequence continues at coordinate 18,625,539 of CM062616.1, forward strand.
TACCATGTTTAAACTAAGGAATGAAATCAAAAGTCTAAAAACTCCCAAAATCCTTATATCTTTCCAAATTCTAAAGCTTCCCAAGATCCTTCCATATATAGAGAGGCCTAAAGAATCCTTAAATCCTTCCCCATTTTCCAAAATTCTCAAGTAATTCTATATTTTCTAAGCTTTTTAACTACTTCCACCAGTTAAAAGAAGCTCAAAAAACGTGTTATCTCATTCATTTTTACAAGCCCCAAAAATTCTTAGGCAATAAATATTAAAGATACCCAAGAGTTTATAATCTCATATATTCTAAAGAGCCCCCCCAGAAATTCTTATCATATATATCCTAAACAGCCCCCAAAAACCTCTTACCTCATAAATCCCAAAGAGCCCACAAAACCTCCTGTCTCATACATCTTAAAATTTCAAAAAACTTCTTATATGATTCAACAACTGAGCATTTGCCAAATATTCATACTTAGAACTCTCTCTGAGCTCTCAAAGTGCACCCTCTCTCATATAATTGCTGCCATGGGAACATTATTCTAAAAAATCCAATAATTACTCCTGCAATTCCTTTATGTGTAATATTATACCAGTAAGGACTCAGGAATCAGTCAAAAAGCCTCCAGCCCCCCCCCCCTCCAATCATCTAGGTCTTATAATTACCCCTCTAAACAATCCTTTCTCCTCACTCATACATCCACACATCAGTTGGACCCATAAAAAATCACCCACTCACCAACTATGATGCACTAATTATCATCCAAAAAACAACCCATCAGATTCAGAAGCCATAATCAGTAATAGTTTTAAAATATATCATGAAGAATTGGAATGATTATTTTAGAACAGTACTCATCAATAATTTTCATTCAGCCATTTGTGCCAAGAGTAATGGAATAGAAATAACCCCCCTTATATTCTATTATTTGAAAAAATTCAAGGATATAAGAGATAAAGATACAATCCCTAACATTACCCCTGTTATAATAAAAATGAATAAAATCTTAATTCTCCATTTTATTTGACCTACAAGATCAGGAAGAGGAGAAAAAATTGGTATATAACTGAACTCATTGTTTCAACATCAAATTTGATATTTTCTAATTTATCTGAATGTTAAAATTAAGTATGAATTTTATATCTTACCTTTCTATTTCAACCTCTATTTTCCATCAACATCCTGTGGTTTTTGAATAAATAATTATGAGTAACTGAACACCAAGATTAAGTAGAAATTAGACCCATCATTCCTTTTCTTGTCCTTAGTTTAACTCTCCTGGTAAAAATTAGTCAGGAGGGCAGCCTTAACAGCACCCATTGGTATCTCTTCCATAAGATTATTATCATAAATTTCTACTCCCCCTCCAATCTCCAGCCCATCACAAGTGTATTTCTAGATAAGCAAGTTTGAAATGTACTGGAATTTGGCTGTTTTAATTGTCATGCCATCCCTCAAAATCACAACCTCCAAAAATGAAGTATGCTTTTATGAGAATTGCAATTCAAAAGTTCATGAAATGAAGTATTCTTCTGAATTTTCCCCATAAATCCTAAAGCATGGTAGAAATTCTGTTCCTAAGATATTAAACAATTTTTATTTTAACTCAAAATTTATCTTTTAATGATTCAAATCAGCACAAATTGATCATAAATTTTATCCAATCATATATTCTATTTTTAATATCAGATTTCATCCTGGGTATTAATTATTAACCATTTATTATTACCACATTCACTTTAGTTTTTTCAAGGGCTGTGATGAATTTGCAACCCTAAAGAACCCATATACAACTTGAAACCGGTTGTGTGGCATGGTTTGCAACCCATTCAACTTTTTTATAGTGTCCCACAACCAACAGATTTGTGTAAAGCTGTTCATGACTCAGATTGGCTTCAAGCCATGCCACAAAAATCATTTTTAGTTTTGGAGCGCAATTCACAAATTTTTCAAGACTCAAGGGCTGTGAGCCAAAAAAAAATTTAAAAAAATTTCACAAAAAAAGAAATAAAAAAAACAAGGGCAGTTTAAAATTTGTAACCCTACACAACCTGTTGACAACTAAAAATTGGTTGTGTGGTGCGGTTTGCAACCCATCTGGGTTGTGAATGGCTGTTTGCAACCCATCTGAGTTGTGAATGGCTGTTTGAAACACTTCTGAGGCATTAAAAGCCATTGAAAACCCAGATTGGTCGCAAACCTTGCCACACAACCTTTCAGCTCTCTGAAACCAGGAAGCTTGAAGTTCTTTAGCTACAGAGAGTGATGATGTAACTTAATAATAATATTCCCATAAATAAACACTTAAAAAGCTCAAATAATATTTATTTTGAGAGATATTGCAAGGTTTAATTGGTTTTGTTAAATGATTTTCTGTATTTTATAAAGAGGGGCCACAGTATTTTACTACTGGTAATCTTTAATGCTTTAGCAACCGACCGTATAAAATGTGGAATCAATAGGAAAATTAATGAATTAATAAAGAGGGATTTATTCAATAATTGGTGATTATGGCTTTGAAAAGCAGCACAAAAGCCAAGGCAGGATTAAAATAACTTACTTCTTTGATTAATAAAACACAGGGTACCTGTAGAGATTCAGATGAAGGGTTTCAGAGCAAAGGTGGGGTTGATTGCTGACTAAACTTCAATGGATCAATAATGGTTTCTTAAATATTTCTAATATTAATTATAAAGGGCCATAAATCACTTGCTTAACTCTTTCAAGCACTTCATCACAAATTGCAAAGCATCTGGATAATAATTCATTAATTTCTAGTTAGCTTGTAGAAAATAAAACAAAGAAGGCCTGTATAAAATACTTTATGGGTGGGAAAGGAGCCTTCTCAGTACATGTAGAGAGGATAAGGCTCCAGGGAAAAGCTGGGCAGCCAGCCAGGGAACTTTCAGCACGCTCTAAATGTGCTGTAAATCAGCTGATCTCAGATCTGCTAGATTTTGGCATGTTTTTAGCTTTAGGATCTGTAAATTTTTTAATTTGTCATTTTGATGATTCTGAATGTGTCTTGGATTTGTACTATATTTATTTGAATCAAGTGATCAGTGGTGGGTGTTGATTGAATTCCGACTATCTAAGGATCATTTTAATGATTTTGAAAAATTTTCATGATCATTAATTGATATGTTTTGTGATAATTAAAGATCTGGATCAGTTGTTGTCATGATGATCCTGAATATTTATTTCTTAATTTATACTAATTTAAAAATTAATTTATAATATTTAAATTTGACAATTTATGTTTTTATACTATCTACCATGCATGCGTCATTTTATGAAATACGCTTGGTGGATCTGCCTATGTGTTAGCTGTTACTGGTGATACCATCTGTCAGTTTGGTCTTGAAGGATCTTGATGCATGGATCAGTCAGATCTACTGGGTGCAAGGAAGGATTTTCTGCCTTTGTGACAGCATCATCTGCGTTGCAGAATTATGCACGCTTGAATCTCTAAAACTGATGCATACAGCGCAAAGCAGATGCACAGGGGCTGCTTTCAGAGGCGCGGGAATTGTAGAAAAACAAATTTCCACATGTAACTCCTGAAATATACACAACACCTCATTTTTTGACTAGAATTTAGGTGTGAAAACCATACATGAAAACAAATTTGAAATGTTAAATTTTCATAGTGTTTTGTGATTTTTGGTCAATTTTTGTTTTAATTATTTAAAATTTGAGGGAGTAATAATTTGAAGGTGGAGTCAGTGAGCGACCCCACCTAATTTTCAGTGGGGAATAAATTCCTGCAATAAAAATATTGTATTTCCTTCTCCTTCCTGAGTTTATCAGTTATTTTATTTATTTATTTATTTATTTATGACAGGTTGCTATGTGTTAAGTAGCCAGCTGACACAACCCATTTGGAGTTGTGGTGTGCCATTTTCAAATTTTTATTTTCATTTTAATTTATTTATATTTTTAATTTGGAATTAAATTTATATATCTATTTATTTATCTTTTAATTTATTTTTAACTTATTTTGTGATTTTGAAATTTTCTGATTTTTTGATTTTTTGATTTTTAATGGGTGATGTTAAATTCACAACTCCCAGCTTTGTGGGAGTTGTATAGGGCCCTACACAGCCCAATGCACACTTGGGGTCCCATAAACGCGTCCAAAATGTGTGTGCAAGTCAGAACACGCCTCTACATGCACTCAAGGGGTCTTCTCAAACAGGTGCAACCCCCAGGGGCCATATACCCCCTGTACATAGCCTATTTGAGTCATGTACCCCCGTACACGGCGGTTTGACGCCATTTTTGGGGGTACGCCGCCCCCCTGGTGTAGTTCAAAACTTTTTGGGACCCCCTGGACCACATTTGGGTTCCATCAACCCAAATTTGGGATCAACACTTACTATGTGGGACTGTTGTTCCACATCTAGCAATCCCAAAGTGATACCAAAGTTAAATTAAAGTGAAATAAAGTTAATCTGTAAACCACATCATTAAAAATAAAGGAAAAATGAAAGCATACATCCCATAAAATCAATCTTTCTCAACTTGAAAGTGAGCAAAATTGGTAGTTTTTCAATCAAAAGGTGGATTGAATACTGAAGGAGAATTGAATTTTTTTCACTATGGTAACAGTGGAAAGCCCACCTTTTAACATGGCCGGGTTCAAGTACTACATTAGCACAACAAAAAAATCTGTGGAAAAGAAGGATTCAAGTAATGAAACATTGCAAGCCCCAATTGTATCCTCATACAGGGTAGAAATTGAGAAACAAAATGTGTCACAAATGGACACTACCTCTGGTGGTGAGTAACATTTTATGTTACAAAAGTCTTTTTATGATTTAATTTGATTGAAAATGATGGAGTGCATGCCATCAATATAACCATGAAACTGTAACTATGACTATGTTACTATGACAGATCCACTTTCCGCACCTCCTGTGAGAGCCTTTCCTACTAGGGAAGAGGCACAAACATGTTTTCAAACATGGGAAACGGAGCATGGTTATCACAAGGGCCAAATTTGGTTCTCTTGTTGACCAGTGACATGAAGTCACTATATGTGGCCAATGTTTTCTCAAATAAGTATCAAAAGTTTCACCATGGAAACACAATGATGTATTCTGTGATTGAACTTAAAATATTTATGGTTTATTTTGGATTTCACCTTGATGGATAATAAAAGTCAACTGGTTTTCACCTTGTTTGAAAATAAAATTCAGTCTGGTCTCACTTTTGTGGAAAATGAAAGTCAAACTGATTTATCACCAAGTCCAAAATTGGGTCACAGTCTGACCATTGAATTAATCAGAACACAAAAATAAAGAATAACCACAAGATCGCTCAAATATGAATATGGTGTGACCAATCTTGAACATATTCATTCCCAGACAAACAAGAATTTCAATACCACCATAACCAGAGACATTCCAAAAACCACTGATCACTAGATTATCCTAGGAAAGGTTCAACCTGTTCACATGAAAAGAAATCCAAGAAACATTCATACTCTGGGACATGCACTCCTAATGGTGCACTTGTTTCCAATTATGTAAATACTACTTAAAGGGTTCATGAACACTGTAAATCCCATCTTCATCAAATTTACCCATAATAAACAAATGAAAAATACCTCAAAGACGTAATTTTATCAGAAATGTAGTTTCTTTTTAATAAAATTACAATAGATATACTGAATAAAAGTCATCTTGCAACATAAGGCATTGATAGAATGGTTCAATGGGTGCTAAAATATGTAGGCCCTTACATGTGTGCCACATATGAGTGTATTACAAATGGGATGAAAATAAGGGTCTCTATGGCCCACTTGAAAATAACATGGACAATACAGGCCTGTGTGGATGTCACTGATTTGGGGAAACAGGCTTCAAAACATGTGAAATAAGTCATTTGGGATCCCGGGCCTGCTGGGGTGGATGGGCCATCCAAACAAAAAGGGCTTCAGGGGCCATCATTGAGCCCAATCTGTATTATGGACTGACTTGGACAGCCCAACTGGCCAATGGCTGGCTGGGAAAGGATTCATTTCCACATTCCGGACTTGGACAACCTTATGGGCCCGTTACCCGCCTCCTGGCCCACTTGGTGCCACTTTCCCTTGTCCTTGTTCCACTTTGGGGCCCAACGGCCCGTGCAGGACTTTCAAAGGGGGCAGAGGGACTCATTTGGAGTCCCTCCACCCCTGCCAGTTTTTGTGGCAGCGGGGGGGTGCAAATATTGCTCCTCCCATCCCCTCACCTCCATTGCCGCAAGGGAGGGGACAAACAGAGGGGGACGCTTGCATCAAAGCAACCAGCAGGGGGGGCGCCATGAACCCTCCCCCCATCCCCCCACCTCAATTGCCGCAAGGGAATGGGCCTGTTGCATTGAAGCAACTTGTGTGGGAGAGCAAAAATTGCTCCACCCATTGCCCTGGACAAACGGAGGGAGCCGGTTGCATTGAAGAAAGCAGAGGGGGGGCGCCACAATTCCCCTCCCCCCCCCCCATCCCCTCACCTCCATTGCTGCAAAGCAGTGGACAAACGGAGAAGGCCGGTTGCATTGAAGCAACTGGCCGTGTGGGGAACCTGACCACCCTCCAACACACAGGGGCCTTCTCCCCCCCCCTTCCCATTACTGAGGGGGAGGAAGGACACGCAAGGTTCTTTGCACCAAAATGCTTGTTTTTGGATGTATGCCTCCAAACACTAGCATTTTGGTGCAAGGTTTTTTTTTGAAGTGGGTTTCAAAAAAAAAACCCCTTGCACCAAAATGCTTTTGTTTGGAAGTTGCCACAAGGGAGGGGAAAAACAGATGGGGCCGGTTGCATCAAAGAAACCAGCAGGGGGGCGCAATGAACCCTCCTCCCATCCCCTCACCTCAATTGCCGCAAGGGAGGGGGCCTGTTGCATTGAAGCAACTGGTATGGGAGAGCAAAAATTGCTCCCCCATTGCCCCAGACAAATGGAGGGAGCTTGTTTCATTGAAGCAAATGGCGGGGGGGGCGCAACAATCCCCCCCCCCCCCCATCCCCTCACCTCCATTGCCGCAAGGGAGGGGACAAACAGTGAAGGCTGGTTGCATTGAAGCAACTGGCAGTGGAGGGGACCTGACCACCCTCCAACACACAGGGGCCTTCTCCCCCCCCCCCTCCCTTCCCGTTACTGAGGGGGAGGAAGGACACGCAAGGTTCTTTGCACCAAAATGCTTTTGTTTGGATTTATGCCTCCAAACACTAGCATTTTGGTGCAAGGGGTTTTTTTTTTGAAGTGGGTTTCAAAAAAAAACCCCTTGCACCAAAATTCTTGTGTTTGAATGCATGCTTCCAAACACAAGAATTTTGGTGCAGTGGGTTTTTTTTTTGGATTAATTTCACTGGTAAAAAATGAAAAATTAAAAAAATAAAGGGAGATGTTAAATTCACGGCTCCAACCATGTGGTAGTTGTGTAGGGCCCTACACGGCCCAAATGAACCATGGGGTCCCAAAAGTGACTACAAAGGGCCGTTTCAAACATGTGGGACCCCCGGGGGTTGTGTAGGAGCTGTGTAACCCCCAAACACGGCTAATTTGGGCCGTGTACCCCAGTACAGGGCTCAAAACCACCTTTTTTGGGGGTGCGCAACCCCCTGGAAGTCATGCCAGAATTTTGGGCACCCCCTGGACCAAACTTGTGTTCTGTCAACCCTAATTTGGGATCAACACATACTTTGTGGGACTGTTTTTCCGCACCTAGCAATCCCAAAAAGACTTCAAAGTGAAATCAAAGTGAAATCAAAGTGAAATCAAAGTGAAAATTGAAATCATATAAAATTCTGCAAACAATTCTTTCTCAACTCAAAATTGAGCAAACTTTGTTTGTTCAATTGAAAGTTGGATTAAATACTGAAGTATACCATTGCATTTTTTTGCATGGGAACAGTGGAAATCCCTCCTTCTTCTGATATGGCTGCGTGGAAGGTCTACATTGATAGTGCCATAAACAAATCTTTGGAAAAAGAAACAAAGGATTTGGGTAATGAAACATTTGAAGCCCCAATTGCATCCTCATCAAGGGTGGAAATTGAGGAAAAAAATTTTTCACAGTGGGATTTGACCTCTGGTTGTGATTAGCCTTTCATGTTAATGGTCTTTGAAATATTTAATTTAATTGAAACTGATGGAGTGCATGCCATCAATATAACTATGTAACTATTTCAGATCCACTTGACCCACCTCCTGTGATAGCCTTTCCTATTAGGCAAGAGGCGCGAAACTATTGTCAAACATGGGAAATGAAGGATGGTTATGGTTGAACAGTTTTCAACTCAAAGAGTGACCAATATGTGGATTTAGCCTGTGATAGACATGGTTCTTAATCAGGAAAATTTCTTACCAAATGGTCTAGAAAAACTCACACAAGGAAGGTTGGGTGCAAGTTTTTAATCCATGCAAGTTGCACAAAGGCAGACCCCTTGTTGCAAATCTCCTATGAGGAAATGCAAAATAAACATCTGAAAATCCCTCTGTGCATCCTCAACTGAGGAGAATCTTTGGGCAAGCCTTGGATTTAATTAAGGAAGGCATGAAAGATGGGCTCAATATGTTACACCTTACAAGAAAATTTAGCAAGATTGATGGGCAGGATTATGTTGATGACTGAACAATCTTCAACACCAAGCGGAAGGTAACACTTGCAGAACTAAAGGTTAAAAGTGTTATGAAGGTACTCTATGAAAAGCTTGAAGAAAAAAGTTTGATTCACTGGTCAAATTTCAGTGGAGAGGGCCACATGAAAGCCCTGTACTTAGCAAATCCTGAGGAAGTAAATCTCTTAAAACAATTCCATCATATTTCTATTTCGGATTTTACTTATAAGACAACTAAGTAAAAAACCCCACTATTGCATGTTGTAGGAATGACAGCCAATTGGAAAACTTTCACAAAAGCTCTTGTTTTTATGACAAAAGAAACATTTGAGTTCTACAGTTTGTCTGTAAATGCATTAAAGGAGTTGGCTTATGATCCTGAGAAACTTCCAAGTCTTCATGACAGACCATGAAAAGCTCTGATTTGTGCTATTAAATCTAGTTTCCCTGAGTCATCAAGCCAATGTTGCACTTGGCACTTGTCTAAACACATACAAGCAAACTTTAAAGTGCGCTTTGTTAATGATTTTGAAGGATGGAAAAGCTTTATGACTCTTTGGGAAAAGTATGGGGCCTCAAAGACCAAGGAGGAGGTGGAGGTCAATGATGCAGAACTCAGAGTAGGTCCAAATCACTGCTTCTTATTCTTCCTGGTTTTGGTTTCTGACCTTTTGACTTGTATAGTTTTTCTTGAAAGACTATGAAGATGTACTTGAGTATATGGAAAATAACATTTTCCCTATCAAAGAGACGTTTGTAAAAGTATGAACTTGTATAAACCCAAATCTTGGAAAAAAAACAACATCTTGGGTTGAAGGGGCCTATGCAACTCTCAAATGATTCCTTGCATACTCTTTGGGAAACCTATTGGAGGTTTGGAAAAGCCTTGACAGAACAGTTTTGAATCAAATTAAATTGGATCATGCATCACTTTACAACTCTCAAATTAAGTTAGGGAAAGTTCTTCCACCTGAACTGTTACCATTGGGTTACAAATTTATTTAAGAGGCAATTCATCTTATTAGGGAAAAATTCAAGAAATTCAAACGTGACCATGATGGAAAATTGTGCACCAATTAATTTTCCAAGACTATGGGTTTGCCCTGTTCCCACCAAATTGGTGACTGTCTACCATTCAGAGGATCTGTGGTACCGAAAGATGTTCATCCTCAGTGGATGTTGGACTATGACCCTTTCAGTTCTAGTTCTTTAAGTTGGCTTGAGTTGTATTGGTCAAGTTGGATTGTTCAAATCACTATGTGATTAATGCTTTTTGATTAAAAAATCCTAATTCACTAATGGTTGATCCTTTTGAATTTTTCCAGTGCAATGTTGATGAAATGCTAAGAATTCCTCATTTATGTGAAAAATTGAATGCAATGATCTTGGAATCTCCAGATCATGAGCAAAGCAGCCTATTGAAGTATATCATTCAGAAGATTACAAAATATTGATTGAAGCCAAGACTTGAACCTAAAGTCTTACAATCAAGTAGGGACAGGCCAAAATTGACAGATAGGCGGCAAGAACCATCTTGGTTTCAGCATGTTGAAAAATAACTCAAGGGGGGGAAAAGGACTACAAGGGCTCTAAAAAAGAAAAGAAAAAAGATTCTAAGTCTTTTCTTTTGGGGTATGTTCAGTTTTTTGGTTTAATGAACTTATTTACTAACTAATGATGAATTGTTAGTCAAATTTGGCAGTATCTGAATCTGAATTTCATAGTTCAGAGGAAGAGACTGAAAGTGAATCTGGATCACTTAATTTGGAATCAGGATCCTTTTCAGAGGAAGAGAACCTGCAGCAAAGCTCAACCAGAATCTCATCTTTGGTGAGTATTCATTTAATTGATCTGATTAAAGAAATGAATACTAAGTTAGTTTTCACAATAGGAACCAAATGTGAAATGCCTCAATCAAATACCCAAGAAATTCCATAGGTTCTGGGGTGAGGTTTGGGATCCAATTGGAGATGGGAATTGTGGATTTAGAGTCATTTCTAAATCTCTTGGTTATGAAGTAAATGGTTGGTTTAAAGTTAGGAAGGAAATGATTGAAACATTAGAGAAACATAAAGCATGCTAAATTAAGATGCTTGTTGGTGCCAAGGAGGTTGAAAATATTAAACAAAGACTTGATTTTGAAGACATCAATGAAAAGATTCCCTCCTCAAAATTGATGGCTAAATTAGATATGGGTCAAATCATAGCAGACACATATTCCAGACCTATATATTTCATTTCATTGGAGTCATGTGATACTTAAACTCCAATGAAAAATGGTGTTACTGATCAATTAGATCCAATGTTCATTTCCTTTGTAAACAATAACCACTGGGTTCTATTAGTACTTGAGGGAGAAATGATTCCAATCCCACCCATTGTAGAAAAACCACATTCCTTGATTTCTAAAAAGCCTCTGGTTGGGTTGATCATCTCAAAGATCAACTGCAAATGTATTGTAGATTTTGAGAGAATTTGACTTCATTTCTTCATTGGGTTTCATAGAAAATTTAATTCTAATGCAGCTAACAAGTTCTATTAATAAAAAGGGTTATCACATTTTGAACATCATTATGTTGAATGTTTTGAGTTAACATCATTATATTGAGTGTTTTAAATGAGATTTTAATGGTAACTCAGTTCAACTTGCATTGTGCTGATTCCATCACAAGCTTAACTTATGTTAAGCTTGGGATGGGATCAGCTTAACACAAGTTGAACTTGTTTTTTTTGGTATTTTTACTTTAGGGCTGGTCAAAAGACTTCTTTAATTTTTGGGCCCTTTTACTTTATGGCTAGTCAAGTTGAGCTTACTTTAGGGCTTGTAAAGTTACTTGTATTTTTTTTGGTGTTTTTACTTTAGGGCTTGTCAAATTACTTGTCTTTTTTTTGGTGTTTTTAATTTAGGGCTTGTCAAGTTACTTGTTTTTTTTTTTGGTTTTTTTATTTTAGGGCTAGTCCAGTTACTTTTTTTTGGGTCTTTTTACTTTAGGGCTAGTCCATTGGATAGTCCCAGTTATTTTTGTTTTTTATTTATTTGTTTTGTTGTTTGTTTTTTTAACCAAAAAATGAACATTCTTTGATTTTTTGGTTGATTTCTGTTTTTTTGGAAGGTTTATTTAGTTTATGGGTTATTTTAGTACCCTTTCATTCCTTTTTTTTTTTTTGGCTCACTGCAGTCCAGTGGCGTGTAGGATTTCACATGCCGGCAGACCAGGCTGGGTTGGCTGCACAACTCTTTGAGCCGTGGGGGGTTGTACACAGCTCGGATTGAACCGTGTGGCGTGCCACAGGGCCCCATTCAAACTGTTTGCACAGCTCAATGAGCCGTGAATTTAATCTTTCCCAATAAGTCTATTCAAGCAAAAGTGGGTTCTTGGAGTTCCTCAGATCCTGGGTATGATCTTCTATTTTCTCACATATTAATCATTGTTGATCTGATATATGTGATAATCCAGGAGTACAAGCTTTGTGCAACATTATATCTTTCTATGTTAAATATTTCCCATTTTAATTTTACAAGAGAACATAAATGTGTGAATATTATTTCCCACTGTAAGGTTAATCATAATTTTAGAATGAGATTTTTAATAATTATTTTACAATAAAAGTCATGATTTAGTGGCCTAATTAATCTGGAGTAAAAACAATTTCATTTTTTATATTAATCAAATTTGGAAGTGAATTTATTCTAGTGATGAATTATTCTAGTCAGCTGTTTCTTTTTTTTCATGGAGTAACTCCAACCAAATCTTAAGCATTCCATTTTCTAATCAGACTTTATGGATTTACTTAAACTTTTCCAATAACAGCATGTGAACAGCTCTGTTTTTTTCCAAAATGAGAAATACAACATGAATTTTAATTTGCATGCCTCCTTCTTTTCATCCTGGTTCCAAGATCAAACTATAAATAATAACTAACATTTCAATGCAACAAAACATGCCATTCCAAAGTCACTAACTGAATTTACATTCTTTTACCCTTGTAATCTTACAAGGTAAGTCCTATTATCTTTGGAGCATTTGTGAATTTATAAAAATCTCAATAATGAACACAGTTGAAATTATTTTTTGTGAAAATGTGCTTCTCTTGATTCTCACTAACAACATTTAGACACAGAATCTTGATAGCAACATGTAGACACACCCCAAGTTTGTGATGTTCAGGAAGCTCACAGAATGTTCTCTCCCATTTGTGAGCTCAATCCAATTTTTGGTATATCAACGAGAACATTCCACAATAAATTTTTTATAAATAGAAGGAGATATTATAGAATTTTTCAATTTTAATGATGTACCAACAACAAGATGATGACCATTGGGTCTTCCTTAATCTTCCAAATAGTCTAATTTCTAGCTTTTCAATTTGATAGACTATTTGAAACTTATCAATCCATCAAATTGACTTCAATTTTTCCCAAAATTTGTGAGCAATACACTAGTTTTACGCTATTTTACTAGTGTATTAAACTCATATTTGGTGACCACCAAGTAGCATTTTCTGGAATTTGGAAGGTTGAATTTAGATTCTTTATTTGCCATGAATTCATTCCATGGAGGTCACAGTTATGTCAAATGGAGAAGGCATTTTGGATTGGTTGGTTGAAGATGTTTGACTTTGCTTTTGGAGGTTATTTTTTTGAGTGTGTTTGCAGAGTTTTTTAGATATACCTTTACAGATACCTTGATTGATTGAAATCCTATCTTGTTACCTGGAATGAGTTTTGAGTCAACATGAAAGGAAAATAAGAGATTTTTATCCCCCTCTTTACATGTTGTCTGTCTCTTTTTCATTTATTCAAAAATAAAATAAAATCATCCATAAAAATTAGAAAAGGTCAAGGATGTATTGACGTACACATCCCACACTTTAAAACAAAATGTAGAATGTTGACACAAAGATTAAGATTTTTAACTTTCCATGACAAGAACTTCATTGATTTTATGTGCCCAATGCAGACAGCACTGATTTTTCTGTGGGTAAACAATCCAATATATATATATATATATAGCATATTACAATGTTTTATTTTTTTCAATTTGTTTCATATGATTTGAATCATATTCAAATTATATTTTTCATATTAATCACATTTATTTGGGATTTAATCAAATCCAATTTATGGGGTTTATTTTATTTTTTTTCACATCTTTTATTTGATCTTGAAAAATCTTTGAATTGAAATATGTATTTTATTTAATTTTATTGAATTTTTTTCAGGTTTTGGTGCCAGTTTATCAGATTCCATTTTAGGTTTTTGTCAGGTTATCAGATGCCAAGGGCGCCTTGCACCCTTTTAGCTACTGATAGTGATATCTTTGGAATAATATTTATTAGTCAGGAATGAAACAAAAACCCTGAAAAAAATCAGTAATGCAAGTATTTGTGAGGTGGATGGTAATAATATTTAAACAAACACAAGCAAAATGAAGAGGCTTACCAACTTGCTTGGGGGGATAACTAAACTGGTCTAGGGAAAAATGGCTTAGATCTCCCTTACAGCCCATAGGGGGTTCCTCAGGTTCTCCCTTGCAAAAGCAGGCTTTGTAACTGCACCCTGAGTACAGAAAATCAGCCACAGTTTTCCAAGAGGTTCATCTTTGTGCTAATAGAAGGTGAGTTCTTGAAGTGTCATCATCTTATGATTTTCCTGGGCTTTATGTCCAATCCTAGGTATTTAAATATGATCCTAATTTATTATTAAAGCCTGTTGTACAGTTTATTCTTGGGTAAAATGGAGCATCCTGGTCTCATGCTAATGGTCACATTTTCTAATAGACATACCCATATTATTAAATATTTTTATGTATCTTATTTATAGCATAATATTACTTTGATTTGTTATTAAAACCATGGTTGTGGTGGGGTTCATATATTATTAATCCAACTTTTTCAGGTTTTAGGATTTGTTTCTCAGGTTGTAGGATTTTGTATTATTTTAATTTTATTCATAAAATTTTTATTATTATTATTCATTAGAGGTAGCCTCCTGAAAGTTTTACTATTATAATTATTGTTTCATTAATTTAATTTGGTTTGAATGTTTTAATTAATTATTATAAGTTTTATTTTGGATTTATTATTATATTAATTTATGTTTTTTTTTAATTTTACTATAACTTTTATTTTGTTTTTATTATCATTCATGTAGTAGAAATCTGACAGTTTTAATTATTAAATTTATTTTTTCATTAATGATTATTATTCATCAATTAGTAGCAATCTGTAAGTTTTATTATTATAATTCTTTTTTCATTAATTTAATTTAATCTTAATTTATTACTAGAATATTTATTTTGTTTTTATTATTATATGAATGTATGTTTTTATTTTAATTTTAGTATACGTTTTGGTTTGTTTTTTTTATTATATTTAATGTATTATTTCATTTTAATTTTATGTTTTTACCTCATTTTATGTTTTTATTTCATAAAATGTTTTCATATCATTTTATTTTCAATTTTCTTTATTATTGTTCATCATTTAAAGTTTCAAATTTTTTATTATTATTAATCAATAGTACCAAGCTTTCTTTCAGTTTTACTAAGTATCATAATTCTTGTTTTATTGATTTAATTTGATTTCAATTTATTATTATAAGTTTTCTTTTGTTTTTATTATTATATGAATGTATGTTTGTATTGTAATTTTGTTTAACTTTTATTTTGTTTTTATTATAATATTAGTATGGTTGTATTTTAATTTCAGTTTTTTACATCATTTTATGTATGTTTTCATTTTACTGTTAGTTTAACTTTTTTTTTGTTTTTATTATTATATTAGTATGGTTTTATCTTAATTTCAGCTTTTTACATCATTCTATGTTTTTATATCTATCATTTTATGTTTATATCATTTTATTTTTTGATATCATTTTATGTTTTTATATCATATTATGTTCTCATACATATTGTTTTATTTTTTATTTCTATTTCATCTCCATTCAATTGATTTGATCATTTATTAATTTATAGATCATTTATTTATTTATATTTTTAATATATAATAGTTTATTTCATTTCATTTCATTTAAGTCAAATTTTATTTTATCCTATTTTTTATTTTATTTGATAATTTTTCTGGTAGTAATGCTTTTTGATTCATTTCATGTTTTATTTGATTGATCTTATCCTTTCATACAATATTATTCCAATAAAAACTAAAATATGTTGTCATTTCTCATAAATTTCCTTTGAATTTAATTTGATTTTATTTATGTGCAATCTGTTGGATTTTATAATCTAATACAATTGGCCTTCAATAAAAGATAAAATATTTTTATATTTAATTTCTATTTCTCTTTTTTCACTAATATGAAGTTTGATTTTGATTTGATAAAATAATGCATCTTCTTTTATTATAGCTTATGTTATTTCATTTCAATTGTATTTCACTTCATTTATATTTCATTTTCATTGATTATACCATATGTCATTTCATTTTCTGCTATGATTTTTTTGGTTGTCTTTCTTTAATGTATCTTATTTGAATTTTATTTTATTAAATTTAATTGATGTTTAATTTATTTTATTTTATAATTCCAAAAAAATACATTTGGAAAGATTTCAATATCAAAGAAAATATATTTTAGATATTAAATTGAATTTGAATTATATTATTTTATCTTTGTTTCATTTAATTCCATTTATTCCATTTGAAATTCTTTCTTTGTTTATTATAGATATTTTGTTTTGAATTCCTGTCTTTTTCTTCTGCTGATTGATTTTATCACCTTAAATGAATTTATTTTATCTATTCCTTTTGGACGTTTTTTTAACCATACG
This sequence comes from Puccinia polysora, assembly GCA_025617555.3. NCBI lineage: Eukaryota > Fungi > Basidiomycota > Pucciniomycetes > Pucciniales > Pucciniaceae > Puccinia > Puccinia polysora. The sequence continues at coordinate 18,641,923 of CM062616.1, forward strand.
CGCCTTTATGCGTCAGCCAGCGTGTTATAACTGTATTGGTCATTGGATGCTGTGGTTGTTATTTATAGACACAGAGGAAAGTAGGCTCAGCACTGGAAATTTGACTGGGAGTGGCTTGTCAGTGGTTGGAAGTCTGCAACACAATAGGCTCAGAAAAGCGCGTTGGAGGACTGTCTATTCCGGAGTGCATTAGCTAAGGGCTCAGCATTAGTGTGGCGCGTGCTTTTGGCGGGCACAATTACAAGTATGGGCCGGTGATTTTGCCTTTTGCGGACATTGCATGGTTGAACATACCTTTCCTCCACGGCTGTGGGTTTACTAATGCAGAAGCAAATGATCAAAGCTAAGTAGTACGGATGAGGAAAATTATGGGATATGCACTGAGGTTGCGGAGCGCTGTGGGGCGATGAATGCTAAAGTTGAGGAGGCGGCATGCAGGTTTTTGGGGATTCATAGTTATGCCACATGTGGAATCAGGAGTGATCCACTAGGGAAGATTAATGAGGATCTGTTGTTAGTTATGCATTGGTGCAACTCAACTGTTAGGGAAAATTTGAAACAGGATCATTGAATCTACTGAAAATCATTGGATTGGGTAAGGATTGGACTATTAGTAAGGAGGATCAGTGCAAACGCACGGAGGCAGTGGGGAAAAGGAGTCTTTCATTATCAGATTACATTCCTTTTTTGGAGTAGCTAAGGCGAGTCAGTGTGGAATGCACAGAGGCAAGAGGGCTCTTTCATTTGTGGCTTGCATTCTTTTGTTGTATACATAAGAAAGCTTTTTTTAAGTTTTATCATTGGGGGGGGGCCATTATGGGAGATAACATCATCATTAATCAGAGATTATCACAGCCAATTATAGCTTGATTCTTTTCTTCTGTTACTTCAGAGTGTAATTAACAGCAAGAGTTCTCAGAGGTCATATTTAGGGAAATATTTCAAGTGTGGAGCTTGTTGGGGAGTCCAACTTTTTTATTTACTATTAATTCATCGCAAGTTAGCTTTAGTAGTTTCCAGATTGGGTGCGGAAGCGCAGTTTGGTTAGGAATTGTGGAGGTACAGGAGTGTGACTCAAGGGCTAGGGGGCTTTCAGGAACTTGGACCAAGATTGTTGCGGAGAATTTTATATTGTTGCAGGGAATTTACCAAACACACAATATCTTTCCACAAATTGGTGGTCTGGACGGGAAAGTCCTTTCTCTGTTATAATACCTGGTATTGTCTGCAGAGATATGCTTTTTTTTTCTTATACTTTCTTCTATGTCCAAGATGATGGGAGATTTTGAGGCCAGTTTGGTCAACTCACTTCCAACTCACCAACAGGCAACCAGTAGCGCGCCACCGTATTGAAGCGCTCCTTTTCAGACTGCCAGTCCGGCGGGCTGCGGCCAAGAGTGGCCACGGGGGGCAATCAACATATGCAGCACTGGAGATGCCAGAGGAGCGGCAAGCAAGCAGTGAAAAAATTAGGCCAAGGGACTACCCCGCAGTGAGTTTTTGTCAGGAAAATGTTCACCAATTTCTGGAACGGTTCAAGAATGCGGCCAACAGTGAAGGTGCAAAAAAAGTTTACTGTGTCTGGCAAATATTCCACTTCATTCCGGATGAGGAGGATCTGTGTGAGTTGGAGGATATGGAGGGTTATGGAGAATGGAATTGGGAAAATTTGCAGGGGAAATAGTGTAAAAATGAGGTTCATGGGAGCAGAGGTTCTGAGAGGTGGATCTCAAGTGTCTTGCAACCAAAAGGGCAAAGGAAGGAGGTGTTTCCTTGAGGATGTTGTTTGGTGTGTATTGTTCCTCATTTGATTGCTCTTTGAAGTACCTTTTCTGCAACAAAAGTTTGGCAGAGCATACTGGCTCTTTCAAGAGGACTTTTATGTGGGGGCTTAGCTCTGAGTTGCGCAGAAGGTTCCACAGAAAGCTTTACAATCAAGGATTCATTTGTAGGTCATGGGACGGAAAGGTAACCCTACTTCTGGAAATGAAGGACATCAGCGCTGCAGTCATAGGTGAGTTGGAATTAGCTGAACTGATGGAGGAAGACAAAAAGGGTTTGGAGAAGAAGGATTTGCAGGTGAAAAGGGTCAAAGGGCCAGTAACATTGAAGGAAATTGCCAAAATGATGGAGATGTTTAACAAAATGTGTTATTTCTGGCAGAAAGCTTTAGAAAAGCCAGCCGCAACAGTCCCGGAACCACCAAAAATAATTTATAATGCGCCAACTCAGGGGTAATCAAGGGCGCAGCCAAGGAACAAAGGCAAGCCTTGCGTCTTCCAATGCTATTACTTCTGGGAAGATGGCCATCTTAAAAGGTTGTGGAAAGATCTGAGTGTGGAAATAAGGAGAAAGATAGTTAAGATGGATGGAAGGGAATGCTTTTACCCTTCAGGAAAAACTATACCGGATATGCTGGATCAACTTTTGCAACAAGATCCGGCTCAAGAAGTGGCAACAGAGAAGAAGGAAGCTACAGCTTCAGAAGGGTATACTTTTCCCTTAACTTGGGAACCCCTGGAAGTTTCAGCAGAGGTTAGAGCCGTTTGCTCAAGTAAGAGGAGAATGGAAGTTGATGTTCCCACTTCTGCAAAAGTGTTAGAATTTTGATCTACTAGTAGTGTTGCCTTAATCTTGAGTGCAACCAGTCCTGTAGTCCTCCATGTTGTGCGGTCTCTGATGACCTAGTATTGAATGTCTCCTATTCATTTCTATTACCCTGTTCAACCACTTTTCAGCCTCTGTTGTACTTAGCTTATTTAATTCAGCTGAACCACAAGTGAATGAACCTCATCTGTTCTTCCTGACACTGAACCGGAGTGCCCCCTTGACTCCCAAGATCCGCTCCTCTTGGCTTCACAAGATCTTTCCTAACCTCCTCTTAAGTTTTTCAGCCGGAGCCTCAAATCCAAAATCTTTCAAAAAGCACTGGAACAGGCAGTTTTATTCAAAGCAGGGGTATCCTGCAGGAGGGCCAGAGAAGTAGCAAGGAGAATTTGCAGAACAGACCACCCGGTTTCCCTAACCTTGAAGGAACTAGAGGCAATCTCACCAGTGATGGCGGAGGAGATGGTCATGGTCTTCAAGCAGTTTTCATGGAATAAAGAGGAAAACCCAAAACCCAGAGAAGAGGCAAAGGTTTGTTCTCTCAACGTGGGGGCCAACAGTTTAGGAGTTAGCGGTTCTATGATGTGCCCTTTTGGATATGTAGAAATGCGGGTTGGAGGCAAACGGTGTTGGGCAATGGTCAATAGCAGTTCAATGGTAAACGTCTTTCCATTGAAGTTGGAAACTGACGCGGGATTGGTCCGGCACAAGGCAAACATTGGGTTGCGGAATTTGGGAGTTCTTGAATGCATGGTTGAAGGGGTGGTGGAGAAGGAAATGATGGAAGTGGCAAAGGTGTTGGCTCCACTGTTGTATTTGGTAGTAAGCGGGTTGAAGGTCATACTTGGCAGGTTGTTCCTTTTTGCCTTCTGGGAATCTCTTGGCTTCCATGCGGATACTAGGGAGGAACTCCTCAATTTTGCAGAGGCCTCAGGGAAACGCTACAAGACAACCATCTGTTGGCCTGAAAGTGGCAGATGGGAACATTGGAAGGGCTTCCCTCTTGCCAAAGGCAGCCACAATGATTTGGCAGAGGTTATTTAAATGTTGGCTGTGTGGCCGGTGCAGGGAAGGCTTTTTCCTTGCGCAGACAGTCAACAGGTAAGGAGCATGAAGGAGGAACCCCCATAGTGTGGTCCAACATGCTTTGGGCAGCATGGAGAAAAGTGGGAATTGGTGCAACAATGATGGGAGTGGGGATAGGATTAAAAGTGAGTCCTTCCTTGTATGCACCTCCAATGGGTGTCAGCACAAGCAGCTACCCTTGTGCCACAATTGTGAGCAACCCAGATTTTGTTGCAGGTTGAAAATTATGAATAGAGGAGACAAACAATGGATTGAAGTTGGTTGAGTTGCAAGTCTTTGGTAGTAAATACAAACTGGTTGCTAAGAAGGTCTCTGAGAACAGAACAAGCCAATGCCGCAGGACCTCAATAAACCAATGAGGCCTATCCATTGGTCATGGTACCCTTATGAGTTGCCTTTGACACCTGCAATCCTGCACAAGGATCCAATGGGCTTGAAGGAGGAGCAGATGGCGGAACTCAACTTTGGGATGGAGGGGTGGTTGCAAGAGGAGGAAGTACAATTACTCAAGGCGGTGATTTTCATGCTGAGGAGGGTGCTGTCCTTTAGTCCGGAAGAGTGGTGGTTACTCAGGCATGAGATTGCAGACCCCTACCGGATATCTACAGTTCCCCATGACCCTTGGAAGATCAAACCCATTCCTATTCTGGTAGCGGTTAGGGATCAGTTTATGGAGTTAGTGCGGGAGCGTTTGCTGACAGGTCTGTACAAGCCTTCTTGTTCTAGTTATTCTAGTCCCATTTTTGCGGTACTAAAGCATGATGGGAAGAGTTTGCAGATTGTCCACAACCTGCAGAGGTTCAACTTGGTCACAATCAGAGACGCGGGGTTGCCTCCGCAGGTGGAGGAGTTTGTGGAGAATATGACTGGAAGAGTCTGCTATGGGCTAGTAGAAGTCATTAGGGGGTAAAATCAGCAGGAGATGCATCTGGAGTCCCATCCTATGATGGCGTTTGAAATTTGCTTGGGGTGACTTCAGTTAACGAGGCTTCTGCAGGGGGAAACTAATTTGGTAGCATTTTACCAGGCGCAGATGATGTGGATTCTGCAGGATGATGTTCTGGAAACAGTGCATATATTCATTGATGACGCAGGTATCAAGGGGCCATGGAGCAATTACAGCGCAGAAACTATTGCCGGAAATTTGGGAATCAGGCTGTTGTCTGGGAGTACATGCGGACTTTGGAGAGAATCCTGTTCCGGATTGAGGAAGCGGGTTTGACCGTTTCTGGTAAAAAGTTTCCGGTGTGCTTTCTGGCCTTAGAAGTCCTTGGACATGAACTTTCTGCAAGAGGGATGAAAATCACTAAGGCCAAAGTTAACAAATTTTTGGAATGGCCTACTCCGGGGAATGCTAATCACTTTCCCAGTTTTTAGGTCTTTGTGAATGGGTACAGATCTTCATTGAGCATTTTGCCAAGATAGCTAGCCCGTTGGGGAAACTGATTAGGAAGGGGGAAGAGTGGTTGTGGACAGAGGAATGCAATTGCGCATTCCGGGAGTTGAAGGAGATTTGTGGGCATCAAATACTGTTGAAGGACCTTGACTACAAAAAAGGAGGGATCCGTCTAGCGATTGACTTGAGCAAGTTTGGTGCGGGCAGTGTGCTGAACCAAGAAGATGAAGGGAAAGACAGGCCAGTACTCTAAGAGTTGGTAAACTTTTTGGTGGTAGAATCTTGGTACTTGCAGCCCAAGTTGGATTTGTGTGGGGTGACAAGGATTGTACAGAGATTACAGCATGTGCTGTGGGGGTTGTCTTTTGGACTCCTGGTGGATGCAGAAGAGCTGGCTAGGATTATTAGTTCCCCAAACTTGCCTAATGATCCTATGACACGGTGGATTGCATACTTACAA
>CM062616.1:18654971-18864971 GCA_025617555.3 Puccinia polysora
GTGGATGTTTAACTATGACCCTTGAAGTTCTAGTTCTGTAAGTTGGCTTAAGTTTAATTGTTCAAATCACTATGTGCTTTTTGATTAATTATTCCTAATTCACTAATGGCTGATACTTTTGAATTTTTCAGGTGCAATGTTAACGAAATGCTAAGCATTCCTCAGTTACGTGATAAAGTGAATGCAATGATCTTGGAATCTGCAGATCATGAGCAAAGCGGCCTGTTGAAGTATATTATTCAGAAGATTACAAAATATCAAGCAAAGCCAAAACTTGAACCTGAAGTCTTACAATCAAGTAGGGGCAGGCCAAAATTGACAGATACGCAGAGAGAACCATCTTGGTTTGAGCATGTTTAAAAACAACTCATAGGGGAAAAAAGGACTAGAAGGGCCCCAAACAAGAAAAGACAAAAGCTTGCAAGTTATTTCTTTTGGGATATGTTCATTTTTTTAATGAACTTAGTTACTAACTAATGATGAATTGTTAGTCAAAGTTGGCAGAATCTGAATCTGAATTTCATAGTTCAGAGGAAGAGACTGAAAGTGAATTGGGATTGCTTAATTTGGAATCAGAATTGTCTTCAGAGGAAGAGAACATGCAGCAAAGCTCAACCAGAAGCCCATCTTTGGTGAGTATTCATTCAATTGATCTGATTAAAGAAAGGAATACCAAGTTAATTTTCATGATAGGAACCAAACGCGAAATACCTCAATCAAATACCCAAGAAATTCCATAGGTTCTTGGGTAAGGTTTGGGATCCAATAGGAGATGGGAGTTGTGGATTTACAGTCATTGCTAAATCTCTTGGTTATGAAGAAAATGGTTGGTTTAAAGTTAGGAAGGAAATGATTGAAACATTAGAGAAAAATAAAGAATGCTACATTAAGATGCTTGTTGGTGCAAAGGAGGTTGAAAAGATTAAACAGAGACTTGATGTTGAAGACATCAATGCAACAATTCCCTCCTCAAAATGGCTGGCTAAATTAGATATGGGTCAAATCATATCAGACACATATTTCAGACCTATATTTTTCATTTCATTGAAGTAATGTGATACTTATAATCCAATGAAAAATGGTTTTACTGATCAATCAGATCAAATTTTCATTTTCTTTGTAAACAATAACCGCTGGGTTCTATTAGTACTTGAGAGAGAAATGATTCCAATCCGCCCCATTGTAGCATAACCATGTTCCTTGATTTCTAAAAAAGTCTCTGGTTTGGTTGATCATCTCAAAGATCAACTGCAAATTTATTCTAGATTATAGAGATTATAGAATTTGCCTTCATTTCATTATGGGTTTTCACATAAATTTTAATTCTAATGCAGCTAACAAGTTCTATTAATGTAAAAGGTTATCACATTTTGAAAAATCATTATGTTGAGTTTTTTGAGTTAACATCATGATATTGAGTGTTTTGAATGAGATTTTAATGGTAAGTCAGTTCAACTTGTTTTGGGCTGATTTCATCACAAGCTTAACTTATGTTAAGCTTGGGAGGGGATCAGCTTAACACAAGTTAAACTTGTTTTTTTTTTGGTGTTTTTACTTTAGGGCTGTTCAAAAGAGTTGTATTTTCTTGGGCACTTTTACTTTAGGGCTGGTAAAAACACTTCTTTAATTTTTGGGCCCTTTTACTTTAGGGCTAGTCAAGTTGAACTTACTTTAGGGCTTGTCAAGTTACTTGTATTTTTTTTGGTGTTTTTACTTCAGGGCTTGTCAAGTTACTTGTCTTTTTTTTTGGTGTTTTTAGTTTAGGGCTTGTCCAGTTACTTGTGTTTTTTTGGCTCTTTTTACTTTAGGGCTAGTCCATTGGATAGTACCAGTTTTTTTTTATTTATCTTTTTGTTTTTTTTAACCAAAAAATGAACATTCTTTGATCTTTTGGTTGATTTCTGTTTTTTTGGAAGGTTTATTTAGTTTATGGGTTATTTTAGTACCCTTTCATTCCTTTTTTTTTTTTGGCTCACCGCAGTCCGGTGGCGTGTGGGATGCCACACAAATACATTGGAGCTGTGTACAACTCCACACAACTTGAATGTACTTGGATGGAATCCCACACGCTGGCTTACCAGGCTGGGTTGGCCACGCGACTCTTTGAGCCATGGGGGGTTGTACATGGCTGGGATTGGACCGTGTGGCCTGCCACATGGCCCCTTTTGAACCGTGTGCATGGCTCAATTAGCCGCGAATTCAACATTTCCCAAAAAAATAAAAAAAATCATGGGGTACGGGCAGCAAATTGGAACTAATTGCAATGACCAAGCACGGGGACTCAACCTCTGGAGGAGGTGTTGTGGTTGGGGGAGACGCAGTTGGAGTGGTGGACACTGCAGGAGTGGGTGATGGTGGAAGGAATAGGGGGAATTTTGGCACTGTTGTTTGAGGTATTGGAGGCGTAGTTACTTGGACAAAGATGGGAGCTGTTTTGGGCCCACTTGGTACTTGGCAGAGTCTGACTTTCAGGTTGTGCCATTGTCACCAGGCTTGGGTGGCATCTCCCCAGGCGGCAGCAGTGGGGTAGTCCGCGTGTCAAGGAGGGGGGGAAAGGTGGTCCGTGGCCTCTGCAACAGGCAACAAGGAGGCTGCGCAGTCCAGCTCCGGAGTCCAGTCTTTTTTCTTGATAGGTTTGTCATCATCCACCACAAAGTTGGCCATTGGTCCACAGGGGCAATGTTTGCAACAGGGACCAGAGGTAGAGCAAGGACGGGGAGGAGGACAAGTTTGCAAAGATCCAGGGGTCTGTGCAACAAAAAAACACCTGCGGTGGCCTAGATGGCAGGCCTCACAGGCTGGGTGACCAGCGGTTTGGGTGCACGTCCTCTGCATTTTTGCGCAGTACTCACACGTTTACATGGCAGAGGATTTCTTTCTTTATTTTGAATTTCGGAGGTGACTAGGAGTTGGGGGTTGGAGGGTTTTGGCGGATGTTCTGGCATTATGGAGCATGGGAAGCCTGGGGAAAGAATTCAAGTTGTGGGGGATGTGGTGGTTATTTATAGACATGGAGGCAAGTAGGCTCAGAACTGGACATTCAACTGGGAGAGGCTTGTCAGTGGTTGGAAGTGCGCAGCACAATGGGCTCAGAAAAGTGCATTGGTGGACTGTCTATTCCAGAGTGCATTAGCTAAGGGCTCAGCATTGGTGCGGCGCGTGCTTTTTATGGGCACAATGACAAGAATGGGCCAGAGATTTTGCCTTTTGCGGACATTGCGTGGTCAAACATAACTTTCCTCCGCCGCTGTGGGTTTACTAATGCAGAAGCAAGTGATAAAAGCTAAGTAGTACAGATTAGGCCAATTATGGGATATTCCCTGAGGTTTCAGAGCGCTGTGGGGCAATGAAAGCTAAATTTGAGAAGGAGGCATGTGGGTTTTTGGGGATTCATAGTTATGCCACATGTGGGATCAGGAGTGATCCACTAGGGAAGATTGATGAGGATCTGTTGTTAGTTATGCATTGGCACAACTCAAATTTTAGGGGGAATTTGAAACAAGATCATCAAATCTACTTCAAATCATTGGATTGGGTAAGGATCAGACTATTAGTAAGGAGAATCAGTGCAAACACACAGAGGCAGTGGGGAAAAGGAGTCTTTCATTAGCAGATTACATTCCTTTTTTGGAGTAGCTAAGGCGGGTCAGTGTGGAATGCACAGAGGCAAGAGGGGTCTTTCATTTGTGGCTTGCATTCTTTTGTTGTATATATAAGGAAGCTTTTCCTTAGTTGTATCATTGGGGGGGCCATTATGGGAGATCACATCATCCTTAATTGGAGATTATCGCGGCAAATTATAGCTTGGTTCTTTTCTTCTGTTACTTCAGAGTGTAATTACCAGCAAGAGTTCTCAGAGGTCATATTGAGGGAAATAGTTCAAGTGTGGAGCTTTTTGGGGAGTCCAACTTGTTTATTTACTATTAATTCATTGCAAGTTAGCTTCAGTAGTTTCCAGCTTGGGTAGGGAAGCAGAGTTTGGTAAGTAATTGGGGAGGTACAGGAGTGTGACTCAAGGGCTAGTGGGCATTCCAGGACTCAGAGCAAGATTGTTGCAGACAATTTTATATTTTTGCGGGTAATTTACCAAACACACAATCTCTTTGCACAACGTCCACATGCGCCAACACTTCCACCACAGTTGCCACATTGACTGTTAATTTTTGAAATTTTCAAATTTTGTAGTTCAGCTTTTTTTTCTCTTTTCTGGACCCAAGTCAGATTCCCCTAGCCAACTCATCCCTCATTATGCTCAGAAATCAACCCCTGATCTGGCTTAAACTGGTTCAATTGGCCAACAATTCACCACTGAGAGAAAATCCAGCATTACAAAAAAGGACCACCCAGTCTGAACTATGTGCCCAGGATACCTTCAACAATTCTGTGGATGATTTTCCATGGCTCTTTGTTGAGTTTCCCTTGGAAAACTTACTAGTTAGTGATCCACGGTACCCTATGTTGGAAAATTTGATTGCACCAACATTTTCATAATCTCACAAAATTTCCATACCATTCTTGTTGAATGAAGTAGTTCAAGATATACAAGATGAAGAAAACCAAGCAAGTCAGGCCTAAGTTCCAGTTTCACCTCAAAGGGTCCTCCCATTGGCTACTTGCAATGAACTGGAAGAGATGAGCTTTGAAAATTTGTGTTACCTTGAAGGCCGTGTCTCAAAGGACAAGGGACTGTCAGCAAGGATGCAAGCAATAAAGCATGATATCAATTTCCAGTTCCAAAGACATATCTATATCTTGGCTATTGAGGGGTATATCCAGGCTCAAATTCTGTTCAGGCACCTTGGCAATTCTCACTGTGTCAGGGGGTCAAGCTCTTGGAATAATTACTGTGAATTCAGTCAAGATGTGCACCAAGCTTTTGAATCTGGTAATTTTTTTGTTTTCTTGCCCTATCTATTTTTGATTTTTCCCTTATATTTATTTATGATTTTATGATCTATACTCATTTTACTGATTTATGGTTGAACACAATTTAGGGCAGGTGAAAGAGCTGCCAATGCTGTCAAGGCCCTCAGTCAAAATTTAAAAGGCCTGTCCTCTCCAGAGAAACATTGTTAAAATGAAAAAGATTCTCTCAAGAAACTCAAATCCCAAAAGCAATTTAGGTCAGCCCATCAAGATTGCAATGTTACTGGGCCAATCATTAAATTGGAAAAATTGTCCCTGAATCCCGTCAAAAATGAAATCCCAAATGAATGTTTGTCTCTTGCTTCTTGCCACAAAAAATGTAATAAATGGGATAAGAAGGTAATTGGCCAATTGAAAACGTTTTCAGATAGCCATCAAGTTGAAGGTTTCTTAGTGGTTGTGTCTAAAAACCCAACAAGCTCAATAGAAATTATAGGTGGTACCCATTTACGGGAGAATTTCCTTGATCTTTTGGCAACGTGGCTGGATGATCAAATTGGCTTATTCCAGGGTTGGGTTGTTGGGAGAGCTGCTCAAAGCAAACTACTAGGTAAAAACAATGATCTTGAAGAACTCCTGATCTCAACTGTAGCATCCAACAAGCACAAAAGCACCCAGGAAACTGATGAAGAGAGCCGCAGGCACCCTTACAATTGGGGAAACTTCAACTAAAATCTCAAAGAGGTTCAAGGGCAGTTGGGATAGATGATTTGTGATGCTTTGTGTGGCGGTTTTGAACAAGGATGGCCAGGTAATACTGCTTCTGCTTTCAAAAAAGCTAATCTAACTCTTTATTTCAGGGAGAATAATTTGCGTGGGGCCCCTAGATTGCTGATGTAACCACTGAAAATACTGGTGTTAATCAAAACCCAAAATGTGCTTCAAGCTTTGGCAAAAGTTTTAATAGAAATACAAATTGAAATACAAAGAAATGAAGATGTGGATTCAAATACTAGGTTAATGCCAGCACAAAAAAAGGAAACTTGGTAAAAAGAAAAAAGGTTTCCATGATGGTTCAAATGAATCTACCAAAGAAGATTTGGAGGAGTCAGATTTTGATGAAGAGTTGGAAGATTGGTCAGATGAATCCAATGAATGACCATTCTTAGTCTTAGTCTATGTTATTCTTTATCAATGTTCTAGTTTTGCTTATGCCGACAGCCTTTTGATCCCTTTTAATAGTACCCATTTATTTCCTATGCTCTGTGTTTACTATCTGACATTGCCTGTGTTTATTATCAGGCTCTCTGTTCATTATTGGAATTAATGGAAGAGCATGCAAACAACATCAATTGAATGAACAAATCAAAATATATATTGGGTTGAAATCATCTAATTTGTAGTCAAATTTTGATATTACAGGTTTCAAAAACAAAATGAAACAAATGAGCTCCTTACACAACAGAAGGGGAAGTATTCTTCAATGAGTGAAAGTGAAATTTACAGAACATAAGTGGAAATAGTCTTCCATGCCCCCCCGCTTCAATGAGTAAAATTAAAACTAAGATTTGGAAATGTTCTCAAGGGTATGTGATGTGAAGTTGGTATTGATTTGGTGGAGGTGAAGTTCAAGTTTGTGACTTGAAGAATTTTGAGAACAAGGGATGGATAAAGGAAGAAAATGGTGAAAATGGGTGTTGAGAAGTTAAAAATTTGCAGGGCCCTTGCAGGCTTTGCCCGCTTGGGAGATTGTGCAAAGTGCCAGAATCCTGAGGGATGGGAAATTTGCGGGCAGATTTACCTATTAGGTCCCCTGTCAGACTTCTTGCACAGGGGGCCAATATGCATATATTTGGCGTCAACATAGGTGCAATCTCATCACTAGATCTCATTCCTTATAAGGATATGACTGTCACGCCTTGCACTTAGGAATTATTGTCTTCATCACTTTGACATGTCCTCTCCTCAGTACCATCTACCTCAGTCTATAAGCGTGACACAAATAAAGCACAACATCAATGGTGCAATCCGCTACTTCCTCTGGCTTGCGTTGACCTTCCAATCTTGGCAACCAACTCAGTATATACTTGCAAACTTTGCGGTTAACTCCATACCGGTTGGCCATCCATTACAAGATCCAATCTCCTTCCCTGGCCCATCAACAGCCTTGGACTTCCATCTTTGGTCACACACTGTTTGTTAGTTTGCATCTACGTCTAACTAAGCCATCATTACTGTACAGTTTGCAATTGGACTTGTCCCTACCCTGCATACACTATTACCTCTCACTCGTATTACCTTCAACGTCATTTGCTTCTGTCCCAGTTCATCATACATTTGTAGGCTCAGATTCTATTTTCTTGCACTTATGCCATGGCCTCGGATATGATTGTACTGTTGCTTTATTTCCTATCCCGTTCCTGTCACTCATTGCCTCACCGCCTTCAACTGTAGTTAGCTCCCCATCAGGTTGTATCTAGTCACTTTGGATTACCTCATAAGGGCTACCCCCTTGCCTGATGATTGTCTCCTCAGTTAGTTAATTTCATATGTTCTTGCATTTTGCTACAACCTAGTTATCACATTGGACTCAGGTTGAGTTTCCCTCCTCGGAACACACTCCATTCCTCTCGCCGTTTGTCAAGTGGCACCACTAAGTTTGCACTTTGCAACTGAGTCTTGCTATTTGCACTTGCCCTCACACTCAGCATTCCTCCGCGCTCACAATCATCAAAGAATTGCCCTATAGTACGTGGGTGGTTGTGTGACAGTAAATTAACTAACTGAACTCATCTATTGTAGCTGGCCAACCTATAGTAGACTTCTTCTTCTCAATGTCATGTACTTGCTCAACCGGGAACGCTTCCCTTTCCCCTTACAATGATGATATCCATTGGGTAGGGAGAACCAGCGCTCCTTGGGCCCAACAACCCTTATATCCCGTTCCTCCTTCTAAATCGCCATCTGTTGAACCCCTCAATGATCCTCGGACTCCTCCACGGGATGTTCCGACGGACCCTCTTGTGGAATTTTCCAATTCCAACCATTCTTCCAATAAAACCTTGACTTGTGGTAGACCAGGGGTTTGCACTACTGCTCCCAAGCCTAATGCTTTGACCCTGCTTTCAGCATTGATCCAGGCCCTCACTCACGGTGCCCCGCAATCTAGTCCGAGTACTCCTAGCTTTTGCACCCCGGGCATGAAGCAACCCAATCACTTTATGGGAGAACACCCTCATAAGCTTAGATCCTACCTACAGTCTTGTAAAATCATCTTTTCAAATGACTCCAACAATTTCCCTTCCAATAGGCATAAAGTTATGTATGCTTTGTCCTTCTTAGGAGGTAGAGCCTTGCAGGGGTTTGAACCGTACCTCAAACTTTTGTCCAGCGACAGTCCCACGTGTATTCTCAACAACTGGGACAGGTTTGAGCAACAACTGTTCACCCTGTTTGGCAACCCCAATGAAGTTTGAAATGCCAAATACAAACTTAATAGTCTAGTTATGAAGGAAAATAGTAGAGCTTCTGTTTATATTTCTCACTTTCAAACCTTGCAGTCTTGCATCCAGTGAAACAAGGCCGCTCTTCTATTCCATTTCCGAAAGGGTCTACTGGCACGCTTAATCAAACAGCTTGCAGTTGGGGGGAATAAGACAACCTTGCTCCAGCAGCTAATTGATTGAGTGATTGAGCTTGATAATGGCTATCACGACAAGAATTTCTCTTGACAAAACAACCATGGAACGTCCACCTTGGCTCCAAGGGTGGATGACTCCTCAAAGCAAAACACAAGGACCCCAAAAAAATCCAAACCAACCCCAACTTTGAACCCAAAATCAAAAGGGAACACTGTCACCAAAACTCCAAAGTTCTTGGACAAAGAAACCGTGATGCTACGGAACAAGGAACAGCTACGGAGGGAAAAGAATGGGCTGTGTATGTATTGTGGAGAAAAACATGATGTTGACAGTTGTGCAAAGTGGTTACCGCGTGAAGCAGCTTGTTGGAATCCTCCCATTCTTTTGTTCAATACTATCTGTATATACCTTTCTATTATCCACCCTCTTTCATTACTACAATCACACTCATTATAATTCAAGACAATCATCACCCACCATTATTCAACAACTGCTACCAATCCATTTCATCACCATCACCATCACCATCACCATCACCATCACCATCACCATCACCTTTACCATTACCCTCATCTATCATCATTATCATCATATCATCCTCTCCATCATGCTAGGCAGCTATGCCTGAGGTCCTTGTTGCTCCTCTTAAAATAGTAATATCACTCCTCCCATATCATGCTACGCAACTATGCCTGAGGTCCTTGTTGCTCCTCTTAAAATAGGCTTTCATCATGCTAGGAAACTATGCCTGAGGTCCTAGTTGCTCCTCTTAAAATAGGCTTTCATTCCCGATCTCATAAGCTGACAAGGTGGTGTCTTGTCATCCTTTCTCAAATCTCATATCTCTCATTCTCATGTTCTTTTCTCATATTCTCATGAATATCTGAAATGTTGATTGGTCTAAAATTGGTTTGTAAATTTGTCAGTTAAGGTGGTGTGTTGTCATTTTTCTGTTCATATTTTGTAACTGACAAATTTAGTAAGCCTTAGATCTATCTTACTGCTTTTATTATCCTATTATTATTGTCTCAGGCCCCTTCTGGGGGCTCTCTAGTTGTTTTAACCCTGCTACCCTAGGCCCCCTTTGGGGTTCTCCAGTTGTGCTTAAATACTGGTCCTCCCCTTGGACCAGGAATGAAACTCATCTGATTACCAGTCAACAATACCGGAGTGCCCCTTCCTCCTCATCAGATCAGTTCCTCTTGACTATACAAGAATTATCCCCTCTCTATTGGCTTTTTGTAGCCTTATTATTCCTCCTCATCAGGCTCCTCCATAGCCTACCATTACCTTTTCATCCCTCATGGCAATATAGTCATTCTTCAACTCTTCACGGCTAAGCAGTCAAAAAATTAGCTTGTAGTTTTTCTGATACTCGCAAGGAAAACTACACATTATCTAAATCACTGCGAGTAAATCTTTGCACTTGCGAGTCACTAGGTGCTCCTAGTTTGAGATTTATCCTATTCCATTCCAACAACACCCCTTATCAAGTCTTACTTGACTCCGGTGCTAATATTTCCTTCATCAGTGAATCTTTTGCCACTTCCAAAAATCTTACGCGTTCTGAGATAGATAAATTTCCTATCTATTTAGTAAGTAGTGCGACTGAACCATCTCATTGGGTCTCCCAAAAGGCAAAATGGACCTTTGCATTCTCCAATTTCCCCAGCTTCAAATGGGATTTATTTGTCTTGGCTATACCCGGAATGGATGATACCATTCTAGGCCATGATTTCCTGGTTTACTGGAATCTGGATGTGAATTGGCAAGAAGGAGTAATTAACCTTTGAACCTCGCACCCCCAGAATGCTAATCTTTCTGTCAAACAGGAATTAAACAGCCTACCTGACACTGTCATTGAGTTGGATGACACTTTTCTGCCAGGAGATTTGCAATATCCTGACCTCCATTCCCAAGTTCCCTCTTCAGATTTAGGAGTCATTGCTTACCTATCCAGCTTACCTCTTTCCTGTTCCTTTGAAGAGAAACAGACACCAACCAAACGGTTTATCTTGAGCTCCCTAATCCTCTTGCACCATGCAAGCACCTCAAATCCGGTGCTCAAACATGACAAGATTGAAGATTTAGAAATCATTCGAGAGTCTTTACCTTCAGTTTATCATGACTTTGCTGACCTCTTCTCAGCTGCAAGAGCAGATAAACTGCCTCCATCCCGTTCTTACAATCACAAGATTGAACTTTCTGGCCCACCTCTGGCACCAGGACCAGTCTACTCTCTCTCAACGCAAGAATCAATTGTGCTTCAAGACTACATTGGGGAAAATGTAGCAGAAGGATTTCTTTGACCAAGCAATTTGAATACCGGTTCACCTGTCCTATTTGTTCCAAAAAAGGACGGTGGACTTTGCCTTTGTGTTGACTACAGGAAACTGAACCAGGTGACCCGGAAGAATGCCCATCCAGTACGGCCTATGTTACATCTCCTCACCCTCTTCCATGGAGCTGCTTATTTCTCAAAGTTAGACCTTTGAGGTGCCTATAACCTAATTTGCATTATGAAAGGTCATGAGTATTTGACCGCAATGAGAACCCGGTTTGGCAGTTATGAGTACACCGTCATGCCTTTTGGCCTCTGTAACGCTCCTTCCACTTTTCAACATTTTGTCAATGACATTTTTTCCGATCTTGTAGGTAAATACCTCATGGTATATCTAGATGATATACTAGTCTACTCAAGGAACCTCAAAGATCACATTGCACATGTGCAAGAGGTGCTGCAGCAACTTTGCAAGAATGACCTGTTTGCGAAAGCCTCTAAGTGCAAATTCCATTCCTCTTCCCTTTGGTTTCTAGGTGTCGTAGTCTTGCAGAAAGGAATATCAATGGACCCAGCCAAAAGCAAACGCATATTGGACTGGCCCCACCTTCTTCCGTTAAATCCCTTCAAGTTTTCCTTGGTTTCAGTAATTTTTATAGGAGCTTCATTGAGAGTTACGCCAAGAAAACCGTGAATTTTACTAACCTTCTTCAAAAAGACACTCCTTTTTTTTACCAAAAAAGCTACTTTGGAGTTTGAAGCTCTGAAGAAAGGGTTCACCACTGCTCAGATACTTGCTCACTTCAACAAACTGGCTTGCACTATTGTCAAAACAGACACAAGCGACTATGCGATTGCAGGAGTAATCTTGCAGTTCTCTTCCTCCACTTCTCTCTTTCACCCCGTAGCTTTTGAGTCTTGCAAGTTTCTCTCTGTGGAGCTTAACTATGAGATTCATGACAAGGAACTTCTTGCAATTGTTTATTGCTTAAAGAAATGGTGTTCATACCTTTTGAGCCTTAGAGAATCCTTTGAGGTTTTAACTGATCATAATTCTTTAAAGTATTTCATGAGCTCAAAAGTCCTCACACTTAGACAGGCACAATGGGCCAAATACCTCTCCAAGTTCCACTTTACAATCACGTACCGCCCTGGGAAACAAGCAGTAGTCCCTGATGCTTTATCACGTCGGGACAACGTTTACCCAGGGGGGGGAGCACCTTTGCCAAAAACAACCCTGAAAACGTTAGGACACTCTTCTCAACCCAATCTGCCCAACTCAGTTTGATCATGGCTCACTTACAAGATTTGGCTTCCAAACTCCAACAAGCTCAACGCGTCAATCCCAAGTGCATCAAACTTTGCAAGAGTGCAAACTCATTAGATAGTAGTTACAGTATTGATGATAATGACTTCTTATTCTATGATAATTGTATAGTAGTACCAGATAATTCTTGCATTAAGTTAGATATCTTTGAGTCACGGCACAATTCTCCGCTTGCTGGTCATCATGGGCAGGATAAAACCTACCAATTGATTGCACAAGACTTCTACTGGCCTGGTATGACCAAAGAAGTAAAAAACTATGTTAGCGCGTGCTATGATGGCAATCATAACAAGTCCTTGAAACACCAGAAGTATGGGCTGCTCCAGCCACTTCCAATTCCGCCTCATCCTTGGCACTCGCTTTCTATGGATTTCATCTCTCAATTACCTTCTTCTAGTGGATATGATGCTATTCTAGTAGTAGTAGATTGCTTCTCAAAGATGGCTTTATTTCTGCGCAGTAATGTGACAGCTTCTTCAGAAGACTTAGCTAACTTGTTCATAGAATATGTATTTTTGAAACATGGCCTCCCTGATAATATAGTTAGTGATTGTGGATCTCTGTTTTTCTCGAGCTTCTGGACCTTGCTATGCCAACATTTGAAGATCACTCACAATTTATCAATGGCGTACCACCCAGAAACAGACAGGCAAACCGAGCGAGTTAATCAGATCCTCAAACAATATCTTCAAATGTATGTTGCCTATCAACAAGACAACTGGTCGCAATGGCTCCCACTAGTCAAGTTTGCCTACAACAACTCCACTCATTCTTCCACCAAACAGTTGCCCTTCCAAACTCTTTATGGTAGAAACCCGACTTTCTCTTCCCTTCACGTAGCACCTTCTCAACCTGCTACCGATTACCTTGAACAAATTCAATCTCTTCAATTGCAACTTTGAACCAACCTTGAAGAAGCAAACCAGCGCTATAAGGAGCAAGCAGACCAATTTCGCACTATGGCTCCAACCTTTGCAGTAGGAGATCAAGTGTGGCTTGATGCTTGCAATATTTGCAGTACTTGCCCAACCCGCAAACTCTCCAAAAGAAAGCTTGGCCCCTTTAAAGTAGAATCAGTCATCTCCCCTAACACCTTTAAACTTACTTTACCTGCAAAATGGAAAGGTATCCACCCAGTCTTTCATGTGTCTCTCCTAGAGCCAGCTTGAGTCTTATACCTGGGCAAGACTCATCCCCCTCCCGGACTGGTCACTGTCCTCAATCATCAAGAGTGGGAAGTAAGCCGTATTCTGGATTCCAGGTTACACAAAGGAAAACTTCAATACCTTGTTGAATGGTCTGGCTTCCAGTCCAACAAAGATTGCACCTCCTGGGAACCAGCCCATCACCTTTGCAACTCTCCTGATCTGATTCAAGATTTCCATGCAAGCTACCCTTGCAAACCTTGACAATCATGATTCCATCCCATCCAATCCCATTTCATTCCACATTCCATCCCATCCAATCCCATTCCATTCCACATTCCATCTCATCCAACCCCATTCCATTCCACATCACCATTCCATCAATCAACCCCTTCATCTCACCGTGTTATTCCTTCTTCTCATCCCCCTCTCATTCCTACCAAATAAAATTCCCATTCCTTATATACAAAAAAAAAATTAATTAAATAATAATAAAAATAAAATAAAATATATTTATAATAATAGTTACAAAGTCTCCTTCACTTCTTTCTCTGCATCTTCCCAATTAGCAGTCAACTCCGCAACCATGAACCAAAAGGTATCCAGATCTTCATCATTTATCAATGATGACATCCTTTGAAGAACCAGCACCTCCGTTACAATGTGCCTCTTAAATATCTCCTTGCACTTTGCAATTTGAGCACGCTTTGGCCAAGCATTCCATCCACCTTCCTCCAAGAGTTCTTTGTATGCTCTTTTCCTTTTGCCTCCCAACAAACCTTCCCCAACATTGCCCGTCAGTTGCCTTGCATTGGTCTTGATCGGCCCTACGACTTGCAACAGATTTGCTTCGCCTCGGCCCTCCATTCCTTCCGTTCCATCCATTCCATCCCTTCCATCTCCTCCATTCCCTTCTCCCACGTCTTCCGTTACAGCCTCTTCTTCTTGCTCCGTTCCCTCTATTCCTCCAATTCCATCTCCACCTTCTCCATTTCCCAATTCTCTTTCCGCTTTGTTCCTTCCTTCCTCCCTTGCTTCCTTGGCTATGACCCCAACCGGTTCCGCACCAAGCACTTCATCTTGCACCTCGGCATTCATCTGGGCCCCCAGAAATTCAGTCGGCAGACCCCAATAAGGCAGTGGTGGTGGTGGTGTGTTCGTGGTATATCTCTGGAAACGGGGCAACACTAGCAAGACAATTGAAATTTAGTTACTACCTTTATTATCACTAGTCAGTCCTGATTAGTACTCACCAGGAACTCAATTACCCAAGAATTTGGTCTCTGGCAACGGTGGTATCTTGTAATTAACCCTTGGCGCGGACCTACAACTCCGCATCTCCCTCGATGACTCCGCGGGACCATCAACAGTTGACTTGCTATTTATAGGGAAGTTACAGGCAACCTTGCAAAGACAACATTGCTTGCACTTGCCTCAAAGACCTCTGATGGCAGTACTAGGGATACATTGCTTGTTTTGACAAATACAGTTTTTGCAATGGAAGGAAAACAATGACAACATTTTATACAACTTATAAATCTAACAATTAATGAATTAAAGGGTATACAGTATTATTAACAACTTGAAATCAATGGGAAAATTTATCTGAACGCTTGCAGGAGCTCACATCTTTATACCCGGGCAACTGTCACGCCTTGCACTTAGGAATTATTGTCTTCATCACTTCGACATGTCCTCTCCTCAGTACCATCTACCTCAGTCTATAAGTGTGACACAAATAAAGCACAACATCAATGGTGCAATCTGCTACTTCCTCTGGCTTGCGTTGACCTTCCAATCTTGGCAACCAACTCAGTATATACTTGCAAACTTTGCGGTTAACTCCATACCGGTTGGCCATCCATTACAAGATCCAATCTCCTTCCCTGGCCCATCAACAGCCTTGGACTTCCATCTTTGGTCACGCACTGTTTGTTAGTTTGCATCTACGTCTAACTAAGCCATAATTACTGTACAGTTTGCAATTGGACTTGTCCCTACCCTGCATACACTATTACCTCTCACTTGTATTACCTTCAACGTCATTTGCTTCTGTCCCAGTTCATCATACATTTGTACGCTCAGATTCTATTTTCTTGCACTTATGCCATGGCCTCGGATATGATTGTACTGTTGCTTTATTTCCTATCCCGTTCCTGTCACTCATTGCCTCACCGCCTTCAACTGTACTTAGCTCCCCATCAGGTTGTATCTAGTCACTTTGGATTACCTCATAAGGGCTACCCCCTTGCCTGATGATTGTCTCCTCAGTTAGTTAATTTCATACGTTCTCGCATTTTGCCACAACCTAGTTATCACATTGGACTCAGGTTGAGTTTCCCTCCTCGGAACACACTCCATTCCTCTTGCCGTTTGTCAAGTGGCACCACTAAGTTTGCACTTGGCAACTGAGTCTTGCTATTTGCACTTGCCCTCACACTCAGCATTCCTCCACGCTCACAATCATCTAAGAATTGCCCTATAGTACGTGGGGTGGTCATGTGACAATGACATAAAAGGTTTAGAAGTGCATAGAACATTCTAGCATAATGTATATAGAACCTTCACATCAACATAATATGTACTTACAAAGTATATAAATAGGCACACTCTTGCAGACAGTCCTCATAGACAAAGTAAAAATTATTGGATTTACATCCTTCCCAAGTAACATTCCTCTCTGATCATCGGCTCACACTAATAAACAAATACCCATTGGTTCAAGTATTTACATCAACAAATCAACTGATTCACACCTTCAATCTCATGCCTCTTCACACTCATCAAAAGCTGTGAACAACCTTGATTTGATTCAACAAATCAATTGCAATCAACAGTGCTGGGGAGCTGGAGGGTATCAATATTAAGCACCGATTGTTTTACAATCCCCATCTCATGAGAAAACTCCACCAAAGTTTTTTTTTTTTTAATTTTTGTAAATTTCTTTCTATTTCATTGTTACGATGCGACTGTAACTTTCTCCCTACAAAAAACAAAAAATCATGTGATGATATTTATTGCAGATTACGACAAAAGAAATGAAAATCAAATCAAATACCAATGCCTTATTTCATCTGATGAACCAAACGTGCCAACGATAAAAACCAAAAAAAAAAACGGTCAAATCATCGTCGAGGATGACGATGATTCGACCCGTGGGGACCCTCTGACCCTCGAGTCGAAGTGCTGTCAAATCGACCTTGACAGCAAATCGACAAGGGGCCACCCGCGTCGAGTCGTCGGCAAGCCCTCGACCACCCTCGACGTTTTGGAACGCCGACGTTTTTTCGACGGGCGCACTCCCACTAAGGGAGTGCTGTCGAACCAGCGTCGGCCGAGCTGGGGGCTCAACAGCGAGTTGGCCCCGTGGTGTACATACATACATATGTAATCGGGGCTTGCCGCTTGATCCGAATCCGACCGTTAAATCATGAAACGTCATGGCTGCGAAGGCTAAACCATACCTGCCATGAGGTTGGTGCGATCAAACATCGCGCCGGAGCGTCGACCGTGGGGACGTTCATCTGTGTGGCAAGAATCTTCACTTCCGAACAACGCTTTTTTTGTTTCAACTCATCGAAAATCAAAATTATTCTCCCACAATTTTTCTGGAACAAGGTATTTAGGTCAACCCAAGAGATGTATCTTTTCAAATTCTCAGCTTTCGATACACGATCGGGATCAAAATATGTAGCATCGCGGCTGGCCGTCATTTCATTCTTGATTGTACTGCACATCCAGATTGCAGTGGCTATTCTGGATACCAGCACAGCTTCCGAGGCCCTTGGTACGCTGCTCAGAATTTTTTTAATCATTTTGGGAAAGCGTCCGAGCTTTCAACACCCGTCATACCTTACAGAATAAGACTTAAAATCGAATTTTGTGCTTGTACATATTTATATATTTGCCTTGAATGAAGTTGATGCCAGCGCCTTTTCGGGCGAGAAACTATCACCCAATCACCAGGAGGTTCCAGACTTGAATCATTCAAAGTTGGAGAAAGGGGAGGCTGATTTGGCACCATCGGATTCCGAGGGCGTTAGTGTATTACCAAAAACAGCCAACAGCGGTACGTCATTGCTCACATCAATTTAACGCCTCTTTTTCAAAAAGAGACATTTTTCTGAGGTTGTTAGTTTCTGTAGAGGTATTCGAGAGAGAGGAACATGGATGGGAATTGCAAACCAGATTCACGGGACCATTGCTAAATTGGTACCGGAATCAATTGTTGCCAGAAATGAACAAGCAGGGAGTAATTCACAGCCCCTTGAAACAAGCTTTTACCAAACTGTTGAGTGAAATCAAAATGATACTTCGCCGATCGGGAAAGTGGCGAGCGAGCGGTTCAAATGAACAAAATAAGATGTACGTGACGACTGGGGCCAATATCGAGGAAGATGTCAAAAATGCGATCAGCGCCATGAGCCAGGCTTGCGCCAAGGAACGTGTTGAATCGAAGTTGGACCCGTCTGTTTTTGAGGCTTGGGACGATTTGATGGTCCCATCCATGGGAGTATCAACTGAATAACTAGCCAGAAAAAATGAAATATAATCATCAAATTGATAAAAAAAAGAAAGCAAATCAATAATGAAAGGAATCAAGATTTAATTTCAAAAAATAAATTTTTCACAACAGAACATACTTGTCACAAAAGAAAATTGAAAAAAATATGGAACCAAAAATAAATCTCATTTATTCAGCCCTCAGGAAGATTTTACAAGGGTGGAAATTTCATGGTTTATAATTCTATAATTTGATTTTGAGATCATAAAAAATGATATATTTTAGGAAGAAATAAGAAGAAGATGGGCCATCAAATTAGCAATACCAAACATAAATTGCCAGCTCATATTACAGCCCATTTGGCCATTATATTGGCACTGATTTTTTTTTAGTTTCATCAATCTTAGCATTGATTGGTTTTTGTGTCATAAATCTCATTTTAGAAAGAGGAAAGGAGCTTGCAAGGCACATATGAAGTAGGAATATACAGTATTGAGCTCTGAAATACTAATATATCCAAAAAGGGCATTAGATAAATTCAAAAATTTGAGCAGAAAACTCAATGATATATTCCAAAATGCATTATTTTTAAAATATCTATTGAGAGCCAATCAAAAAACTAAAAAATAAAAATCAGATTCAATTTCCTAAACCAAAATTCCAAAAGTAGCATTAAATTCTTAAGCAAAAGCTTTTTATTTATCACATTGGCCTGATTTTGTAACCTGTTCAATAAAAGGTTTACACATTTTTTCTGGATTATTAAATTCAATAATAACAATAATTTCAGTTGCCTTTATTCCAAGTAAATTTATTTTTTAGCTTCTGTAGGTGATGAAAGAAATAAATAATTCATCTTAATAAAAAAAAGCATAATCCTTACAGAAAGGGGTATATGAAATGCAATGGTATGTTAATTTTCCACATCATAATATCCAATTTCCCCAGTAAGACAGTCTACCAGCTCATTTTTCTGTCCACCCATCCCACCAAAAATTACACTCTGCTGGGATTTCTGGATACCTTTTCTGCATTAACACTCTAACTGGCCAAAGTATTTTTGTGGTACTGCCCACACTACAGGCTACCCAGCCTGGATTGTCTTTCCACTTTGCCAAAAAGAGGACAGGCAATAATTTTGAATAAAATCAAAATAATAATAAAATACATTAATGAATTTTTCAGTGTGAATGATAAATTCAACAATTCAGGGGGAATCAGAAAAAGTATTATTATGTGGAATGGGTAAGTTACACAAGCCTTGGATAATTAGTTCAAAATTATAATTTATTTTCCATCAAAAAATATGAGGGATAAACTGGTTAAAAAAAGTGGTCACTTATGTATTTGCCACATATGAGTGTGATCCAAACAGTATGCATGTAGAGGCCTCTACGGCCTATTGGACTACCACACATTTCATGCAGGCCTGCATGGAGGTCATTTATCTGGGAAAAACGGCCCCAAAACACATAATTTGAGTCATTTGGGACACAAGCCCTCATGGGCCTGTTGGAGTGGCTGGGCTACCCCCAAAAAATAGCCATGAGGGGCCAGTATTGGGCCTCCTTGGTAGTTTGGGCACACTTGGAGGGCTGTGCTGGCCCAAAAAAGTGGAAAAATCTTATTTTTGGGCTGGGGAGGTCTATTGGGGCCCCCTCCCATGTTGCAGCACAATTCAGGCAGATTTTTTGTGCCTTTGGCCCACTATGGCTCTGTTTTAGTGGGCAGGGAGACTCCATTTGGATTCTCTCCATCCAAGAAGGTTGTTGCAGATGTGGGGCAGAAGCCACAGCCAAACTGTTTTCAGCAGCAGGGAAAGCAAGCTTTCTCCCCCTGTTGAATAACATGTGCCTTACCCTTTCAGATAATCAGTGTTACAGATCTGAGAACAACCTCTATCAGTTTTTTCTCATTATCTTCCTTCATCTCCCTCTTTCTTATTTTCTTTCTTCTAATCAACTATTCCTTTTAAATCCCTCATCAGTATTGATGATCCTCCCTATTTATTCCTCAATCACCTAAAAACCTCTTCTGAACCCAAATAAATCTATGCTTAGGATCAGTCAGAATGCAATGGATTTCCATCTGATTTTGTGGATCATATGATTATTTTTTATGAAGTTGAATCATATTTCTTTTCTGTCTTCTTTAATTTCTCTCCAAGTCAAACTCTTTGAAACCCTCCATTTTGATGAATTTTATTTCTTTATTCTTAGAGGAAAGAACCCATGATTATTTGGACCATGACTTGTCACTCTGTTTACTTTTTTTTTCAACTCATTCAAAATATCTGGTAAAACATTTAGTGTGCAATTTATTTATTAATTTCCTTGTTGAGTATGTTCTTCTATATATCCTTCTGATCTTCTTCTTTTTTTTACTTGTTTATGTATCTGTTTTTTTTTCATTTCTTTTGATAATGTCTGTTATTTCCCAATATTGGTTTGGGATCTTCTGAAATCTACAGTCTTTTATTACAATTAATAATCAAAACAAAAAATGAGAAATCTGAACCTTTCAACTCAAAGGAAATATGATCCAAGGCAGAATTCAACCTAAAAATCCTGTCCTCCAAAACATTTTTATAAAATCTATTGAGTCCATCCCCACAATAGCTTTCAAAAATTTCTTTCTCTGGAGAAATTCAGTTGAGAACATGCGTGACATACAAAGAACTCAAAAGGTGCTCTTCCCCAAGGAACTTCCCCTCTCTTTTAAGGATGAGATATATATCACCTCCATCCTCACATCTAAAATGGATCCATCCATTCATGCCAATTTTATCAACTTCAAAAATGAGAAAGATTCCAAGCTAATCTGGAAGGCCATTGTTCAAAATTCTGCTTCCTTCAAACCATCTAACCAAGCATTGGTATTTTACCATCTTCAAGAAGTCATCTTCAAAGCGGACTGAACAACAAAATTGAGAGATTTGGATCAAAGTCAAAGACACTTCATCTTGACTTGAAGACCCAAGGCATGCACAAGGAGCTAAAGGGAGGGAACATCCACATGAAGCTTATAAATTCAGAGGAGATTCCTGCTGATGATCTCACCAAAAATTATAGCCCCACCACCCTCAAACTCCTCCAGTTTCTGGTCACTAATTTATTTTCATTTTCTTTGTGTCTCTTCATACTCCCTCATTCCCATTTTTTCCTATTTTTTTTGAGCTCATCATATCACCAGGAACAGGGAATTTTGAGATTGTACCTCTGAACCTAGCCAGCCCTGCAAACCCAAGATATAGGCCCAGAAGAATGGAAAAGTTCTGAGAGAGCCTGACCCAAGCCTGGAGACCTCTATCTGCAAAACCTCAACTCAACCAACAAGGGGAGGCTCTGGTAAGACTGATGAACAACCACTCATCAAAAATCACTGCTAATCTACTTCCTCACCATTCAACCTGAACCCCTCTTGGCTCTTTTCCTCCTCAATTTCTTGGTGTTATTTGTCTATCTTTACTTTCCTTTTATTTTCATTCAATCCTGTACTCCTCCTCAACTTCTCAACTCAAACTTCAACCAACCTTCTACTTCAAACGCCTTGGGAGATTTAGCCTATCCAATTTTGACTTCTCATATCATCCAAATCATCATCAACAATCTCTAAGCCTCAAAGCTCCATTGAAACTCAGCTCCAACCAGTATTCCCAACTCCGTCTCCAACAGCTCTGCCTTACACTCCGGCTTTCTCATCTTGCTGTTTGTCCTCTATGATTCCTTTTCATTTCTTTTATGTCTCTACTCTCATGTCTACTGCTGCATTTCCTGGTTGTATTCCTCAGTCATAAGTGTAATCAATCTTCATCTCTCCAGAAGCTAAATTAACTATGGTGCATGTAACTATGAGTTGCCAGAACCCTTTCAACCACCTCCTGTGAAAGCCTTTCCTAGTAGGGAAGAAGCCAATTATTTTTTCCAAAAATGGGCATCCATGCATGGCTAAACTTTGAAAAAATTTAATTAAAAGAAGGAAAAATACAAATACCCATCAAGGGAAGGACATGGAATATATTTTCATCTTGCAAATTGTACAGAGCAACCTGTCAAATTAGAATTAAAAATAAAAATAAATCATAAAAATAAAAATAAATCATAAAAATAAAAATGAAAAGAATGAGAATTCATGGAATTTTATTGGAGATTCAGATTCCTCACCCAAAATAAAGTAGGTAGGGTCCCTCACTGACCCCACCCTTGAATTCTAACTCCTTATATTTTTAAAATAATTAAAAGGAAAATGACCAAAAAGCCACAGCATCACCATAGCACTTTTTGTCCCTTTTAATGTTTCACATTTCATGTCATGTGTAGGTTTCACACCTAAAATTCACTCAGAATTGAGGTGTTGTGTATATTTCAGGAGTTAAATCTGAGAGAATTATTGGCCCACAAGCTTAGTCAAAGAGCAGTATTTAAAGAAAAAGAAATTCTGAGACAATAATTTCTTATGATTGATCATTAATATGAGGCAGAGGCAATGGCACACTTGTGAATGTGAATGAATTGATGAATGAATGGGTGGAAAACAGCAGGAAGAAGAGCTCCTTAAATACAAAAGATGTTGCTCATGCGGAGCTCATGTAAGGACAAGCAAAAGGCAAAAATTCCGCCCCAAATGGGCTCTACAGGCTCTACAAGCACTTTTACTTGGTTTGGGCTTACTCAGCCCACTTGCCATTACTTCTGAACCCTTTTGATCAGCATGTACCAGTCAAATTTGGTGTTTCCACCCTCACAGGGCTGAACCATCCCCTGGCTGGTTGTCTATTACAAAAAGCCCTGTTACCTGATTACATCTCTCTTCTAAATGTACTGGTCCTTTATATACACTCTCAGGCCTGGTTTCATCCTGAAACCAGGCCCCTGGCCCTCAAAATGGCCTGGGTCCTTCCAAGAACTCATGAGGGGGGGGGTGTAACCGGTGGGCGTGCACCCCCTGCCCTCCTTTGCTCAAATCCCCTGGGGAGGTGATCAAATCCCCCTCAAGGGGCCCTTGGGTTCAATACCCCCAGGGATTTTCATAATGAAGGTGTGCTGGATGGTGGTCAGGCCCACCCAGCCCCATTGGTTGCCTCCCCCTTGGTAATGGGGGGAGATGGCCCCATCAATCTTGAGGTGGGGGGGGGGGGGTGATCAAGCCCCCTCCCACCTTGCTGTTTGCCTTTTTTCCAACTGGATGGCTGGTCTGGTCAAGGAGGGACAAGACATCCTCCCTCCACCTTGCCACCAAGGGAGGGGAGGCAGGGAAGCAGGGGCCGCCAGCCCCCGGGGTTGCAACCAGCCAGGTGGCGCAACCAGGGCTGCAGCCCCACACACAGCCGGTGGGGGGACTCCAAGCAGAGTCCTCTGCCCTCTAAAACAGCACTGTGCGGGCCTTTGAGCCCCACAACAGGCCCCAGGTGAGAAACAAGCAGCCCCAAGCGGGCCACAACACGGGCGGCAGCCCCAATGGGCCACCAAGGCCCAAAGACCCCAGAAAGCATACTTTGGCGGGCCAGCCTGTCTGGCCAAGTATGTCCTTAATAATCCTTGGGCTCATAAATGCCTTGATAAGCCCATCTGGCTAAGGTGGCCCATCCACCCTGACGGGCCCATCAAGGCCCGCTTCCCAATTGACTTGGAAAACCTGTTTTGGCGCCCAAATGCCCAAAAACAATAACATCCACATAGGCCCACATGGCCCACGTGATTTCCAATGGGCCATGGAGGCCCATTTGTTTATCTCATCTGGATTACACACTAATATGCACATTACCTGAGTGCATCCATATTTTAAGAACAGCGGGATTTGTGTTCTGCCACAATTCCTGCGCGCAGCCCTGCATCCATACAGCAAGGGTACAAGCGCCTGACACTCAAAATGTAGGCTCCTTTCAAGAAAAACGCATGCAATATACTTCTGGCCGCAGATGCTGGATTCCTTCCCACAGCTGTCATGGATGCGCGCATCAGAATTACTGGTCACACTTCTGAAAGCCTGGTACAGCAGGAACAGGTTACAACCCACATGCATAAATCATGCATATTTAACAACTTGAATGATGGATAGAAAAATCCTTGAAACCTCTGAATATTGAATAAAAAGTATGTGATTCAGAGTATAAGACAGAAAAATTAGGGGAAATAATAATAAATTTTGTCATGTAAATAACATTATCAAATCTTTATGAACCACAAAACATACCAAGGAGTTTCCCTAAAAATTTTTGAAAATTACAAAAATTTTCAGAAGATGGCCTAGAATCTACAAATACCCACTTCTGACCATGTAACTCAAAAGAAAATAATACAAAATTAAGAAATATGCCAGGACTGTAAAAATAAAAAATTAACATTCAGACAGATTCTGATAATTATTTCACAATCAAATATGAAACAGAAAGGTTCAGCTGATTTGCAGAAATAATAGTGCGTGCGGAAATAGCCCTGGCTAGCCTGCTAGCCTTAGCCAACTAGCCAAACCCTCTCTATGTGCCCTGAGAAGAGCCCTATATATACAGCTCTTTTTTGATGATTTAAACACCAGGAATTCTTAAGTAATCAATCCAGACCCATTTCCATCCGTGATCAAGTGTTTATGAATGATAAACAAGTGATTTATGGCCTCAGTCTGATAGTGTAATTATTAATTCTAACCCCATCATTAATTCCATTGAAGAATATCACCAAAAACCCCCCAATTTTCCTGAGACCCTTTCAATCTGTGAATTTCTGCAAGCATCTTGGAGTGTCTGCTTAAATTAGTAAGTTATCTCCTCCTTGCCTCCAGGAATAAGTGCTGTGAGACAGCCAGTCCACCCATTCTCCTTGATTAAACCACTTTTGAGCAATCACTTAGGACCTCTTTGTCCCAAGGCCTTTACACAGTTCAAAAGAGCCCCTTGAAGAGAGGTTGTTTCAAGAAAAATCCCCAGTTTTGTATAAACTGTGGCCCCTCTGTAAAAATATATTTGAACCATTTTAATCAAAACAAACTCCATACTTTGCACTTGCACTCATTACATCAATACTTTTGAGCATTTTACATAATTTCTTGGAATTATTATTGTTCCAACACCAATTTCACTTGCTGTAGCTAAACAACTGCAAAGTTCCTGGTATCAGCAAGCTGACATATATTCAGGGCTGTTTCTAACCAAATGGCAAATGAAAACTGACAAAAGGAATTTTGGGTGTGAATTCATGATCCATGCAAGTTTCAAAGGAGAAGATCCAATGTGACACCTCTCCATTAGAAATGAAAAACATAATAATCAACCATCTTCAAACCCCTAAGTGCATCATCAAATGAGGAGAATCTCTGGTTTGGCCTCAGATCAAATTAATTAAGGGATGCAAGATGGGCTCAATACAATTAAACTCAAAATAAATTGAGAAAGATTGATGGTGTAGAATAAATTTACAATTAAAAAACCTATAACATAAAGTGCAAGGTAAATGCAGAAGAACTCAAAGGCAAAAGTGTTATGGATGTGCTTTTAAAAAACCTCCAAGATACTCAGTGGGTGTCCAGGTCAAAATTCAGTGGAGAGGGCCACTTAAAGCACCTGTTCTTGCCTCATCCAGAGTCTATAGAACTTTTTACAAAATTCTATCATATTGCTTTGTTGGATTTTACTAATAAAAAAACAGATATTAAGTTCCACTGTTGCATTTTTTAGGAATGACGGGAAATAGGTAAACTTTTAAAAAGGCTCTTGTTTTTATAAAAAATGAAATATTTGAGTTCTGCAGTTGAGCATTGAATGCAATAAAGAAGTTGGGTTGTGATCCAGAGAGGCTTCCAAAATTATTTGTGACAGACTTTGAAAAATTGCTGATTTGTGCTATTCAACATAGTTTCCTTGAGTCATCCAGAAAGTTTTTCTCTTGTCACTTTTCTAAAAATAT
Organism: Puccinia polysora; assembly: GCA_025617555.3. Taxonomy (NCBI): domain Eukaryota; kingdom Fungi; phylum Basidiomycota; class Pucciniomycetes; order Pucciniales; family Pucciniaceae; genus Puccinia; species Puccinia polysora. The sequence goes on from CM062616.1 coordinate 18,680,634, forward strand.
TCAGTTCAATTCCAAATTTTGCTTCATTAACAATGATTAATTATGGAAATGTTTTATGTCTCTGCAGGAAAATTATGGGGCCTCTCAAACTAAGGGGGATGCAGAAGCCAATGATGTGGAACTCCAAGTAGGCCAATCTATTGCTTCCTTGGTTCATCTCTGCAGGGATTTCTTATGTTGAAAATTTTACAAATTTTTTCTTTGAATACTGTGTGGATGTGCTTGGGTTTATGGAAAATGAAATTTTCCCTATCAAAGAGATGTTTGTAACTTCAAGGACTTGTCCCAACCCTAAATTTGGGAATAAAAAAAAATCTCTGGTAGAAAGAGCCCATGCTACTTTCAAACAATTACTTTTGAGTTCTTTGGGAAAAATTTTGGATGTTTGAAAATACCTGGATGGAAAAATTGAAGGCCAAATCAAATAAGTGCATGCATTTTTCAACAATTATCAAATAAATCTAGGAAAATTTGTTTCACAAGAACTGTGTCAAAAATGTCCCTGGAATGCAAGGGGCTGAAGGAAAAGGCACTACTGCTCACAGAACTCAGGATTGAGAAATGAGATTGATTGCAAGGGTGAAAGGAGATTAATGATAATTATAAGAGAGGAGAGAACCCAGGAGTAAGGCTCTGAAGGAGATTGAAGGTTGAATCCTATAAGAGTAACACATAGGTGAGATGAGTAAGGTGAGCTTGGTTGGCCTTTCTGTGCTGGGATGACACCTATTGGAAGGGACTAACCAATAAGTAGTATACTAATTCCTTGAGGGGGGTTATTTCAGGAAGGGAAGAGAGGCCAGTATATGTGAGAGATGAGAGGAGACCTTGAGGAGTGATGGCTGGTTGTGGGGCTGAGATGCCCCATGGTATTGCATGTTGACCAATTGGGCTTGAGGAAGTGGCTTGATGGATTGAGTAATGGGCCTGTCGAGAATGGTATGGCATATACTGAACTGGGGTATGGGTTTTCAAGCCAGCAGAATTTACTATGGATTTAAATGATGCAATTCTCATACCAGATAGAGTTGAAGGAGAGATAGAGATACACCAAGCCATAGAGAGAGAGAGAGAAGCCTGGGAGAGTTGACTAGGACCTGAAGGACATGCATGAGGATACTTCAGGAGGTGCAGCATGTTGATTCAGGGGTAGAAGGTGGGTTGTACTACGGACTAAGGCTGGCTGGGGGTTGTGTATGGCTGAGGGAACTGAGTCAAGTTGTGGTCATGAAAAAATGTTAATTTTGGGATACAAATTGTCAATTGAGGCAATTCAACTTGTTGGGTAACAATTTGAGAAGTTAAAACATGATCATGATGGCAATGTGTGCACCAATTCATATTCCAAGACAATGGACATGGTCCTTTACCACATATTATGTGGAATACTAGCATTGGAAGGATCCCTTGTGCCTGAGGATGCTCATCCTCAGTGGAGTTTATACTATAAACCTTCCAGTTAAGTAAGTTAGATTTTTTGAATTGCTTTTTGATTAATTATTTTTGATTTATAATTCCTGAATGGATTTAGTAATTTATGATTCTTTTACTTTTGGAAAGGTTGAAACTGATTCAGTTCTCAAATCTTCTCAATTTTTTGATAAGATAAGTTCAATTGTTATGGGAAAACCTGAAGAAGTTGAATTGGAGCTTTTTTAAAGTCCCTGGGAAAGAATGCAAGAACCTTTGTTGCTAAGCCAAGACTTGAGCCCAAAGTCTTACAGTCCAGCGGGGGTCAGTCCAAATTGAAAGACACTATGTGAAAACTTTCAAGATTTGAATATGTTAAAAAGGAACTTAAGAGGGAAATTTGTGTTAGGAGGGCACCAAAAAGAACAAAAATTGTAATTCTTCTATTTTGATAAGTGTTCATTTTGATGGTTTAATGAATTGATGGTGATATGATGTTTATTAAAAGTCCTCAGGATCAGAATCATTATTTTATAGCTCAGAGGAAGAAACTGAAGTACATTATCCTCCCATAATTTTCAATCAGAATAATCTTCTGAGGAAGATGATTTTCAGGAGAAGTCAAGCAGAAGCTCATCCTTGGTGAGTATTGATTTTATTCAAGTGATTTTAATGTTGGCTAAGTGATTTTTGATTTTAGGAACCAAAACTGTAATACCTCAATTGAATACTTGAGAACTTAAATAAGTTCTTGGGTGAGGTTTGGAATCCTGTTGATGCTTGTAATTGAGGATTTATATTCATTGCTAAATCACTCGGGTATGATGGAAAAAGATGAATTAAATTCTAAAGGGAAATGATGCAAACATTCAGGAAAAATAAGGAATGCTATGATAAGATACTTGGAGGTAGAAAAGAGCTACAAAGGATAAAATATAGAAGTGGTTTTGAAGCCATGAATGAAAAGATCACCTATTCAAATGGCTTGAAAAGTTGTTAATTGCAGATAATTAAACCAAAACCTAGACCTATTTGTTTCATTTCATTGGAATCATTTTGTACTTGTATTCTTATGAATTTGGGTTCAAAAGATTCATTTTATTACATTTTCATTCTTTTTCTTGACAATAACCACAGGGTTCCCTGATTGCTTGAGAGAAATATGGTTCTGTTCCCCCCATTTCATCAAAGCCTTATTCTTTTACTTCAAAGAAAGCTTCTGGTTGGTTTTGTCATCTCAAAGACCAAATGTATTTGTTTCCAATTTATAGAAATCATCATGGGTTTTTTCTAACATTTACTTCTGATGATGACCTTTTATTGCTATTTATATAAAGGGTTATCACATTATGATCATTATTATTTTGAGTGTTTTGAGTTAACATCATTATTTTGAGTGCTTTAAATGATATTTTTTTGGTAATTCATTTCAATTTGTTTTGGGTTGATCCCATAATAAGGAGTATTTTTACTTCTCATGAATCAATCAGCTTATAACAATTCTTTTTTCTTAATTTAGGGCTATTCCATTTAGGTGGAATCACATTCCTCTTTTTGGGGGGTTGATTGAATGACTTAATAAAATTATAAAATGGAATAATATGAATTAAATTTATTTTATTTCATTTAATTTAGTTGAATTTTTTTTTGATTCAATTCAATTTCTTTTTAATATACAATATAAGGTTGTCATTTTATTGTATTTTATCATATTTCACTCAGACTTTATATTGTATTATATTTTTATTTCAGTGCTGTATGGTATGTATATTGTTCCTTTGTATATTTAGTTACAAATTTTCATTTGTTTGGGAACAATTCTTGAATTTTTCATAATTTTTAATTGTTTAGTTTTATTTCTTCATACGGCCATGAATTTGCATTCATGGCCCTGGAGTTGTGAAATTTTCACTATATTTTTTATTTTTTTTTGATTTTCTTTCAATTTTTAATTTGAGTGATGTTAAATTCACGGCTCCAACCGTGTGGTAGTTGTGTAGGGCCCTACACGGCTCAAATGAGCTGTGGGGGCCCATAGACAACTACAAAAGGCCTTTTCAAACACGCGCAACCCCCAGGGGGTTGTGTAGCAGCTGTGTAACCCCCAAACACGGAGGATTTGAGCTGTTTACCCCCGTACACGGCTCAAAACTGCCGTGTTTGGGGGTGCACAACCCCCGGAAGTCGTGCCAGAATTTTGTGCACCCCCTGGAGCACACTTGGGTTCTATCAACCCAAATTTGGGATCAACGCATACTTTGTGGGACTGTTGTTCCACACCTAGCAATCCCAGGGAGACTTTAACATGAAACCAAAGTGAAAGTAAAGTGAAAACTGAAATCATATAAAAATCTGAAAACAATTATTTCTCAACTCAAAAGTGAGCAAACTTTGTTTGTTCAATTGAAAGTTGGATTGAATACTGAAGTATACCATTTAGGGCTGGTCAAAAGACTTGTATTATTTTGGGAACTTTTACTTTAGGGCTGGTTGAAAGACTTCTTTAATTTTTGGGCCCTTTTACTTTAGGGCTAGTCAAGTTGAACTTACTTTAGGGCTTTTCAAGTTACTTGTATTTTTTTTGGTGTTTTCACTTAAGGGCTTGTCAAATTACTTGTATTTTTTTTGGTGTTTTTACTTTAGGGCTTTTCAAGTTACTTGTCTTTTTTTTTGGTGTTTTTAGTTTAGGGCTAGTCTAGTTTCTTGTGTTTTTTTTGTGCCTTTTTACTTTAGGGCTAGTCCATTGGATAGTCCCAGTTTTTTTTTGTTATTTATTTATTTATTTTTTTTAACCAAAAAATGAACATTCTTTGATTTTTTGGTTGATTTCTGTTTTTTTGGAAGGTTTATTTAGTTTATGGGTTATGTTAGTACCCTTTCATTCCTTTTTTTTTGGCTCAACGCGGTCTGGTGGCATGTGGGATTCCACACGACTACATTTGAGCTGTGTAAACCTCCACATGGCTTGAATCTAGCTGTGTGGAATCCCACACGCCGGTGGACCAGGCTGGGTTGGCCGCGTGACTCTTTGAGCTGTGGGGAGTTGTAAACGGCTTGGATTGGACCGTGTGGCGTGCCACAAGGCTCCTTTCAAACCGTTTGCATGGATCAATGAGCTGTGAATTTAAAATTTCCCTTTTAATTTTTATTTTTTCAATTATTTTGAATTTTTTTGAATTTTTTGATCTTTTTGTTTTGATATTTCTTTTGTTTAATTTTTTATTTATTTATTTTTCTCACAACCCTGCACTCATTAAAAAGTTTTGAACGGCACGCCACAACTCAAAATTGGTTTTGTGGCCCGGCTCACAACCCATTTGAGTTGTGAACATCTCTTCACAGCTCTTTGGGTTGTGGAGGGCCATACACAAATTAAACGGGTTGTGAGACTTGCCACACAGCCCATTTTGAGTTGTGTAGGGTTGTGAGTTCATCCTCAACCTTTATATATTTTTCATAATTCAAAAATAATACATATTCCATTGAATTTCCAAACCCGCCCCAGGATTGGGTCAGGTGGTGGTCCTCTCCCTCAATTTTTTTTTTATAATTATTTTTTTTGAACTTTCTTATGGGAATCATTTTGTGTAATTTCCTGCATAAACATGGTTTTCCTTATACTCACACATTTTTTTCATATTTAATAAAAAGAAAAATAAAAAATAAAAAAGGGCATTAATTTTCTCATGCCCCCAATCCTTTGTTTCACAGAATTTCATGTCTGCCCACTGTTCATGCCTCTGCTTCCACACAGACAAATACTTTATTTCAGGGTAATTCTGAAGATTTTTTCTTTAATTCTTAAGCGCAGTGTTGTAGCTGGGGCTTGTGAACCCCTCAAAAGAGTCCTTGGTAATTTTTTAGGCATTAGAACCCCTCCAAAAATGAAATCAAAAAATTAAAAAACTCTTCAAAAACCAATTCTTCCATGGGTTTTTGGATCCTCATTTTGGCTATTTTTTTTTGCTTATGTCAGCTGGAAAAAATTTGAAGAAAAATTCAAAGAGCTTTCCAATATTTTTATCAGATCTTTTGGATCTATCCTTTTAATTTAAGAAATTCCACCAAAAAACCCAAAGAATAAAAAAAAATAAATGTCTCATTGGACATTTTTATCCTTTTATTTTCCTTTTTTTTCATTTTTATGGTGATTAAGCCTATTTGAAAATTAAACCAAAAGACAAAGAGCACTCAAATGTTTTTTTAATATTTTTTGGATTTATTATATTACCTTCAAGCATTCCTTCAAAAAAGATAAAAATTTGAAAAATTTAATTTTCTCATGAGACTTTTGGATCCTTTTTTTGCCTTTCTGATTATTTTTTTTGGTGTTTCAAGCTTTTAGAAATTTGTGAAAACTGTAAAAGGTTTTTCAAATATTTTTTTCAGAAATTTTGGAGGTATCTTGGGCCTCCAAAAATACAATCCAATTTAAAACTCTTCAAATTAACACATCTATTGAAATGTTTTTGTTTTAAATCTTAAATCAAAATTTATGCAGGTATTTTTAGAAAATACTTTAGAATAAAATCCAAATACTCAAGTAAAAGACCTTTGGATAGCTTGTCACATTTTGTACCACTTCAATCATAGATGAAAATTAACATGATACCAAAGAAAAGGGTGCTCCTTTTTAATGATCCTTTTTTGATTTATTTTTCCTGAAATAAATAATTTTGGTCTGTGATATTTGAGCCTGCATATTTGAAGTTATTTTTTGGAGCTTTCCAAAAATTCCTCCCTGGTAATTTTTGAGGCACTATCTGTGTCTCAAAAAACAAAGTAAAATAAGCATCATATTAGACCCCTTTTGGGTTGTGAAAGACAAAGATTGTATTTTCCCCAAAAAAGCCATTTCAAATATCTCACTTGTTCAAGATATCAAAGGGGATGGGAACTGTGGCTTTAGAGAAGCAGCCATTTTTTGGGGGAGGAACTCAGAATGCTGGATTGAGGTCAGGAAAGGAATGGTGAAAGAGTTTGATTCAAACCCAATCTTCAAGGAACCAAGATTACTTCCTGATATCTGGGTGAAAATTTCCAAGAAGGAAGAAGGCAACTGAACAACATTTCTGGCTTAGCTCCCATAAATATCTGGATGAAATTTCCATGCCAAGGTTTCCTTCTTGCTGAAACATATAAGTGTCCAGTGGTTCTGTTTCCTTCTTTAATGCCTTGCACTTATCTTCCTGTGAATTCCCCTTACACTCCAAATTCCAAATCTTCTCCAATTTTCTTCATTCTTTTAGAATATTTCAAACATATAGTCTCATTGAAGTTCAAGTCTGATAATTGGTCAGCTCCCAGATTAGATCCACTGTGGAAAAGCTTTGTGACCAAGGATTCCAAATCTTGGAAAACCATTAGTCCAAAAAATTTTGAGCTTGGTAATGAATTTTTGTTCCCTCCAATAAAATCAAGTAGGAACATAAAAACAATCATAGTTGAATAGGTTTTAATATTTGTATCCATATTTGTTCCTTATTATTTATTTTTTGAATGAAGTTTGAAAGTTTTATGCATACATCCACAAGATCTGTATTAAAAATATTTTCTTTTATTTTTAAAAATTTTTAAAATCTTGAATACCCTCAATAAAATATTTTAAAAGACAAACAAAAGGATTCAAAAGTTCAATGAGAAAATTCAAGTTTTTGAATTTTTGGGTTTTTTGAAGGAAATTTTTAAGGCAAAAAATTACATCCTAAAATTGTGAAAAAAAAATTCAAACAACTCTTTAGAATTTTTCTTGAATTCCTAAAAGCTTGAAACAACAAAAAAAATAATCAAAAAGGCAAACAAAAGGATCCAAAATTGAAATGAGAAATTTGAATTTTTTGAATTTTTTGCTTTTTTGAAGGAATTTTTTGAGGTAATATAATACATCCAAAAAATCTTGAAAAGGGCTTAAATGCTCTTTGAATGTTGTTTTAAACTTTTTATAGCTTTAATTTCCAAAAAAAGGAAATAAAAAGGAAAATAATAGGATGCAAATGTCCAATGAAAAATTTGAATTATTTGGATTTTTTGGATTTTTGATGGAATTTTTTAAGGTAAAAGGATACATCAAAAATTTTTTGAAAAATATCTAAATGCTCTTTGAATGTTTTTATAAAGAATCAGTTTCTTAAATAACCAAAAGAAATAAACAAAATACCCATAATAAGGATCCAAAAAGCCATGGAAAAATTGGTTTTTGCAGAATTGTTTCCTTTTTTGATCCCATTTTTGGAGCGGTTCTAATGCCTCCAAAATTACCAAAAAGTTTGTTTTGAGCATTTAAATACCCCAGCTACAGGAATACAGTGTCAGAATCTTAAAAAAAATAAATTGTTGAAAGTACCTTGAAATAAAGTATTTGTCTGTGTGGCAGCAGAGGTGCGCAATGAAGTTTTCAAATATATCAGAGAATTCAAAAATCAATTTTACATAATTTCAGTACTTATTTCCCTGCGCAGAAATGGGATTAACATAAGGAAAAAGGGTGATTTCAAATTCATGGCTCCAACCATGTGGTAGTCGTGTAGGGCCCTACACAGCTCAAATGAGCAGTGAGGGCCCAAAGACGACTATAAAGGGCCCTTTCAAAACCACGCAACCTCTGTGGGGTTGTGTAGGAGCCGTGTTTGGGGGTGAACAACCCCCCAGAAGTTGTGCCAGAATTTTGGGCACCCCCTGGACCACACTTGGGTTCTGTCAACCCAAATTTGGGATTAAAGCATACTTTGTGGGACTGTTGTTCCACACCCAGCAATCCCAAAGAGACATTAAAGTGAAACCAAAGTGAAATTAAAGTGAAAACTGAAATTATAAATCATATAAAATTCTGCAAACAATTTTTTCTCAACTCAAAAGTGAGCAAAATTATCTTGTTCAATTGAAAGTTGGATGGAATACTGAGGTATACCATTTCATTTTTTTGCATGGGAATGGTGGAAAGCCCTCCTTCTTCCAATATGGCTGCGTGGAAGGTCTACATTGATAGTTCCATCAACAAAGCTTTGGAAAAAGAAAAAAAGGATTTGGGTAATGAAACATTGGAAGCCCCAATTGCATCCTCATCAAGGGTGACAATTGAAGAACAAAACTTTTCACAGTGGGATTTGACCTCTGGTTGTGAGTAACATTTTTGTTACTGGTCTTTGCCGTATTTAATCTGATTGAAACTGATGGAGTGCATGCCATCAATATAACTATGTAACTATGGCAGATCCACTTGACCCACCTCCCTTGAGAGCTTTTCCTGCTAGGGAAGAGGCACAAAACTATTTTCAAACATGGAAAATGAATCATGGTTACGCTTTAACAGTTTTCAACTCAAAGCATGACCAATATGTGGATTTAACCTGTGATAGACATGGTTCCTATTCAGGAAATCTTCTTACCAAACAGTCTAGACAAACTCACAAAAGGAAGGTTGGGTGCAAGTTTTAATCCATGCAAGTCGCACAAAGGCAGACCCCTTGTGGCGCCTCTCCTACAAAGAAACCCAACATAACCATCTGTTAAAAAATTCAGCAGAATGCTCTGGTCAGATTTGAGTGAGAGGATGAGGAGGAGGAATCTTGTGTTGCTAAGAGGAGCGGATTGGAGAGTCAAGGGGGGCACTCAAGTTGAAGGTGAGTAAGAACGGATGATGATATTTCAGTTGAAGTTGGCAGGATTTAAATAGTAAATACAAGCCATAATCAACATGATCAAAATGTGGTTTTAACAATAAAAAGTATAATGAATAATGAATAAGAAGCAACCAAAGAACTGTCACATAATCAGTGAAAGACAGTATGCAACAAGGCAGAGACACAACAGGCCATAAGCCAGGACATAAAAGCTATCAAAAGAAGAGTGACAAGTACAATACAACTGAGGCGTTAATTCAAGCTGATTTGGTGATTCAACAAACATTAAAATTAAGAAAGATCAAGATAAGAAAGGAGGTTCTTAGAGATAAGAAGTCAATTAAAAGAACTAGTGACTCAGGGTTCTATGACTACAAGAGTTTGATCAGTAATGGAAAATCATACTACTTGAACTAGCATTCTTTCAGACTTAATCATGACTTAACCTAGAAATATTCAATAGTAGGAGGGACAACTGATTAGAGACATGAGAGAAAATTTGATCATAACAAGCTACTTTTATGATGCCCATAATACCGGAGAACAGTCTTATATTTTTTTTATAGTATTTTATTTAATAATTTATTTTATGTTTAAATCAAAAGGAGAATGAGGACACTTAGTTGCCATAATTCCAACACCCCTCCCCAACTAGTGACCAAAACAACTCTTGCTCCAGCTGACAATAGTTTAGTGAGCGGTCGCTAAGCGATTGCGCAATTGGAGACTGACAATTGTGACCGGGAGATGGCGCGCGGTCAAAATCAAGGTTTGGAACTTGATGGGCCGTCCAAATGGAGCGAGGCGGGCGAGTTGGGTGAATGTTGGAGAGGAAGCGGCGGAACAGAGATGGGTGTGAGCGAGCCGAGGTGTGGAGGCAAGAGATCGATATTGAAAAGTCAGCCAATTGCTCAGGAGATGACGCGCGGTCAAGAAATGAGGTTTGAGTAGGAGTAGAGCAAGATCCCAAAAGCAAGGGATTGACATCGATAAGGTCCAGAGTAAAAGTAACGACAAGAGCTCGCAACGGAGTGAGCGGGGTTTGATATGCGGATGAGTTAGGAGGGGACCAAGATGGTGGTGATCGAGCCGAGCGAGTGAACAATTGCAAGATCAAATTGAACAATCGGTCACTTGAGGTATCAGAAGTATTGGACCCCTTCAAATTTAACATTGTCCAGGGAGTAGAGCTTTCCATCTGGAGTACGGAAGTATTTGAATTTGCCTTTATCGTTCCGTTCTTCCTGGTCGCTTGCTTGTGTTAGGTGGGCCACAGGAGAGGGCTTGTTTTTTGGGGCTTTGCCTGGGAACTTGATCCAGCAATTGGCGGATTGATGACTGGGTTTTTTACAATGGATGCAGACAGGAATGGTTCTGGACGCTCAAGGTGTAAGCTTTTCTGTTTGCCTTCTGAAACTTGATTTTATCAATTTTGGTTTCCAACTGTTCCTCCTTGATCCTGCCAGTTACAATTTCGAGGGCTTCTATTTCTTCTAACTTGGCTTCCATGGGTACAACCCATATAGCATAGTTATTGGAGGTGAGAAGAAAACAGGGGGTTGATTCCAATTTTTTTTCCATTGGTGACGCACTTCAACTGTTAATTGTCTTAAAAAATTCAGCAGAATGCTCTGGTCAGATTTGAGTGAGAGGATGAGGAGGAGGAATCTTGTGTCGCCAAGAGGAGCGGATCGAAGAGTCAAGGGGGGCACTCAAGTTCAAGGTGAGTAAGAACGGATGATGATATTTCAGTTGAAGTTGGCAGGATTTAAATAGTAAATACAAGCCATAATCAACATGATCAAAATGTGGTTTTAACAATAAAAAGTATAATGAATAATGAATAAGAAGCAACCAAAGAACTGTCACATAATCAGTGAAAGACAGTATGCAACAAGGGAGAGAAACAACAGGCCATAAGCCAGGACATAAAAGCTATCAAAAGAAGAGTGACAAGTACAATACAACTGAGGCGTTAATTCAAGATGATTTGGTGATTCAAAAAACATTAAAATTAAGAAAGATCAAGATAAGAAAGGAGGTTCTTAGAGATAAGAAGTCCATTAAAAGAACTAGTGACTCAGGGTTCTATGACTACAAGAGTTTGATCAGTAATGGAAAATCAGACTACTTGAACTAGCATTCTTTCAGACTTAATCATGACTTAACCTAGAAATATTCAACAGTAGGAGGGACAACTGATTAGAGACATGAGAGACAATTTGATCATAACAAGCTACTTTTATGATGCCCATAATACCGGAGAACAGTCTTATATTTTTTTTATAGTATTTTATTTAATAATTTATTTTATATTTAAATCAAAAGGAGAATGAGGACACTTAGTTGCCATAATTCCAACACCATCAAACATCTGAAAATCCCTCTGTGTATCCTCAACTGAGGAGAATCTTGGGGGTCCCCTTAGACAATCTATTAGAAGGCATAAATGATGGGATAAATAAATTAAAACTGAAGAGAAAATTGATCAAGATTGATGGGGGGGTTATGTTGATGACCAAACAATCTATAAAACTAAGAGGAAGGTAACGCTTGCAGAACTAAAGGGTAAAATGTTATGGAGGTACTCTATAAACAGCTCAAAGAAACAAGTTGGATTCACCAGTCAAAGTTCACGGGAGAGGGTCACTTGGAGGCCCTGTTCTTGGCCAACCCAGAGTTATTAAAGCTCTCCAAAAAATTCCATAATATTGCTATTTTGGATTGTACTTATGAAACAAATGAGTACAAAATCCCACTATTGCATGTTGTAGGAATGACAGCCAATTGGAAAACTTTCACAAAAGCTCTGGTTTTTATAACAAAAAAAACTTTTGCGTTTTAAAGTTGGTCTGTAAATTCATTAAAGGAGTTGGCTTATGATCCTGAGAGACTTCCAAAAGTCTCTGTGACGGACTGTGAAAAAGCTCTGATTTTTGCTATTGAATCTAGTTTCCCTGAGTCATCAAGACAATGTTGAACTTGGAACTTGTCTAAAAACATACAAGCAAACTGTAAATTGCCCTTTGTTAATGACATTGAAGGATGGAAAAGCTTTATGACTCTGTGGGAAAAGTATGGGGCCTCAAAGACCAAGGAGGAGAGGAGGTGGAGGTCAATGATGCGGAACTCAGAGTAGGTCCAAATCACTGCTTCTTATTCTTCCTAGTTCTAGGTTCTGAACTTTTGAATTGTATAGTGTTTCTTGAAAGACTATGAGGATGTACTTGAGTATATGGAAAGAAACATTTTCCCTATTGTAACAGTGTGGACTTGTATAAAACCAGATTTTGGAAACAAAAAAACATCTTGGGTTGAAGGGGCATATGTGGCTCTCCCACAATTCCTTGCAAACTCTTCTGGAAACCTGTTGTATGTTTGGAAAAGCCTTGATGTAACAGTTTCAAATCAAATTACATCAGTTCATTCATCACTTTATAAATCTTGAACTAAGTTAGGCACAGTTATTACTCCTGAACTATTACCATTGGGTTACAAATTGTCTTTAGAGTCAATTCATCTTATTAGGGAACAATTAAAGAAATTAAAACGTGATCATGATGGCAAAGTGAGCACCAAGTCATACTACAAGACTATGGGTTTGCCCTGTTCCCACCAAATTGGTGACCATCTAGCATTCAGAGGATCTGTGGTACCCAAAGATGTTCATCCCCAGTGGAGGTTGGGCAATGACCCTTGCAGTTCTAGTTCTGTAAGCTGGCTTAAGTTGGATTTTTCAAGTTGGATTGTTCAAATACTATGTGATTAATGATTTTTGATTAATGATTCCTAATTCACTCATGGTTGATCCTTTTGAATTTTTCAGATGCAATTTCAATGAAATGCTAAGCATTCCTCAGTTATGTGAAAAAGCAAATGCAATGATCTTGGAATCTCCAGATCATGGGAAAAGCAGCCTGTTGAAGTATATCATTCAGAAGATTAAAAAATATCAATCAAAGCCAAGACTTGAACCTAAAGTCTTACAATCAAGTAGGGGCAGGCCAAAATTGAAAGATACACGGAGAGAACCATATTGGTTTGAGCATGTTGAAAAACAACTCATAGGGGAAAAAAGGAGTAGAAGGGCTCCAAACAAGAAAAGACAAAAGCTTGTAAGTTATTTCTTTTGGGATATGTTCTTTTTTTTGTTTTGATGAACTTAGTTACTAACTAATGATGAATTGTTAGTAAAAGTTGGCAGAATATGAATCTGAATTTCATAGTTCAGAGGAAGAGACTGAAAGTGAATCAGGATCACTTAATTTGGAATCAGAATCCTCTTCAGAGGAAGAGACTGTGCAGCAAAGCTCAACCAGAAGCTCATCTTTGGTGAGTATTCATTTAATTGATCTAATTAAAGAAATGAATACTAAATTAATTTTCATGATAGGAAGGAACCAAGCGTGAAATACCTCAATCAAATACCTAAGAAATTCCATAAGTTCTTGGGTGAGGTTTGGGATCAAATTGGAGATGGGAATTGCAGATTTAGAGTCATTTCTAAATCTCTTGTTTATGAAGAAAATGGTTGGTTTAGAGTTAGGAAGGAAATGATTGAAAAATTAAAGAAACATAAAGCATGCTACATTAAGATGCTTGGTGGTGCAAAGGAGGTTTGAAAGATTAAAAAAATACTTGATTTTGAAGACATCAATGAAAAGATTCCCTCCTCAAAGTGGCTGGTTAAATTACACATGGGTCAAATCACAGCAGACACATATTCCAAAACTATATGTTTCATTTCATTGGATTCATGTGATAATTATAACCCAATTAAAAATGGTGTTCATGATCAATCAGATCCAATTTTTATTTCCTTTGTAAACAAGAACCCCTGGGTTCTATTAGTACTTGAGGGAGAAATGATTCCAATCAGGCCCATTGTAGCAAAACCACGTTCCTTGATTTCTAAAAAAGCCTCTGGTTGGGTTGATCATCTAAAACATCAACTGCAAATATATTATAGATTATAGAGATTATAGAATTTGACTTCATTTCATCATTGGGTTTCATATAAATTTTAATTCTAATGCAGCTAACAAGTTCTATTAATATAAAGGGTTATCATATTTTGAACATCATTATGTTGTTTGTTTTGAGTTAACCTCATTATATTGACTGTTTTGAATGAGTGTTTAATTGTAAGTCAATTCAACTTGTGTTGGGATGATTCCATCCCAAGCTTAACTTATGTTAAGCTTGGGATGGGATTCGCTTAACAAAAGTTGAACTTGTTTTTTTTTGGTGTTTTTAGTTTAGGGCTGGTCAAAAGACTTATATTTTTTTGGGCACTTTTACTTGAGGGCTGGTCAAAAGACTTCTTTAATTTTTTGGCCCTTTTAATTTAGGGCTAGTCAAGTTGAAATTAATTTAGGGCTTGTCAAGTTAGTGGTATTTTTTTGGTGTTTTTACTTTAGGGCTTGTCAAGTTACTTGTCTTTTTTTTGGTGTTTTTACTTTAGGGATAGTCCAGTTACTTGTGTGTTTTTGGGTCTTTTTAATTTAGGGCTAGGCCATTTGATAGTACCAGTTTTTTTATTTTGATTTATTTATTTATTTGTTTTTTTTAACAAAAAAATAAGCATTGTTTGATTTTTTGGTTGATTTCTGTTTTTTTGGAAGGTCTATTGAGTTCATGGGTTGTGTTAGTACCCTTTCATTCCTTTTCCTTTTTTTCTTTTTTGCTCACTGCGGTCTGGTGCCGTGTGGAAGTCCACATGGCAGCAGACCAGGCTGGGTTGGCTGCACAACTCCTTGAGCCATGGGGGGTTGTACACGGCTTGGATTGGACCTTGTGGCATGCCACATGGCCCTTTTCAAACCTTGTGCACGGCTCAATGAGCCATGAATTTAAAATTACCCAAAAAAAACACATATTTTTTTCAATTTTTTTGATCCACCAATTCCTGAAATATTTTAAATTTTTTGAGGTTGAAGTCTTTTATTGGGAATTGAAAAGGATAGAAATTACCTCCAAATAATTTATGTAACGTCAAAAATATCATAAAATATCTGTTTTTGGGTGCATTTTGGAAACATACCTGATATCATGTCAATTGTTTTCATGGAAAATCTAAGTTTATATCTTTGAAGAAAGCTTTAAATTCAAAAAAAGAAAATTGTTTTTTTTGAAACTTTTTTTGGCACTCAAATTCTATCCTCAAATCAGCATGTTCAGACCAATTTTGGGGGTAGGTCTTCATTTTTGGCCTTTTCTATCTGAATAATGTGATGTTTGAGATTATTTTGAATGATTTCCTCCCGCCTCCTCATCTCTTGGGTTTCTCCAATCCTCTACTCATCTTTTTATTTTTATTCATTTGTTTATTTTTTTCTCTCTTTCTTTTGGATGTATTTTAATAGAATTTTGTTGGACATTGGTTTTCTATAATTTCAGTTTCCGAGGAAACAGAAACAGGAAGGAAGCCCAATAAAAGGCAAAGGGAAAAAAGAAACTGGATTCAGAGGACAAGCTTATTTTATTTTAAATTTTATTTTATTTTTAATTAGGCTAAAATTTCATTCTTATCAGGAAAACTTTTTAATGAAGGAAGAATTAAGTATAGAAGAACTACCATTGATTGCAGCATTAGATTTAAACAAGAATTTCAATGAGTTTTCTTTTGGGGGGTTATCATTCTTTCTTTTCTGGTTTCCATTCATTGTCATATTTTTGTTTGTCAAACAGAGATCATCAATGAGCAGGTTTTTTCGCAGCAATTCAGTTCCCAGAATTTGTAGAGGGTCCAGAGAATAAAATAAGAAGATGCAGATACATATGCTTACAGGCCTCCAGGGAATTAAATCATTGCTCCCACAGCTACAGTCTATGAAATTGAAAAGGTGAATATTTTTCTGAAATAATATTTATTTATGGTTACTTTATTAACCTTTCCTTTTTTGATGATATTTAAGCTCAAAACATTTTATTTTTCATCTTCTGATAATCTTCAAGTGGAAACTATTGATTAATTATATAAATATAAATATATATGTATATATTAACTTTCCTCTGGAACATTACTAATTTTTATTTCCACAGTACCTATAAAAGAGTTTACTTTCCCTAAGAAAGCTGTACCACAAATTTCACATGTTGCATATTTCATTTTTGATGGGAACTATGGATTTAGATTGTTAAAAGTTAATTTGGACAATCAATCTGAAGTTTGGAGTTCAATATGTGATGAAATGGTCAAGGAACTGGATTCAAAATCTCTCTTAAAGGATGAAAATTTCTTGGATCAAGTCTGGGATAAAAATTTTGACAAAGAAAGAAAACATCTCAACCACCCTTCTGGACCTGCTACTCAATGTTACCGGATGGAATTTCCTTGAAATGGTTTTCTGCTGTCAGATAAATACAGAAGGCTAGTGTTACTTTTATCTAAGTTGATTCCATCAACTTATTTGTCCCTCAATTCCCCTCCTACTTACAATTCCCAACCTTATCCCACATTTTTAATAATTTTGGAATATTTTAAGCACATAGTTTCTTTCTTCTATAATTTTGAACTGGTTCCAGATCCAAAATAAGATCAGCTTTGGAAGGTTTTTGCTATCAAGGAATCAGAAAACTGGGAGGATTTTATGGAAAATAACTTAGAAATTGGTTAAAAATTTTGTTTCATCCCACAAATTCTGCCAATCCAAGAAATAGAGTAGTAGATATTGACAGTGATTGGATGATTTTTTTCCTGAATTTTTGATCATTTATTTTTGGAAGTGTTAAATTTTCAACCCATATATATCAGCTCTCATTAAGTCAACAAAAAATCAAAGAGATTTCCAATATTTTTCCCATATTTTTTGGATGTATTCTTTTAAATTAAAAAATTCATTCAAAAAAATAAAAAAAGAAAAAAAATCTCATTAACAGCTCAGATGGGCCATGAAATACTCCACAGGAACCATTTTGATTTTTGAACTGCCTTTCACAACTCAGATGGTTTGTAAATGGCCATTTGCAACTCAGATGGGTTGTGAATGGCTGTTTGCAACTCAGATGGGTTGCAAATTGATTTTCACAACTCAAATGAGTTGAAAAAGGCCATTAAAAAGTGAAGAGGGTAGCCAACTGTGCCATGCTAGCCATTTGCAGATGTGAATGGGTTGTGTTGGGTTGCAAATTTTACATTTCCCATTTATTTTTCTATTGATCATTGAATCAATGATTTAGAGAAAAAAATGCCACTTTTTTATTTTTAATTATGAATTCTCTTTGGAATAAAAAGCCTAAAGAGAAAACAGATCATTCTTTTCTGCCCTTTTTAATTCCCACTAAAATACTGCAAGCTCAAAAAATGGAAAATTTTCAGGAATTTATGAAGAAATAAAGTTTGAAAAAACATCTTCTTTGATTTTTTTTCTTTATTTTAACACCATTAGGGACTATAAAATTTAACCAAACCTGCAATTTTATAATGGCAGGTTTCAACTCAAATCTGCAATTTAAAAACCACCATTAAAAATCCAAATAACCCACTTATTTCACATCAGATGTGTCAGTAAAGGCTTTCACCACGTCAACCACACATCAGTACACATCATACTTCTGTGGTTTCCAACCTCACCTCCTTCTCCCTCCAACTTCAATTTAAAAATTCTACCTCCAACCTCATTGGAAAAATTCTACCTCCAACCTCATTGGAAAAATTATATTCATCACTCTCATCTCTTTATTTCTCTCAACACTTCATCACTGTCATCAATTGATCACTCTCATCAACTTATTTCTCTTATCACTTGATCAACCTCATCACTTCATCAATCTTCTCACTTCATCACTCTCATAACTTCATTAATGTCATCACTTCTACCTGTGACCCCATCAGAAAAATTCTACCTCAATCCTCATTGGAAACAATCACTTTATTTCTCTTGTCACTTCATGACTCTCATCACTTTATCACTCATCAATTTATCAATCTCATATCTTCATTGCTATCCTTTTTGCTTCCTCTCTCATCCCACCATTTCTCTCCTAATAACTTCATCAGTCTTATCATTTCATTGCTCTTACTATTTCCAAATGGCCCCTCAGCGAATCTCCCCCTGCAAGTCTACACAAAAATGAAATTCACCAAAGGAAAAAAATTGCCAAGGAACTCAAAAACAGAAACGCCTTTCCCACCAGAGTTTAAAGGCTCAAGTCAGCTCAAGAGAGCTGATCACGTCATCCTTTTAAACTGTTCAAAAATTCCCTCAAACAATGATGCTTGCTTTGCAGCCAAAAAAGAAACACAAGTTGCCCAACCTCCAGCCTTCAAGGTAAATGGTTATCTCCTGATTGCCCATGAACTAAATAATACAACCAAAGGTAGGCTGGATGTTTCATCAAAAAAGAGAAATGAGTTATTCAATAATTATTGAGCCAAGTGCAAAAAGGCCCACTCAATGTAACTCTCAACTGGATTTGGTATCACGGACTCCAATAAAGCCAAGGGAATCAACTTGGTGGTAGATAAGTTGGACTCAATTTTTACTTTCTATATTAAAATGGATAAGTATTTGGAAAAAAGGCCAACATCAACTCTTTAGCTGCTTTTGAAGCCCAACAATCCAATTCAGTTGATGCCAAGGAATTGGCTGTGGATGCTCAGCCTAGCAATGATGATCCTGGTGAAACATTTGAGTGGCCCCAATCTGATTCCAAGGTGGATATTCCAAAAAAACAGCTCCAATCATGTCTAAATTGGTATTGATAAATGATTCAAACCCTTCCTTGGAAAGCTCACTTACATCTTTGAATAGCTCTCTTCCTGGGGGGAAGACATCAACAACTTTTCCAATGAGGAGAAATTTATTACAGTATTGCCATTTCAATCAACATCTGTTCAAGTAAGGAAGAAATTTCTTGTCTTTTATGTCTGGTTATTTCTGACTGATTTAGATTGTAAAAAAAATGCTCATCCTTTCCTGAATGGAAAAAAAATCAAGCCAATGGGTCCTCCCACATTGCCTTCAAATAATAGTGATGACTTTCAGACACAAGCCTCCTCTGGCAAGGGAAACAAAAATTCCTCCAATTCAATAAATTTCAACCCCAAAAGTCATCAAAAGCGGAGGAACACTTCAAATCTTTTGGCCTTTGAAGATATCATGGAGAAGAAAAATTCAATCAAGTGCTTTGATTGAATCTCCTCTCTTTTAAAATCAAGCTCATTCCTATTCCCCTCAAAAAATGGTGAAATCAAAAACTGAATCTGAAAAACTTGAATTTGAAAAATAAAAGTGGGATTGTCAACTGGCTATTGATTTTCAAAAGCAGAAAGCAGATAGTTTGGCCCATAAAAAAAATTTGGATGCTTAGTGCAAATTGAAACAGGCTCCAAGGGATTTTAAAAAGGAGGGAAAGGAGAAGGATTGACTGGAAGATAAACTGGAAAAGGAGATGGAAAACTGGCAATGGAAAAAAATTTAGGTTATTGGTAGCAATGGAATGTATTGGTAGCAGTAGGACAGGTCAGGAAATACAGAAGATTAATAAATTTCTGGGCTTGTAAATATATTTAATTTGATAAATATTGAAAAAAGAAAAAAAAATCATTCTTTATTACAACAAAATTTGAGAATTTTTTTAACTCCACCAATAAGTAATTTTTTTTATTTCTGTTTACATTTTTTTTATAAATTATATTTTTCCACTGTTCAAGTCCTTGCAATTGTTATGAGTTTTTTTTTCTATTTGCATTGACCAGGCCATTCTGGTATGGGTGTCAGTTTCAACAGCAGGACATGTACAGTGATTTTACTTCTTTTCTGCCCAAAAAGTTTTAACAACACCTTTTTTTTAAAATCAATCCCAAAAAAAAATTGAGGAAACACAAATTGGCTTTTGGATAATTGATATTCATTCTTTCTGTTGGTAATTTTCCCATTCAATTTTTTGGTTTGAAACACCAGTGAAAAGAAATAGGAAGAGAAATCATCTTTTTTAATATCAGGAGAGTTTTAGAAGAAATTGGATGTGAAAGTAATATGTCAAGAAAAGTCAAAAGGAGTGAGGCAGGATCCAAATTCCAAAGAAACAAAGGAGGGGATGTGGTTTTCCTTCATTTTTTGACAGTTTGATTCAAACGCCAGTCTGGCTAATTTTTGGAACATTTGGCCAAAAATTTGATATAATTTGTCAAAATTAAGGTTGAGGAAAGTTTCCTCTTGAGGGGAAGATTGAATAGCCACTTTATTCAAATATTTTCCAAAAAACTCAGAAGGGTCCATCAATTTTTGCCATCCAATCCCCCACATTCTTCCACCCCAAGTTCTTGAGGGACCAACAGTGTGGAAATTTGTTTTCAATTGGTGAAGGAAAGTGGTCACAAAGTTAATGTACTTCAAATATTTCTTGGAGATTTCATTCAAGGGGAAATATTTGATTATTGCAACCAGATACTCATGATTGGATCAATCATGAACAATTACTTTTCAAGAGGTGAATAAATTGAACTTTTTTATCTTCTTTTTGGCCTGTTCAAACTCTTCAAGGGTGGGTTTTTGGCTGTTCTTTTTTTTGGCAAAAATGGCGGGATACAGATCCAAAGTTTTTTGCTTTTGCGCAGACCACACAACATTTTCATTAATTCCTTCCTTTGCTAATTTCCATGAGATTTCAGAATCCCTCATTTGAGACCTCCTTTGCTGGCAGGCCCTATTCTTGCCACCCCTTTGTATGTTTATCAAATCATCTCCTCCCATATTTTTCCCTCACATACAAATAATTTGATTGCGGTAAGGATCAAGAAATAATTCAATTAATTGTGTAACATTTTGAGTTTAGTGGGAGAAGAATTTTCATTCCAGAAAAAGGGTGGTTTTGAAACAAAAAAAATGGGTAAAAAGGATGTGTTTCATTGCATAGAATCAAAAAAAATGGAAATTCCAATTTTTTAATAATCAGTTTCATAGAATAAAAAGGAGGAGGAAGTTGTTGTGGTGGTGGTGGTGAAGGGGGAGGGGGAGGGGAAGGGGGAGGAGGAGGAGAAGGAGGAGAAGGGGGGGGTGAAATTGAACAATCAATCAATTAGGAATTGATTATTTGAGGGGGAGGAGGAGGAGGAGAAGGGAGTTGACAATAACTTGAGTAGGAGGAGGAGAAGAAGAAGAAGAAGGGGGGGGGAATAAATTTATCAAGGAGGAGGAGGAGGGTGGGAGGACTTACAAGTATGATTGATTGATCAATTGTTTGGAAGGTGGTGGAGGTGTATCTGGATGGGGTGGATTGATTTATTGACCAGTCAATTGATTTAAGCAAGGATGAGAAGGAGGAGGAGGGGGACCAGGGTGTACTTTGAGGTGGAGGTGGTGGGTGAGGAGGTTTGGTGAGGAGGAGGAAGGAGTGGACCAGTGGTTTGATGGAGGAGGAAGGAGTGGACTGGTAAGTGGGTGGGGTGAGGTGAGTATTTTGGTGAGTGGTTAGGTATGAGGTGCAGGTTTTTATGATTTTCTTCTAAGTCCACCAAAAAAAATTATTATAATAAAACCATGAGTCAGCCTAGGATTCTTGGTTTAAGAACCAAAAAAAAACTGTTGATGTGATTGTTTACCTATTTAAAAATTGCATGCTACTCATAAAAGTGAGTAAGTTTGAGGATTAGCATCTGCTATATCATTGCAACATTTGAGGGACAAGATGAGACAGTGATGACTTGAGGAGGATCAGGAATATTGTCTTCAGAAATTTCTTCCCATCCATCTTTGATTTTGTTCAAATTTTTGTGAATGATTACACAACTGATAATCCACTTGATAAGAAAATTAATTTCTTTGGTATTTTGGAGCTGCTTTTGCATTTCACTTAATATGGCCCATCTTCCTTTCAGAAAACCTATTGCATGTTCAATCTGAATGCATGATTGGGAAAAATGATAGTTGAAACTGGTTTTTTGTAGATCATTGGAAGAAAAATTCCAATAATCTGGAACAAGATATTTCTCACTAGCATAAGCTGAATTTTCCAGAAGGTTTTGATCATGGTCAAAGTAGTTCCCTTTTTGTTGGGAAATCCACATCCAATTTAAAACATATGAATCATGACAAGAACCTGGAAGGCCAGCATGGAGGGATATGAACTTCTTGTTTTTAAAAAAAACAAGTTTTAGTTCCACAGATTATCTTAACAAACAGATAAAGCATATTTGGTCAGTGTTTTATCAAAATTTTTATCAAAGGTTTTAGAAAAGGAATGAATTAATTGCCCTTTTTTGATCAAAATATTGGTTTCCATCTAGCTTAGGATTTTGACTCAAGGAGATTGTGGTTCCATCAACAAAGCCAATTTGTATGGGAAAGCCTTCAGTCTCCATTACTTGAGATTTCTCCTTCATTTCTTCTTTGGTTTGCCAACAAAGAACTGAGCAACAGAAAGATAGGATATCAATCATGACTCTTTTGGTGTATGAGTCAATGGTTCCATAACTGACTGAGAGTCAATTTTCTATTTGATTAATTGCTTCTCCATTTCTGTTTGATCAAAATCTGCAAAGAGCAACAGCAAATTTTAAAGCTGGATTGCTTTGAGGATTCTGAGAATTTTTCTGAAAGATGTTGTGGTCTTCAATCATCTCCAAAATCTTCAAGAATGAAGGAAACAAAGTTTGGAATATTTGCTGGAAGCTTAACTTTGGGAGGAGATGAATCTTTTGCCTTTCATTCATAGTTGTGTGGAGAGTCTATTTTCATGGAACTATTTATTGCTTTTCTAATAGAGAATTCAAAGCTAACCAAGTTGATTCCAAATCATAGCCTGAATCAAATTCAAATAGTGGAAAATTTTAGTCAGCTTTTTTGCATTTTCAACTTGCTTCTGGGAATTTTGATTGGACAATTTGAGAAAGATGGTGATGTTATTTTGGGTTATGAGATGATGGTGGGATGTGTGTGAAGAAATTGAAATGCAAGTTGATGGAGATGTGAAGAAACAGAAATGAGATGTGTGTGAAGGGATGGAGATGGGATCAGTATGGATTTGCTGAGGGGGAGGTGTGGATGGGTGTTTTGTATGCAATGGATGGTGGATGTATTATGATGCATAAATGGAAGATTTCATGTTTGAAATACGCCATTTTCATGAAATATGCCATTTCAAAATACACCAGTTAGGGGGTATGGGTATTTCAGAAACCTACCATTAAAAATGGCAGGTTTGGTCAAAAAAACAGAACATTTGCTAACTCTGATATGCCCTATTTTTTGGTGGGAAAAATGAGTATCAAAGATCCAAATAATGAATTTTTAAAATCTGATATATTTTGAATTTTTCTGTCTCTTTCAACTTTCAAGAATAATTTGGGAAAATCATTAAAAAAAAGGGAAAAGATTTGTGATGTGAAAACGTTTTTTTTTTGAATTTTTGAACCAAAATTTGAAGGCCTTGAAATAATCTACAAAATCAGAAAAATAAATTTCAGAGGTTTTGGACATCCCCCTAACTGCCATTTTTTTTTTTGGAAATTGAAAAAAGGGTGATGATAAATTGAAAGCCTAAATGAGCCATGCACACTACTCATTTGGGCCATGTGGCATGGGAAAAAGCTTGATTGTAGTTCTGTAGCCACTGTAAAACTCAAGTGTAGTCGTGCTGCTCCCACATGATGGCCGGGGCTGTGTGGCACAATAAACAACTACATTAGAGTTGTGTGGGATTGTACACGGCTTGAATTTAGTCGTGCTCCATGCCACAGGACTTCAATTTTTGTGGGCCAAAAAAAAACAAATAAAAAGGTAAAATAAACTAAATAATAATACAAAAAAAAACAGAAATCAACCAAAAGATCAAAAAAGGTTGATTTGTTGGTTAAACCAAAACAAAAATAAATAAAATAAATAAATAAATACAAATACAAATAAAACTGAAGACAACCAAAACACCAAAAATTAAACAAACAATAAAAGATTCTATGGAGCAGCCCAAAGTATAAGTGCCAAAAAATACAAGTTCAACTTGACAAACCCTAAAGTAAAAATGCCAAAAAAAAGAAAAGTAACTTTACCAGCCCTAAAGTAAAAGAACCAAATAAAAACAAGTTCAACTTGTGTTAAGCTGATCTCATCACAAGAAGTGAAAATACTCCTTATGATGGGATCATCCAAACACAAATTGAACTGAATTACCAATTAAATCTCATTCAAAACACTCATCATAATGATTTTAACTCAAAACACTCAAAATTATGATTTTCAAAATTTGAATACATAGAATTAGAAGTTAGCTGCATCAGAATTACAATCAATATGGAAAACCAATGATGAAATGATCTCTATAATCGAAGTCTATAATCTAGAATAAACATGCAGTTAATCTTTGAGATTTTCAAACCAACCAGAAACCTTCTTCAAAACAAAAGCAGAGGGTTTTGCTACAATGGGCAGGATTGGAATCATTTTTCCCTCAATTAATATTTGAACCCAGTGGTATTGATTACAAAGGAAATATAAATAGGCTCTGATTGATCTGTAAAACTTTTTTTAATTAGAATATAAGAACAAAATGACTCCAATAAAATTAAAAATATAGGTCTAGCATCAGTGTCTGCTATTATTTGACCCATATACAGTTTAGCTGCCATTTTGAAGAGGGAATCTTTGCATTGATTTCTTTAAATTAAATTCTTTGTTTAATATTTTCTGCATCTTTTGCACCATCAAACATCTTAATGTAGCATGCTTTATGTTTCTCCAACTTTTCAATCATTTCCTTCCTCACTCTAAACCAAACATGTTCATCATACCCAAGCAATTTAGCAATGACTCTAAATAATCAATTCACATTACCAATTAGATCCCAAACCTCACCCAAGAAATTATGTAATTTCACAGGTATTTTATTAATGTATTTCACTTTGGTTTCCTATAATCAAAAATAACTCAGCAAAATTCCAAAAAAATTAACTAATCACATCAATACCCAGCAAAGATGAGCTTATGGTTGATTCTTCCTGCACTTCTTCTTCCTCTGAAGAGGAATCAGATTCAAAATTAATTGAAGCTAATTCACTTTTAGTCCCTTCCTTGGAACTATAAAATTCAAATTCTGATCCTGTGGACTTTGACTAAAAATTATCATCATATCATCATCATTTCATCAAACCCAAAAAATGAACATTTAACAAAAGAAAAGACTTACAATCTTTTTTCTTTTCTTATTTGGTGCCCCTCTAATTCTCTTTTCCCACTTAAGCTGCTTTTCAATGTGCTTGAATTGAGAAAGATCCCTCTGAGTATCTGTCAATTTTGGAAGTCCTCTGCTTGATTGCAAGACTTTAAATTCAAGTCTTGGCTTTGATCAATAATTTGGAGTCTTCTGAATTAAGTACTTCAAAATCCCACAATAATCTTGTTCAAAATTTCCCAAGATGATTGCATAAGCTTCTCACTTAACTGAGAATTGCCAAGCATTTAATCAAAATCAATCTTTCAAAATTCAAAAGGATCAAATATTAGTAAAGTAGGAAGTATCATTCAAAAATAATTTATCAAAAAGCATTAATCCCATTAAACCAACTTACAGGACTAGAACTTTAAGGTTCATAATCACACCTCCACTGAGGATGAACATCCTCAGGCAAAATGGATCCTCTTGACACTATTAGGTCACCTATCTGGTGGGAAAAGGGCAAATCCATAGTCTTGCAGTATGACTTGGTGCACACTTACTCATCATGGTTCTGCTTTAATTCCTCAATTTTTTCCATAACAACTTAAATTTCCTCTAAAGATAAATTTTATCCCAATGTTAACAGTCCAGAAGGAAGAACTATTGCTATCTTAATTTGAGGTTTTTAAAGCGCAGCCTGAACCAATTTAATTTGATTGGAAACTTTTCCCTCAATTTTTTGCCAAGCATCCAACACGCTTCCCAAAGAATTTGCAAGGAATTTTTTGAGAGTAGCATGGGCCCCTTCAATCCAAGAGCTTTTTTTATTTCCAAATTAAGGGTTTTTGCAAGTCCAATCCATTACAAACGTCTCTTTGATGCAGAAGATTTTACAATCCATATGCTCAAGTCCATCCTCACAGTCTGACAAGAAACAATATATACAAGTCATAAGGTAAGCAAACCAAAATTGGAAGGTTGACAGTAGATGCAGTGATTTGGCACTTACTCTAAGTTCTGAATCATTTACCTATTCCTCCTCCTTGGTTTTCAAGGCCCCATACTTAGCCCACAGAGACATAAAGCTTTGCCACCATTCAATGTCATTATTAAAGAATGCTTCAAAGTTTGCTTGTATGTTTTTAGACAAGTTCCATTTATAAAACTGTCTTTTTGACTTGGGGAAAATTTTTTCTATAGCAAAAATAAAAGCCTTTTCATTGTCCCTCACAAAGACTTTGGGAAGTCTTCCAGGATCATAAGCAAGCTCCTTTAGTGCATTTACAGACCAACTGTAGAACTCAAATTGTTCTCTTGTTGTAAACCAAGAGGTTTTGTGAAAGTTTGAAAGTTAGCTGTAATTCCTACAACATGAAATAGGGGTATATTCTACTTATTTGTTTTATAAGTACAATCCAACATAGAGATATGATGAAATTGCTTGAAAAGCTTTAATGAATTGGGGTAAGCCAAGAATAGGGCCTCCAAGTGACCCTCTCCACTGAATTTTGCTGGATGAACCCAACCTGAATCACCAAGTTGTTCAGAGAGGACCACCATAACAACTTTTCCCTTGAGTTCTTCTAGTTTTACCTTTTGCTTAGTGTTATAGATTGTTTCGTCATCAACATATTTGCCGCCATTTATCTTGCTCAATTTTCTTTTGAGTTGAATTGTATTGAGCCCATTGTTAATGCCTTCTGTCAAATTCACCAAGGCCATCCCATTGATTCTCCTCAGGTGAGGATGCACTGAGGAATTTGGAGATGGTTCATGGTTATGTTAATCATTTCTGTAGGAGATTTGCCACAAGGGTTCTGCCTTTGTGCAACCTGCATGGATTTAATTTTTTCATCCAAACTTCCCTGTGTGATTTTGCCTTGACTTTTTGGTGAGCAATTTCCTAGAGGAGGAACCATTTCTATCACATTCTAGATCCACATATTTATCGCAATTTGAGTTGAAAAATGTTAAAGCATAACCATGCTTAATTGCCCATTTTTGAAAATAGTTTTTTGCCTCTTCCCTAGTGGGAAAAGCTCTCACAGGAGGTGGGTGAAGTGGATTTGTCATAGTCACATAGTCATAGCTGCAAGCCGCCCATCAATTTCCATCAAATTAAATGAGCCAAAGACCAGAGTAACATAAAATTTTACACACAACCAGAGGTCATTTCCATTTGTGAAACATTTTGTTCCTCAATTATCACCCTAGATGAGGATGCAATTGGGGCTTCCAATGATTCATTACCCAAATCTTTCTTTTCCACAGATTTTTTCATGGAATTATCAATTTATTCCTTCAATGCAGCCATGTTAAAAAAAGGGGGCTTTCCACTGTTCCCATAATTCAAAAAAAATGCAAAGGTATTTCAGTATTCACTCCAACTTTCAATTGAACAACTACAAAGTTTGCTTACTTTCAATTTGAGAAAGATCAAATCTAGTTGGATGTTTTAAGACTACAAATGGCGCTGGCCGCAGGCAGTTCTGTGGAGTGGGAAGGTGCTTTTTTAGGCTGCCCTTCTGATTGTTATAAAAATACTTATATTTAACCAGAATCAAGGTCCAGAAACTTATGAATGAGGAATCAACAGGGAAGGGATAAACTTGATAGTAAATGGTACCTACGGGAAAACACTATCTGAGGCAAGATGGGGTGGGAAATAACTTGAAAAAATAAGTTATAGTTTTCTCAGAGTTCAATAGAACAAGGCAGTTGTAAGTAACAACACCCACAAGCTAATAACTCTGGTCATAATTAGAAGATTGAGGATGATCAACTCAAACCCAACCAACCTTCAGGTTCTCAATGAAACTGCCCAACTCTCTGCCATCAAGGGCTTGAAGGGTACCAGATAACTGTGGGTGCCTGTACAAAAAAAAGAAATTTTTCTTATGAAGCTCTAGAAGCAAAGAAATAATAAATTTGAAAAAGAATAACCCAACACTTCTCAAGGGAATCAATATTAGTGTGGCAAAATTCAACTGCAAATAAATGGAGGAAGGTTTAACACTCCAGTTTTTAAGCTTAATAAACCTATTATTCAAACATGAATGATTCCAGAAGTACAATCAAAGAATCATAAAGACCAGCATGGTCAAAAAAAAAGGGATCAAGGAGTGGTATAAAACATTCAAGAATTCAACCAAATGAATTATTCTTCAACCAGAAAGGCTATTGGTTGGTGATAATGGATAAGGCCACAGAGGGGAGGATCAGGAATTTTGAGTTTGGAGGCTAAAGGATCAGAGGTTAATCATGGATATACCCTGGATAAAGATGAATGATCAATTGCTCAGATAAGGTGGGGGCAGATGGACTCACTCCCCACAGATTTATTGATTGATACAATGGATGATGGGTGGAAAAAGCAGGTGATAGCACCTCCTTTTGTCGGCAAGAGACCCTCTAGACTATTTAAAAGAGGATGACAAAAATGAGAGCAGAATTTTTTTGTCACAGAAAAAATGATGAAAAAGTCAATGAGACTTTTGCAAGAATGGACTTGATACAAAAAAATAATAAAAAGAAAGGGATATGAAGGAAAGCCTTGAGGGAAAGATGAGCGCCCGCAGGATGAACAACTGTGCAAGTTGCAGACAGCCAGCCACGCAGAAAAAAGATGAGTGTCCGCAAGATGGACAGAAAGATTTCTGATCCTTGTTGGTTGGAGGAGGATGAAGCAAGGGGAAATGATGGAGTTTTGATTGGATGATTGTTAGATACAGTGGTGTTGATGAGTTGGATGGATCCAATAGTTCAATAGGATGGAGGGAGATGATAAATGCAATATGAATGGGTCAACAATGGATGATGATGATGATGGGCTTGCTTTGGGTCACTCAAGTTGAGGCTGCAACTGAGGTCACACTTTTATCAACTCTGACAATTGTCAATTGAGTTTTTTGAGTAAGCTTGAGTGGACCAATGGAGAAAGTGTTGGTAGTAGGATTGAGGGTGGTCAAATTTTGACAATCTTGACTGTCATTGATTGAAGGATTTTCAGAGGCTACACAAGGCAATTGATGTAGAGACTCCTGTGGGATTATATAAATAAAGTAGAAAATAGCTTTCTGGAATTCCTTGAAGGGGAATTTAGTATTACTTCTGCTCCTTTAGATTAGTATTATATACTAAGATTAGTTTTAAATTTCCTGCCGTTCTAGCACTATAGTAATTCTGCACAATAATTTATTTAAATTAATGGCTAGGTTCTTTGAGACTTAAAATAGGTCTCAGACCAGACCTAGATTAGTTATTAATTTTTATTGGAAGGGTTTGTTGAAGAATGTGCCAGATGTATTAGATTATTGGTTATTTATTTATCACATATTTTTGATCTTAATCAATATCCCAATATTAAAGGGTTCAGGGGTTTATCAAAGGGGTGATTCAGGAGAGGACCAAAGGATGGGTTTACCCACAGGGGGTCTGGGTAGAGGAAAATTTTGGTGGTTGCTTTTTGTTGTGCTCTCTTTTGTTTTAAGTTTTATTTATTGATTTAACGGTGGTTCTTCTTTAATTTGGTGCTTAATATTTAGGTCACAGAAGAACCCTTATTCAAGCACCTGATGGCCTGGTTTAATTGGTTAAAGATGTTTTATAACTTGATCTCTGATTTCCTGTTTATTTCTCATTAGCTCGCTGATATTATTTATCTGGTTAGGTACCACAGATAACTACTGGTGGGTTGGGTGATTGGGTGAATAGGCCAGGTGGCATATATGGATGTTATTAGATACAAATTGAATAGGGAAGAGAGGTCCTCCTTAAATAGAAAATTAATTCCCCCAGGGGTGCTCAAGGCTGCTTCTGAGGGTTCTCCCTGTTCTGGTGAGGAACAGTGAGGTACAATTACGTGAGACATTTTTTCTAGTTGGAAAAAGCTTGAAAAGTTACATGATGAATTTCTTCTGGTTGGAAAAAGCTGGTACGGGGGTTTCATGCATTCAAAGCCCTGCATAAACTGCTGTGAAGTGCAGATACAATATATTCATGTGCAGTACTTGTGGTTGGTTTGTTGCTACTTGATTTTACATAAATTTATTGCTGTGAAACACTGGAAGTTTGTTTGGTGCTACTTGCTTCCACCTTGATGTATTTCTGTGCATTAATTGTGGTTTTTTTGGTGCTGCATAGTCTTGAATGCTTGCATATATTGCTGGGTAGCCCTGTGGTACTTTTACTGGTGGGTTGCTTGGTATCACATTCTTTTGAATACATAAATTGCTGTGTGTTGCTGGGGGTTGTTTGTCCTGCATGTTTCTGGCTGCCTGCATATATTTCTGGGTAGCCCTGTGGTACTTGTACTAGTGGGGTGCTTGGTATCACATGCTTGTGACTACAAAAATTGCTGTGGGTTTCTGAGGGTTGTTGATACTGGTAGACTTTTTGGTATCACATGCTACTGGCTGCATAAATTGATATGTGGTTCTGGGGTTTTTTGTTACTGGTAGTTTGTTTTGTATCACATGCTACTGGCTGCATAAATTGCTGTGTGGTTCTGTGGTAGGTTGGTGCTGGTAGTTTTTTTTGGTTCTGGTTGAGACTGGTTCCACTCCCTCCTGCCTGTGTTGTTCCTGTATACGTCTGCACAGCCTTCTGTATTTATATTTGCTTGTTTTTTTGATCTGGTTGAGACTGGTTCCACTTTATCTTGCCTCTACTCTTGCTGTATACTTCTGCACAGCCTTCTGTATGTATGTTTGCTTTTTTTGTTTGCTTCTGGTTGAGACTTTTTGCACTTTCTG
This sequence comes from Puccinia polysora, assembly GCA_025617555.3. Lineage (NCBI taxonomy): Eukaryota > Fungi > Basidiomycota > Pucciniomycetes > Pucciniales > Pucciniaceae > Puccinia > Puccinia polysora. The sequence goes on from CM062616.1 coordinate 18,711,511, forward strand.
TGGCCTATAATGTTCCTTTATACTTCTGCAAAGCCTCCTGTATGTATATTTACTTTTATTCTGGGTGAGGTGACAAGAGCTGGACTAGTTGCACTGCCTCCTGTATCTGTATTGCTGTATTCTGGCTGAGGTGACAGGGTTGGTCTATGGTCCTGGGGTTGAGGGTAAGCTGTTACTGGTATGTAATTGAGGGTTTAATAGTTATACCTTATGTCTTCCCAGGGCTTTGACACCTGGTTAGGTATGAGTTTGCCACATTTGAAGGTTTCTTGGGCTGTATCTTTTAATCCATGAGGGATAGAGGGGTACTTTGGCTGAGTGACTATAGGTTTTTTTTGATGTAAAATCGATTTCTGAGGTTAATTTGAGGTTTTGAGCTGTTTTCATTCTATGAAATTGAGTCTGAAGGCTATAGTAAAGTTTTAGTCTACCACATTGATTAATCATCACAGTTGATTGGATGGAGGATGAATTTGCTGGCCACCCTCATTGCCATTGCCATTGCCATTGTTTTCAAGCTTGTAGTTGTGATGACCTGAGACAATAATGATGATTGGATTGATTTTTTGCATGCTCAGCCAAAAAATAATCAGATGCTGAGCAAAACTAATATATACATAAAACTAATATATACATAAAACTAATATATAAATAAAACTAATATATACATAAAACTGATATATACATAAAACTAATATATACATAAAACTAATATATAAATTAAACTAATATATACATAAAGTCAATACATACATAAAACTAATACATAAATACAAAGAGGTAGCTGACAGGTATGAAAAAGAAATAAACACAAACCTTGCATATGTACATACATTACACAAATCTAAATAGATAAAAAGAGGTATTTGAACAGTATTAAAAAGAAATAAACACAAACCTTACATATGTACATACATTACACAAACCCTTAAAAAAATTGACCCTGGTTTAATTTGAAAATTCAATATTTTTTAAATAATTTCAATCAAATTTAAAATTTAGGGAATGGATTAAACAAATTTTCTTTAGTGTATTGCCCTCAAATTTGGGAAATGGATTAAATAAAAAACATTGATTTGAAAAAATTGGATGCTTTTTAAATGTGGGAAATCAGGGAAATAGGTTAGAAAAAAACAAAATGAACAATTCCTCAAGTATTCTAGCAGTTAAGCAATTAAACCAAATCATAAATATCAGTGATGGATGGAATTCAAGACCTTATGATAAAAAATGTTGTCAGTTTCAAATTAAATCTTTTTTCCAGGTTGCAACCATGTCCTTTGTAAAAGTTCCAGATATAAACCTTGAAAATTCAAACTATTACTACCCATGGGAGTAGACTGGATCTTGAATATAAAGAACAAAATTTGAAATTGTATAACCTTTTGATTTTTTATTTTTTACTGATAATTCCTAATTGAATTGGAACTGTTTTAAGATCATTCTGAAAGGTAGAAAAAATTCATCTGGGTAAGAAATCAAGGTTAACCATAGGATTGCCATCACCCTTCCTAAGGAATCCATCACCTGTAGCTATCTTGGCAAATAACACCCCTGTTCCCAATGTGACCAAAATCAATCAATTTCAATTTCAAAGACCAACTTTGCTATTTTTGAAACATAGAATAACACAATCAATTAGGTAACTGGTAAAAAGGTAGTGGTTTTGTAATTTTGGGAATAAAAGATTGATTAATCTTTCCCAAGAATAATATTCCTTATTTTCATGCATAATTTTGTGCTGAGGGAAAAGAATTCTATTTGAAACTTTTATAAAATTGAGACAATCCCAAAAGAAATTGGATAATTTCAAAAATAAGGAGAACCTGCCACACACAAATTTGAAGCAAGGTTCAAAATTTGGAAATATCACCAGCATGCAGAATTTTCCAAATTTTCATCAAATACTTGAGGATGCGTCAACTTTTGAAAAAAAGAAAAATATTTCAAAAAATCACCGTCAAGAACAATTAAATTTCCCTTGAAAGTTATGATAGAATCCATATGATTCATAGGTACTTCATCACAGACTATTCAAGAATCTTTTTTGAGATATTAATACTTTTTGGAATGCATTGATATTTTTGAAGCATAGTTTTGATCTCCAAGGGAATTCCAAAGGTTAGATGAGTTGTTCTTCCATTTGGTAGATTAAAGGCTGCTATTCCATTTCCAGCACATATAAAAAGATTGTTACTGACCCACTGGGCCATGAATAAATAAGGAAGAGGGTTGAGAGTAATTTTATGCATGAATTCATATGCTTCTTTAGACTTTCAAACACATATATTTTTTGAAGATCTGGTTGATTTATAGCAGGATTTTTTTTTTCAGAAAAGATCCAGTCCCTGTGGAATCTTTTGACCTCCATTGTTTGATCTAATCTTGGAAAATCTGGAAACTCTTATTCAATATTTGTTCCAAATCATTGAAATATAAATGTGGTGATTGATATTAAAATTTCATTTGTGAGAACTCTTGGGTCTGTAATTCCAGAGTGAATTAAATCTTCCACTGTGAAATTGAAGCAAGAATTTCATATTAAAAGTCAGTTTTCTGGCTGAAAAAGTGCCAATGGCATTCTGAACAACTTCCTCAGTTTGAAAGGGTGAATATTTTCATTGGCTTCTTGCATTTGTTTTTTTGAAATGATGATCAACCTCAAGTAAGCCCATGGCCAAATCTTCGTCTCTGAAATTTGGATAATGAATTCCATTGACTTGCTTTAGGTTTTCAAATGGAATATCACCAAAAGAATTATTCAACAACAACCTAAGAAACCACCTTTCTATATCTGAAGGATGAAAAGTGTAAATTCTCACAATCAAACAACCACCCTGAAATTTCCTTTATTATATTCTGAGTGAATGGAATGTGAATTATTTTGGAAATTCAGAATATTTGATTCTCCTTGCAAAAAAATTAATTGGATTATTTTGAACTATCATGTGAGAATAGTTGTTGCTTGATTTAATCTTTGAAAAAATTCATCCAGGGCTTCACCTGACTTAAGAAACCTTTTTGATGATCAGGAAGATGAATATCAAACCTATACCTGCACAAATTATAACATTGATGCAGGGAATTGGTACTTTGTTAAAAGGTAGTGCTTGTAAGGAACAACCCAGAAATTACCAATGTGGAAGTACGTATGATTCATCCTTGGTGAAATGGTAGTTCCAATCTGGTGTTTTATATGTATGAGAGGACTGCTTTAACCCCCAATTGTACACAACATAAAGCAAATTTAGAATTTCAAGGTAAGGGAAGGAGAGCATTCTTCTATGTAAGGAATTTTGGAAGTTAAAAATCCTCATGAAATTTATAAGTTAAAAAGCTGAAGTGTGTTTATTTCTAGGTTGGGGGGGAAGTACATCAAATCAAGGTGGGATGGAAGGGGGTTTATATAAATTTTCAATGTTGCAAAAAAAAGATTGAACTACATGAGAAATTAGTGCTTATTACATGTGTTTTCAATTTCCTCTGTTACAGTCCTCATTTCCTTGTTAAATTTATTGGCCCTGCATGTGTGTGATAGTTCAAAAGAAAACTAACAAAAAAGCTTGAAAAACATGAGGAATTAGTGTTTATTACATGTGTTGTCAATTTCCTCTGTTAAATGTCCTCTGTTACAGTCCTTGTGTCTTTGTTAAATTTGTTGGCCCTGTATGTGTGTGATAATACAAAACAATACTACTATATACATAAAACTTATATGTACATAAAACTAATATATACATAAAAACTAACATATACATAAAACTAATATATACATAAAACTACTATATACGTAAAACTAATATATACCTAAAACTAGTATATACATAAAACTAATATATACATAAAAATAATATATACATAAAACTAATATATACATAAAACTAATATATACATGAAACTAATATATGCATAAAACTAATATATACATGAAAATAATATATACATAAAACTAATACATACATAAAACTAATATATACATAGAAAGAGGTGGCTGAAAAGTATTGAAAAGAAATAAGCACAAACCTTACATATGAACATACATTACACAAACCTCAATACATAAAAAGAGGTGGTTGAAAAGTATCAAAAAGAAATAAACACAAACCTTAAATATGTACATACATCACACAAACCCAAACACAACAGTTGAAAAGTATCAAACCTTACAAACTATGTACATATTAGTTGAAAAAAGCAGCCTGGAAAAAAAAAGCAGACAGAGAAAAAAAAGCGGACAGAGAAAAAAAAAGTGGACAAAGAAAAAAAAAAGTGGACAGAGAAAAAAAATGTGGCTGAAAAAAAAGCAGACCAAAACAAATGAAAAAAGCTGACTGAACTGAATGCAAGAGGTGCACCCTAAGATTGCGGAGAAAGACACTGGCTATTTAATGGATTTTCAAGGAATGTTTCCCAAGGAGGCCAACATTGGTATTTGCCAACCCTTGACAAACCAATCTTTTTATATTTATATATGTACTTTCCAACTTTTTATTTTATTATTATTTAATTTAATGCTGAAAAAATCACTGATGGTTTCAACCTCACCTAGAAATGGATGAGGTTGTAGCCCTCTTCTCCCCATTTTTTTTCTAATTTTTATTCTTTTTTAATTTCTTGTTTCTATTTGATATTTTTCTAACTATTTTGTGATTTTTTTCTTTATTTTTTTTGGTTTCCTGCATACATTTTCATGGGAAATGTAAGATTTTCAACCCTATGCAAGCCATTAACAACTCAAAATGTGTTTTATGGCCTGTTTTGAAGCCCATTCAAGCCTTGAAAGGCTGCTTGAAACCTGTTTCAGTTTTTAAAAGCTTCCCACAACCCATTATGGGTTGTGAGCAGCCATTCACAACCCATTTGTGGTGAGAAAAAAAATTAAAGAAAAGAAATTAAAATTGAATTCAATTTAATAAAAATAAATAAAAATAAATAACAAATTTAAAAAACCAAAATAAATTAAAAGTTGAACAAACAAAAATAAATCAGATCAGATCAAAAACACCAAAAAAAGAAAAAAAGAAAAATAATTGACAAAAAAAATAAAAAGGAAATTCTAAAAATGTTTCCACTCTTGGGCCATGAATGCGCAGCCCATAATTTTAAACAATGAAAAAGCCTATAGACCAGAGCTAAAGTAAAAATGCCAAAAAATAAAATTTCAACTTGTGTCCAGCTGATCCCAGCACAAGAAGTAAAATTAATCCTTATGATGGGATAATCAAGCCCAATACCAGTTAAACTTACTTTATTGGACTGGCCCAAAACTAAATCAACCCCTCAAAAGAATAGGGCTAGTGCAATGAGGTGGACTTGTATCAAGCACACCTCAATGGACTATCCCTAAATTAAAAACACCAAAAAAGACTTCTATCAAGTCCACCTTAATGGACTGGCCCTAAAGTAAAAACACCAAAAAAAGAAGTCAAGTTCAACTTGTATTAAGCTGATACCATCACAAGAAGTAAAAATACACCTTATCATGGGATCAGCCCAAAACAAGTTGAGCAGGTTTACCAATTAAGTCTCATTCAAGAAACTCAACATCATGATTTTGACTCAAAACACTTAACATAATGATTTTGAAAATGTGATAATCCTTTATATCAATAGAATGAAAGGATTGGAATAAGAAACAAAACCAAAATGATGAATTTAATATGATGTTTTTAAATTAGAATAAAAATCAAGTTGATCTTTTAGATGATCAACCTAACCAGAAGCTTTTTTAGAGAAGCAGGTTTTGAAAAATAAAAAACTTACTATCTTGGGTCTTTTTGGTTTCCTTTCAACATGTTTTCCCTCTTAAGTTCCCTCTAAATTTGTTCAAATTTTTAAATTTCACAACAAGTAGCTTTTAATGTGGTTTGAAAATGGCTGGAACTTAAGACCTTTCCCTCAAGCGTTGACTTGGAAATCAAAGTGGCTGTATATTTGACCACTGAATTTAAAATATCCAACATGACTTGTTGAGGTTGTCCCATAATCATTGTATTCAACTTTTTAAAAAATTGGGATTTGACAAAAACTGGAGCTGTTTCCATCTTTCAAAAAGAAAAAAAATAATTAATCTTTCAATCCCATAATTTTTATCCTTCAAAATAAGTAAAAACCCAACTTTCTTCACTGGAAGGATGATAGTCTAGCCTCCACTGAGGATGATATATCTCAGGCACAACAGATCCTCTTGACACTAGTATTTCTGCTAAGATGTGGGAAAAGGGCAAGCCTATTGTTTTTTTATCTGACTTTGAGCACACCTTGCTATCATGGTTGCACTTTAACTTTTCAAATTGTTCCCAAATGAATTCAATTGCCTCAATTGACAATTTTTAACCAAAAGTTTAAATTTATTTTGGAAGAAAAGTTCCTCACATTATTTGAGAGTTTTTAAGTGAAGCATGCACCAATTTGATCTGGATTTCAATGGTTCCTTTGAGGTTTTTCCACACATCCAAAATGCTCTGTTTTATTTCCAAATTCTGGGTTGACACAATTCCACACCATTATGAAAAATATGTCTTGGATAGGGAAAACGTTCTTTTCCACATACTCAAGCACATCCTCACAGTCTTTTAAGATACGCTGTATACAGCTTTCAAAATCAACATTCCCAGGAGATATGAACAGAAGAATCAATAAATTGGCCTTCTCTGAGTTCTGCATCATTGGATTCTGCCTCCCCCTTGGTTTTGGGGCCCCGTACTTTGCCCACAGAGTCACAAAATGTTTTAATCATTCATCTTCATTACTGAAGCAAAATTTATAATTTGGTTAAATATTTTGAGAAAAGTTCCAGGAGCACAACTGTCTGGGTGGCTCAGGGAAATTATTGTTGATTAGAGGCTTTAAAGGAAAGATTTAATTGCATTCAATAAGCATGAGAGGAAGAAATGGAGTAATGGAGAAAAGAATGGAGATCTCACCTTTAAAGAAAAGGCTTTAATCCAGGAAAACTGGAGATTGAAATGTGAGGAGAATAACAGATATAGGAAACACAAGCCAGAGCTAGAAAAGTTTTCAGAAAGATGAAAATACAACACAAGACTGGAGCAATGAGTGTACATGCATTAGCTGTGTTATGAAGAGGAGAGTTAAAAGACAATAGAAATAAAAATGGGAGGACAATTGACAGAGGAGCTTACCAGTCTCAGACACCAGGATGCTAGTTGTATGGTACTGAAACCATACAGAGAGGAGTCATCTGGGTACTTAGCTTGTGCACAAAGACTAGAGAAGCAATGATTCAAAGATAGAGTATGCACAATCTACTGGCAGGAGCGCATGGGTGGCACTGAGACATAGTGAATGTGAGAAGTGAATCATAAGAAGCAAACAAGAGACAAAGAGACAAGTAGCAAATTTGAGATAGGAAGTGTCAGCCTCCTTGATGCCAAGACCCTTGCTATCCTTTAGCTACCAGAGGTGATAGAATAAATAATAAATATATTATTCAATAATTGTAGCAAAAATCCGTAAAATATTTGTATAATGCTATTGCAAGGTTGATTGGTTTGGTTATGTTTTAATATTATAAATCAATATTAATAAATTGATTATTAAATAAATTAATAGAGGGGCCACTTTAAAATTGGATACCTTTAGCACCTTTCTTCAGGAAATTAACTTTGAAAACACATATACCTGGTTACTTTGGAGCCTTTAATTTATATTCTTAAAGGAGATATTGCCCAAAGATAATATATATATAAAATATATGGTGCAGTTTCAGGGCCTTGTAACCAAGCTGCTATGACAGAAAAAGTATAATAATACTCACTTGTATATTATTTAGTCCTTTAGGTACCTGTATGGGACGTGCACTGATGGGTTAAACCTGTTACTTGGGTTAAAAAGGTTGTTCAGCAGTTTAAATTGATATAAAGGGTTTGGGGATGGATATTATTAATCAGACCAAAGCCATAAATCACTTAATTATCTCTCTTAAGTATTTTATTGCCTTGGAACAGTTTCTGGATGTAAATATAACTGGGTCTCTGGGTAACAATATCCTCAAAAGAGCTCTATATTTATAGCTTTTTGAGTCCCAATTCTGTCCTTCTGAGGGATACAGGGGCTCAAAGAGACAGGTCCCAAGGCTAGCAGGGTAACTAGTGGTAGCCTTTCAGGTGTTCTTGGTTCTGTAGCACAGGTAACATCTAATTGCACAGGCTATGGGCATTCTCCTACCTTTTGATTGATGTTTAGACGTGTGAATAACACTAATCTATCCACATGATTTAATATTTAATTAATTGTCTTTAGTAAATATTCCCAGGATGTTAATAAGTCTTTTAGTAGACATTCCTACGGTTAATCTATTGTCCAGTGGGTTCTCATTATGTATTAGCTGATTGGAGTAAAATAATGATATTGATTTTACTCCTTATTTTCAAAATTCTGTTGATTTACTTGAAATAATTGATTAAAAATATAAGCTATGAGAGTTCTTGTAATATTTTTAAATCATCAGTTCCCTTAGTATTTCACAATAATACTGATATCTTGAAGTTCTCACAATTGTATATTTAAAGTATTTTAAGAAATTTTACAAATAGTAGTTATCTTATTTTGGACATATTTGGTATTTTTAATTATATTTTATAAAAATACATGGAAAGTTTTTTTAATTTTTTTTATATAATTTTATGTATTCTTTGATTATCTACTATCCACGGGGAAATTTATTACACATGTAGTATGTCCCTGTCTAGGTTGTAGCACCTTTACGTGGTACCTGGGCGTCTCAAGCCGCCTTTCACTCTGTCAGCCCATAGTCCCACGGCTGCGTACTTGTCAGATGTCCAGGGCTGTGTACACGGCTTGTCAGGGTGCGCTGAAAGGGTGGCAGTGCTTCTTCTCAGCTGCGCGCGGATGTATTGGTTGCTGCGGCTGCGTGCGGAAATTGTGACAAATCACATTTCCGCCCATAACTCCTTCAAATCACAGAATTCTTGGATTCTGTCACAAAATTCACTGTGAAACCTATAGGTGGGGTTTCTTGTGAAATATTAAAATGGCCAAAAATCCCAAAGATGTGTTTCTTTCCAAACTTTCATAATTCATTGAAAATGATAAGCAGTAGGAATTTGAGGTAGGTGTCAGTGAGTGACCCTACCTTAATTTTTACGTAGATTAATAATTTGAAATAATATTTCTAATATTCCTTCTCATTTAATAATATTTTTATTTATTTATTTTATTTATGTTATTTTGTTAATTTGCAGCTTTCTCTGCAATAGTAGCAAGCTGAAATGAAGCAGAAGATGGAAGATGAGGCCATTAAGAGGACAACAGAAGGTGAAGCCATTAGCCATCAGTGGTCTCAACAACTATTTCCAATGGCACAAATCAGAGCTTTTTCACTGTACGTCACAAAGACTTTGGGAAGCCTCTCTGGTTCATAAGTCAACTCCTTCAATTCATTCAATGACCAACTGTAGAACTCATAAATTTATTTTTTTATAAAAAAAAGTCTTTGTAAAGGCTTCTTGTTGTCTGTCATTCCTACAACATGCAATAGAGAGATTTTTTAAATATATGTTTTATGAATACAATCCAACAAATAAATATGATGTAATTCATTACAAAGTTTCATAGACTCTAGATAAGCCAATAAAAGGGCCTCTAAGTGACCCTCTCCACCAAATTTGACCTGGAAAACCACTTGGGTTTCTGATGCATTTCTAATAGAACGTTGATAACACCTTTCCCATTCAGTTCTGCTAGCTTTAAATTCTGCTTCTTTATATATATTTTTCTATTGTCAATTTATTTTCCACAATCAATCTTTCTCAAACTCTTTTTAAATTGCACTGTATTGATCCCATCTCTCATGCCCTCCTTAATTTGATCAAAGGCTACACCAGATATTCTCCTCAGTTGAGGATGCACTGAGGCATTTTCAGATGGTTGATGATTGTGTTGTTTATTTTTAAAGGAGATAATCCATGTGGGATCCGCTACTTTGCAGCTTGGAGGGATCATTAATTGAAACCCAAACTTTTTTTTTTCAGCTTTCCTTTGCCATTTGCTGAGGCATGGCCCTACATATACTCCAAATCTGTCACATGCAAGGTCAATGTATTTTTCCTTTTTCAAACTGAATTTTGTCAATGTGTAGCCATGCAAGGATTAATATTTTTGGCAAAAAGTCTTGGATTATTTCCGACTAGAAAAGGCTCTCACAGGAGGGGGTTCAAGGGGTTCTGGAACCTCTTACTTACATATTCACACCCCCACGGTTGTGTTATTATTGATCAAGCCAAATCATTCTCATTCAAATGGAATTTGAAATTTGACCCACCACCTTGAGTCAATTCCAGTTGTGAAGAAACATCTTATTTCTCAATTGTAAGCCTAGATGAGGATGCAATTGGGTCTTCCAATGTTTTCTTTTCTAACTCCCTACCCAAATCTCTATATTCCAAAATGTTTTTAACAACAATTTCAATTGAGTCTGTTAACACAGCCATGTTTAAACCAGGAGGGCTTGGGCTTGCCAATGTTCCCATAAATAAAATAAATTCAACAGAACCTTAGCATTCAAATAAATTTTCAATTCAACAACTCCAAAGTTTGCTCACTTTTGGTTTGAGAAAAATAAAATTGTGGGACAAGAAAGTGATGTATACAATTTGTGACAGGGTGATGATAAATTCACAACTCCCAGTCATGTGCGAGTTGTTTATGGCACTACATAGCCCAATGGGCGTGTGGGGGCCCATAAACGCGTCCAAATTCCGCGTGAAGGCCCATACACCCGTCTACATGCGTCCATAGTGTCATTTCAAACATGTGCAACCCCTGGGGGTTGAATACCCTCTTTAAACTGAATTTGTGGATTGTGTACCCCCGTAAATGGCACTTTTGACGCGTTTTTGGGGGTATACAACCCCCAGGGGTTGTGCCAGAAATTTTGGGAGCCCCTGGACCACATTTGGGTTCCATTGACTCAAATTTGGGAGAAAAACATACTATTTGGGGCTTTTGGTGTTAAAATACATATGCACTTACGCATGTGCTATGTAGAAGTGTAATCCAAATGAGATGCACATGTGGGCCTCTGAGGCCCATTGGACACACACACAGACCATACAGGCCTGTGTGGATGCCACAGATTTGGGGAAACTGGCCTCAAAACGCATGAAACAGGCCTATTGGTACACGGGCCCTAACGGGCCCGGTGGGGTATATGGGCAAATACAGTCAGATGGGCTTGTATGGGCATAATTTGGCCCAAGGTTTATTTTGGACATACTTGGCCAGAAAGGCTGGCCCACCAAAGTATGGCTAACTCAGTTATTGGGCTTGGGGCTGCCCATTGGGGCCGCTGCCCCTGTTGCAGCCTGGTTGGGGCTGCCACCCATGTTGCCGCCCGTTGGGGCCCCTGTTTTTGCGTATGGCCTGTTTATGGGGCCCAACAGCCCGGACGGGGCTGTTGTAGGGGGCAGCGCAGCTTCCGCGCGGGGTGGCGGCCGGCTGTTGGAGCTGCAGGGCTGGGGCCAATGTCCCCAGCTCCTCCCCCTCCCCTTGCTCGCCATCAAGGGGGAGGGGGAAGGCTGGCTGGTTTGAACCAGCCAGCGACTGGTAGGGAGGTGCAACCGGTCAGGGTGGGGGGGATTTCACCACCCTCCCACCCAGGAGGATGACAAGGTAGGTGGCCATGACAAAGCAACCAGCGGTGGGGGGTACCTGACCACCCCTCCACCATTGAAGCAAAGGGCAACAAAGGGGCTCTCACCCCCCCCCCTTTACCAAGGGGGAGGAGCAACGGGCTGGAGGGGATTTGACCACCCCCCAGCCCACCTTACCTTGACACGACGCCCTGGGGGTATCAACCCCCAGGGCCCCTGGTAGGGGGATTTGACCGCCCCCTCAAGGGATCTGTGAGAAGGAGGGGGGGACAGCATGTCCTCTGATCACACCCCCCCCATTTGAGTATGAGACCGGACCCAGGTGTGTCCTGAGTCCCACCTGGCCACTTGTATGGCCAGGGGCTGGTTGCATGAGGCAACCAGCCAGCCTGTGAGGTGACAGCCAACCAGGGATTGAACAGCAAAGGGGCTGGTTCAGCCCCGTAACAGTGGAAACACCAGAAAGGACTGGAATAGGCTGGTCGTAAGGGTACAGGGACTGATGCCATGCAGGCTGATGTAGCCCAAACCAAGTAACAAGATCAGTAGAGCCTGTAGAGCTCTTTTGGGGCGGAAAATTTGCCTTTTGGCTTGTTGTATCATGGGCTCAAAAGAGGCCAATCTTTTGTACTTAAGGAGCTCTTCTCCTTGCTGTTTTCCATCATCCATTCATCATCCAATCAAATTCATCACCAATATCATCCAACATATTGCCCCATTGTGAGAGCCCATCAGCAATTATTGACACCAGGTGTCCAGCATTTCTTTTTTTTTAAATAATGCTCATAAGCCTGAGCTAATTGCTGGCCATAATTATAACACATTATAAGTACCAACATCATCATTACTTCCAAGCCATCTAGACCCTTGTACCTTACTCTGGAGAACCTCAAAGACCTCAAGTTTTCCAAGAAGATGTCCTATATCCCTGATGTTAGCTCCACCAAGATAGTTCTGAACAGTCAGAATTATAATGCTTGGTCTGTCCTTATGGATAGTGAGCTGGACAACATCTGTTGTGGGGAGATAATGAATGCAGATGACACTTTGATCATTTCAGAAGTGGAGAAAAAGTCTTATCATCTCATCCTTAGGCATCTTGATGAGAATCATGTGACATGGGTTGCTGATACTCTTAGGGAAGATGAGAGAAGGAGGGGCAGCATCCTTTGGAAGTTGCTTAAGTCCATGTATTCTAGTGATTCTGTTCACCAGAAGGGTATAGCTTTCAATAAACTGTTCAAGTTACAATATTCAAATTGTAAACAGTTTGTTTCAGAGGCTAGGTCTAGCATAGCCAATTCTAAATCATCAGGACTTAAAATCAATCCTGAGTGTTTGTCACTCTTAATCCTTCAGAAGCTACCAAAGGAGTTTGATTCTTTAGTCAAAATTATTTCTCAACTGGATCCTCTTCCTGGGGAGGAGGATGTGCTGAAAAGGATTGAAAAGGATGACCTTCAGTTCAAGATGAAGGGGGGTTCTGGAACAGCCCTTGTTGGAAAGACTGGAAAATTGTGGAAGAAGGCAAAAAATGATTTGTCCAAGGTCTTATGCTATAATTGTCAGAATAAGGGGCATTATGATAAGGATTGCAAGGAGGCCAAGAAGAGGAAGAAGTCCAAAGAGAATGACAAGGAGGTCAATCTCACTACTGAAAACGTTTCAATGGTAGCTTTTGATGGTCCAATGAAAATGGTTGTTGGGGAAGAAGGTTCCAAAAAGAAGGCCAAAATTGATGAGGATCAAGAAATGGAATTGATTGATTATGAAGTGAGTAATCTTCACCTCAAAGATGAGAACTTATCAGTGACTGATAAAGATTCTTTCCTATTAGGATGATTGAAGGAAGATTCTCTTGTTTTGATTGATTCTGGCTGTACAGATCACATGTTCTTTGAACCAAATTTATTTTCAAATATTAGGGATTATGATGGAGTTGTAAATATTTGTCAGAAAGGCAGATCAATTCATATTAAAGGAATTAGAAAATTTATTCTTGCAAATCACTTGGGTTTTGAAATTTCTTTTGAGAAAGTGTTCTATGTACCAGATTTGCCTTATAACCTTGTGTCTCTTGGAGTGTTGTGGAATAAAGTTTTCCAGATTTTTTATCTTAAAGAATATAGGTTTGTTATTGATATAGATGGGAGAACTTCTCTTAGTGGACAGGTTTGGAACAAGTTTTTGTGTGAAAGCTTGTTAAAAATCTCAGCTCTGAGCACTTTTTCTCACAATAGAAGTGGCCATAAGGTAAAGGACAGCAACTGTGAGAGCTGTACCTTGGGGGCTAAGACTATAAATGTGTTCTCAAAGAGTAGAGATTGCACTGATGTTCCTGGAGAGGAATTTTACATTGATTTGACAGGGCCATTCACACTGGAGTCCCTTGGTGGGGCAAGATACTTCATCAATTTAGTTGATACTGAAACTAATTATGTTTGCGTTAAACCAATTTGATCTAAGGGTCAGACCACAGAGGAGGTTTCTGTAATCTTCAAAGTCTGGAAACAGAATGGTCTAATGAAGGAGATCAAGAGGGTTATAACTGATGGAGGTGGTGAATTTGTGAATAAAGAGTTTGAGAGGTTATTGAAAGATTATGGTATCATTCATATAGGCACTACTGCAAGTACTCCACAAAATAATGGAATAGCTGAGAGAATGAATAGGACTTTACTGGAAAAAGTTAGAAAAATCATGTCTCAATCTGGTCTACCAAAGTTCTTATGGGCTGAGTTGATGTGTACAGTCTTTCTGTTGCTCAACATTGTAAGTGTTAATGGTAAGAGTCCTCATTATCAGTTTTGGAAGTTTTACCCCAAAACATCACACCTAAGAACAATCGGTTGCTTGGTGTATTATAGTGTCCAACATAATGAGATGGTTGGAAAATTAGACCCTAGAGCCAGAACCGGGGCGCTCGTAGGCTATGATTTAATAAGTAAATTGTATAGGATCTATTGTCCAGGGACAAGAAAGGTTATCCGTCTTAGGGATGTAAAATTTGATTAAAGTACCTTTCCACTCAAAAGGAGTGAAGATGTTGTTGTGAATAAGTCAAAACAAGAAATAGAATTAGCACCTATTTCACCAGCAAAGGCTGAGGAACATGTGGTTCCAGAAGATGAAGAGATGGCAGACGTGCCACTAGAGGGTTTAGTGCCTGCTGCAGGGGAGTTGGTTAATTTGGAACCTGATGAGCCTCCACCTCCAGTTAGAAGGAGTGGTAGGGTTATAGTACCAGTTGATAGGTATGGGGAATGGAAGTCCCATTATTCTGCCGCAGGATATGAGGAAGATACATTTCAGGAAAAGTGTATGCTCAATGAAGTCATGGAGTTGAGTTCAGGAATGGGTAACAGGGTTAACCCAAATAGCTTTGGCCAAGCTATGAATTCTGATGAGAGAGCCAACTGGAAGAGTGCTATTTTTGAGGAATTCAATTCTTTAGAAAATAATAGTGTCTTTGAAGTGGTTAAGCGGGATTCTAATCCAAAAGGAAAGACCATTGTGGGGTCTAGATTGATTTTAAACAAGAAGTTTGACACAAATGGAGTTTTGAAAATATTCAAAGCTAGATGTGTTGCACAGGGCTTCAAGCAGAGAGAGGGTACCAATTACCAAGAAACTCTCTCACCAACTGGAAGGCTGTCCACCTTCAGCTACATCATTGCTCTGGCAGTGGAGTTGGGTGAAGAAATCAGACAAGCTGATTTTGTAACAGCATACTTGAATGCAAAACTTGGAGAGGAGGAGACTGTTTATATGTCAATTACTGATGGTTTTCATGAATGGTTAGTAGAGACTAAACCAGAAACCATGAAGAAAATCTGTGTTAGAAGTTTTCTTTCAGAAGATAAAGGGGAATATGTCCTCAAGCTTTGTAGATCCCTGCATGGATTGAAGCAAGCAGCTAGTTCGTGGTATAATACAATGAGTGAGAAACTGATACAGATTGGTTTCAAGACATCTGAGGCCAACCCTTGTCTCTTTGTGAGAAAGGATGCAATTTTGCTTGTATGGGTCAATGAAATTATCATTATTGGAAATGGTAAAGAGAGAGTCATGGAGACACTCAAAAAAGAATTCCAGATAAAAGATCTTGGTCAGGCGCAACAGGTGCTAGGAATGAAAGTCAGTAAGAGCAAGAATGGTATTAAGTTAGACCAGAGCCATTACGTGGCAGCTCTTCTTAAGCAATATGGTTAGAGGATGCAAAGGATTTTGGTACTCCCATGCAGTCAAAAATTTGTTTAGAGAATTCTACAGATGAGGAGTATCTGGAGTTTGTTCAATCTGGGAACAACTACAGGTCAGCTGTTGGATTGCTTAATTATTTGGGGAAGTGTACAAGGCCCAATATTGCCTTTGCAATTGGTGTCTAGTTGCAACACTTAGAGAAGCCAAGCATGAGGCATTGGTCAGCGTTTAAGAGAGTTATGAGGTATCTTAAAGGAACGCACATTCTGGGACTGTTGTTTACAAAGTCAGAAAACTTTGATTTGGTTGGTTATTCCAATGCAAGTTGGGCAGATGTTAACACTAGGGAATCAACAGGTGTTTTTGTATTCTTCTTAGGTAAGAATCTGGTGTCATGGATGTCCAAGAAGGTGTCAGAAATAAGTCTTTCATCAACAGAGGCTGAGTATAGAGCTTACTTAGCAGCTTCACAGGAAGCAAAATGGTTGAGAAAAGTCTTAGAGGATACACATAAGCCACAAGGGTTTTCCTTGTTGTATTATCATAACCAGAGTGCCATTGCATTGGCGCAAAACCAAGTGTTCCATTCAAGAAAAAAACATATAAATGTTCACTATAACTATATCTGCAATGTGGTTAACTTCAAGGAGATTGTTTTGAGCAAAATGCCTACTGGAGAAATGATTGCAGATATCTTGACTAATGCTTTAGATAGGAACAAGAATCAAGGCTTTTTGACTAACATGTGAATGTCACCCCTTTTGGATTAAGGGGGTGTGTTAAAACACATATGCACTTACGCATGTGCTACGTATAAGTGTAATCCAAATAGGATGCACATGTGGGCCTCTGCGGCCCATTGGACACACACACGGACCATACGGGCCTGTGTGGATGCCACGGATTTGGGGAAACTGGCCTCAAAACGCGTGAAACATGCCCATTGGTACACGGGCCTGGTGGGGTATATGGGCAAATACAGCCAGATGTGCTTGTATGGGCATAATTGGGCCCAAGGCTTATTTAGGACATACTTGGCCAGAGGGGCTGGCCCGCCAAAGTATGGTTTACTCAGTTTTTGGGATTGGGGCTTCTGCCCCTGTTGCGGCCCACTCGGGCTGCTGTTTTTGCGCACGGCCTGTTTACGGGGCCCAACAGCTTGCGCAGGGCTGTTGTAAGGGGCAGTGCGGCTGCCGCGCGGGGTGGCCGCCAGCTTTTGGAGCCGCAGGGCTGGGGCCGACGGCCCCAGCTCCTCCCCCTCCCCTTGCTTGCCATTGCAAGGGGGAGGGGGAAGGCTGGCTGGGTTGAACCAGCCAGCAACCGGTTGCAAGGTGCCAATGGTCAGGGTGTGGGGATTTCATCACCCTCCCACCCAGGAGGATGACAAGGTAGCTTGCCGCAACAAAGGGGCCAGTGCTGGGGGGGACCTGACCACCCCTCCACCATCAAAGCAAAGGGCAACAAAGGGGGGCTCTCCCCCCCCCCTTTACCAAGAGGGAGGAGGGAAAGGCTGGAGGGGATTTGAACACCCCCCAGCCCACCTTACCTTGACAACACCCTGGAGGTATTGACCCCCAGGTCCCCTGGTAGGGGGATTTGAACGCCCCCTCCAGGGATCTGTGAGAAGGAGGGGGGGACAGCATTTCCGTTGGTCACCCCCCCCATGTGAGTATGAGACTGGACCCAAGTGTGTCCTGGGTCCAACCTGGCCACTTGTATGGCCAGGGGCTGGTTGCATGAGGCAACCAGCCAGCCTGTGAGGTGACAGCCAACCAGGGATTGAACAGCAAAGGGGCTGGTTCAGCCCCATAACAGTGGAAACACCAGAAAGGACCAGAATAGGCTGGTTGTAAGGGTACAGGGACTGATGCCATGTGGGCTGATGTAGCCCAAACCAAGTAACAAGGACTGTAGAGCCTGCAGAGCTCTTTTGGAGCGGAAAATTTGCCTTTTTGATTGTTGTATCATGGGCTCACAAGAGGCCAATCTTTTGTACTTAAGGAGCTCTTCTCCCTGCTGTTTTCAATCATTCATTCATCATCCAATCAAATTCATCACTGATATCATCCAACGTATTGTCCCATTGTGAGAGCCCATTATCAATTATTGACACCAGGTTTCCAGCATTTCTTTTTCTTTAAATACTGCTCATAAGCCTAAGCTAATTGCTGGCCATAATTATAAAATTTGGAACACACCTAGAAAGTCCCAAGTGAAACTAAAGTGAATATAAAGTGAAATTCAAGTGAAACTGCAAACATCCAACTAAAATTGATTGGTCTTGACTTGAAAGTGAGAAAACTTTGTAGTTGTTCAATTGAAAGTTGGATTGAATACTGAAGTACCGTTGATTTTTTTTTTGCATTATGGAAACAGTGGCAAGCCCTCCTGTTTATGAAATTGCTGCATTTAAGGACTACATTGATAGTGCCATCTACAAAGCTGCAGACAAGAAGGATTTTGGTAATGAAAAATTGGAAGCTCCCATTGCATCTTCATCTAGGGTGACAATTGAGGAACAAGATGTTTCAAAAATTGACATAACCTCTGGTGGTGAGTAACATTTTATGTTACTCTGGTGTTTGCCTCATTTAATTTGATGGAAAGTGAACTATTACTATGTAACTATGACAGATCCACTTCACCCGCCTGCTGTGAGAGCTTTTCCTACTAGGGAATAGGCACAAAACTATTTTCAAACATGGGAAATGAAGCTTGGTTATGCTTTTGCAGTTTTCAAGTCAAAACTTGATAAATATGTGGATCTAGCCTGTGATAGAAACAGTTCCTACTCTGGGCAATTTCTCACCAAATTGTCAAGGCAAACTAACACAAGGAAGGTTTGGTAAAAGTTTTCAATCCGTGCAAGTTACATAAAGGCAGACCCCTTAAAGCAAATCTCCTGAAGACATGATGAAAATAACCATCAAACATCTCCACACCCCTCAGTGCATCCTGAACTCAGGAGAATCTCTTGGATGGCCTTAGTCAATTTAAAAGAAGGCATGAATGATGGGCTCAATAATATTCAACTGAAAAGAAACTTTAGCAATATTGATGGCAGGGAATATTTAGATGACCAAAAAATGTAGGGAAAAGTGTTATGGAGGTCCTCTTTGAACAACTTGGTAATTCAGGTTGGGTTCATCAAGCAAAATTCAGTGGAGAGGGTCAGTTGGAGGCCCTATTCATGGCCAACCCCAATTCATTAAAGCTTAGCCAGCAATCCATCATATTGCAATGTTTGATTGTACTTATAAAACAAATAAGAACAACATCCCCCTATTTCATGTTGTAGGGATTTCAGCCAACTGTAAAACTTTCACAAAATCTCTTGTTTTTTATAAGAAGAGAAACATTTTAGTTCTATGGTTGGTCTTTAAATGCACTAAAAAATCTGGCTTATGATCCTGAGAGACCTCCCAAATTATTTGTGAAGGACCATGAAAAGGCTCTGATTTGTGCTATAGAAAAAAGTTTCCTTCTTTCAACAAGACAGTCTTTTCACTGGCACTTGTCTAAAAACATGCAAGCAAACTTTAGAGTGCACTTTAATAATTAATTTGAAGGATGGAAAAGCTTTATGTCTCTGTGGGCTAAGTATGGGGCCTTGAAAACCAAGCAGGAGGCAGAGGTCAATGATTCAGAACTAAGAGGAAGTTCCAAATCACTTCCTCTACTGTTAATCTTGCTAGTTTTTGGTTGCTTAAATCATTACTTGCATAAAGTATTTCTTCAAAGACTGTGAGTGTTTCCTTGAGTATATGGATCATAAAATCTTCTGTATTAAAGAGACATTTTGAACGGCTTGGAATTGCAAAAACCCTGACTTTGAAAATAAAACAACATCTTGGGTTGGGGGCCCATGCTTTTCAGGGAGATAACCTCTACTGCTGAACTTGGCCGTGGTCATACCTGCAAGAATAAGACAAAAACCAATATTAAAGCCCGTTTTTGACTCAAATAACTCAAACAATAGCTAAAAGCTCACGGACTAAAACAATTAAAAGTTATTGTGAGGAAAAAGCCAAACCTTAAACCTTTATAAAAAGGCAAGGGGCCTGGCTCTAAATAAATGAAGATCAAAGGAGCTTTGCTTATAAATAAGCTCACACCCTTCATATTAGTAACACACAAGGTTCACGACTCCAATTAGGACCTTCCACTCAAAATTGAAGTTGCCAATAAGATTGTTAGTTGAATATAATACTTAAGTTGAAAGCCCCAGTGAATCTCTTCCTGAGACTCAGTTTGGTAGGCTTGTTAACTCTTTCTGTATTCTTTTACAAATAATTAATCATATATCACTGGTTAAGGAGGGACTATAGGGTGAAGAACATCCTCTTTTAAGGTAACAGGAGCCCTCAGGGGACTGAATTAATCATCAGGGGAGTACTAGTCTCTCCCTGGTTTCGTCCTCAAGGGCTCAGAACCCCATCAAATCCTACCCAACGCAAGATAGGGTGTTATAATTATGGCCAGCAATTGACTTAGGCTTATGAGCAGTATCTAAAGCAAAAGAAATTCTGGACACCTGGTGTCAATAATTGCTAATGGGCTCTCACAATGGGGAAATATGTTGGATGATATCAGTGATGAATTCAATTGGATGTGAATGAATGATGGAAAACAGCAGGGATAAGAGCTCCTTAAGTAAAAAATATTGGCCTCTTGTGAGCCCATGATACAACAAGCCAAAGGGCAAATTTTCCGCCCCAAAAGAGCTCTACAGGCTCTACTGGTCTTGTTACTTGGTTTGGGCTACATCAGCCCGCATGGCATCATTCCCTGTACCCTTACAACCAGCCTATTCCAGTCACTTCTGGTGTTTCCACCATTATGGGGCTGAACCAGCCCCTTTACTGTTCAATCCCCTGGCCGGTTGTCTGTTACAAACAGTCCTGTTACCTCACATGCTGGCTGGTTGCCTCATGCAACCAGCCCTGGCCATACAAATGGCCAGGTGGGACCCAGGACACACCTGGGTCCAGTCTCAGACTCACCTTGGGGGGGTGTGACCGGCGGTCTGCCCCCCCTCCTTCTCACAAATCCCTGGAGAGGGTGGTCAAATCCCCCTACCAGGGGCCCTGGAGGTTGATACCTCCAGGTTGTTGTCATAGGTAAGTGGGCTGGGGGGGTGGTAAAATCCCCTCCATTCCATTGCTCCTCCCCCTTGGTAAAGGGGGGGGGGGGGAGAGCGCCCCTTGGACCCATGTTGCTTTGATGGTGGAGGGGTGATCAAATCTACCCCACTGCCGGTTGCCTTGCTGCAACCGACCCAGCCATCCTCCTGGGCGAGGGGGTGATGAAATCCCCTTCCCCTGACCGGTTGCCCTCCTGCGGCTGGTTGCTGGCTGGTTCAACCCAGCCAGCCGTCTCCTTCCCTCTTGCAATGGCGAGCAAGGGGAGGGAGGGGAGCCTGGGCCGCTGACCGCTGGTTGTGACCAGCCGGTCCTGCACGGCATTGCACTGTGCAGGATCCCTCGGCCGCAGTGACAGCCCCTGGAGGGCCTTTGGGCCCCGCATGAGCCAAATTGAGGGAGACAAGCGGCCCCAAGCAGGCCGCAACACCAGCAGCAGCCCCAAATGGGCTGCGACACAGGCAGTGGCCCCATTGGGCCGCCCCAAGCCCAAAACGTGAGTTTAACATACTTTAGTGGGCCAGCCCGTCTGGCCAATTATGTCCAAAATAAAATTTGGGCCAAATTATGCCCATACAAGCCCATCTGGCTGTATTTTACCATATACCCCTCTGGGCTGGATAGGGCCCGTGTACCAATAGGCCTGTTTCACGCGTTTTGAGGACAGTCTCCCCAAATCCGTGATATCCACACAGGCCCATATAGTCCGTGTGTGTGTCCAATGGGCCTCAGAGGCCCACATGTGCATCCCATTTGGATTACACTTATACTTAGCACACGCGCAAGTGAATACATATTTTAACATAGGGTACTCATTGGGGGGGATTTTAAATGTAAAGGGTCCTATTTACATACCCCAAAAGTTATATACTCTAAAGATAAGCTCAGGGCCCTCTGGGTGGACGCTCTCCAAGCTCAGCAGAGTTTATAAAAGTATAATCACATCTCCAAGGGGGATAATATTAAGATTATGTGATTTTTTTATACAGAGTGGAGAATATAGATTAAATTAATTACTGTAGCTTATCCCCAAAGGAAGGGAACTTATTGGGAATTTATATATCAATAGTTGGGACGCATATGAGTCCTCATAACTCAATTTAAAGTTATATTCAATGCCCATCATGATAATATATATTTTCAAGTTTTTGATTTTTTAATCAAAACTCATAAAAACATACTTATAAGAACATACTTATA
This sequence comes from Puccinia polysora, assembly GCA_025617555.3. Taxonomy (NCBI): domain Eukaryota; kingdom Fungi; phylum Basidiomycota; class Pucciniomycetes; order Pucciniales; family Pucciniaceae; genus Puccinia; species Puccinia polysora. The sequence goes on from CM062616.1 coordinate 18,733,691, forward strand.
AGATATTATAAGATATTATCAAAATTTATTGTATAATTGTGAACTTCTTAATCAATTTTTATTCTTGGCTCTAAGGTGGTTTGAACCAGGGACCTTGATGTCAGGTAATGGAGGTTGAGGCTAGTACTTAACCACTACACCAGCAAGGCATACAAGTTGTACAGACATTTGGACAAGTCTGACTGTCTTAGGGCTGAAAATGCTACTATCAGACAATTCCTTGCAAATTCTTTGGTAAACATGTTGTATTTTTAGAAAAAAATAGAGGCAACAGTTTCCAATAAAATTAAATTGGTTCAGGCTGCACTTTACAAGTCTCAAATTAAGATAGGAATAGTCCTTCCCACTGAACTGTTACTTTTGGAATACAAGTTGTCTTTTGAGGTAATTATACGTTTTGTGGAACAATTCAAGAAATTCAAGCAGAACCATGATGGGGAAGTGTGCACCAAGTCATACTCCAAGACTATGGGTTTTCCCTGTTCCCAAAAGATAGGTGCCCTACTACCATTCTGAGGATCTGTTGTGCCTGGGGATGTTCATCCTGAGTGGAGGTTGGATCATGACCCTTGCATTTCTAGTTCTTTAAGTTGGTTTAATGGGATTAATGCTTTTTGATGAATTCTTTTTGAATGATGATCCCTACTTTACTAGTATTTAATCCTTTTGAATTTTGAAAGTTTGATGTTGATGAAATGCTCAAAAATTCTCAGTTAAATGAGAAGCTCAATTCAATAAAATTGGGATAACCTGAACAATATTGTTGCGGGCTGTTGAAGCACTTAATTCAGGAGGCCGCAAATTATCAACCAAATCCAAGACTTGAACCTAAAGTCTTTCAATCAAGCAGAGGCAGGCCAAAACTGACAGATACCTGGAGAGATGCTTCTCAATTCAAACACTTTGAAAAGAAGCTTAAGCAAGAAAGTAGAATTAGTGGGGCACCAAATAAGAAAAGACACAAGATTGTAAGTCTTTTCTTTTGTGAAATGCTCATTTCTTTGGTTTACTGGACTTTCAATGATATGATGTGAATAATTAGTCAAAGTCTGCAGGATCAGAATCTGAATTTCATATTTCAGAGGAAGGGACTGAAAGTGAATCAGCTTCAGAAAATTTGGAATCAAAATCCTCTTCAGAGGAAGAAGACATGCAGGAAGCGTCAACTAGAAGCACATCTTTGGTGAGTATTAATTTTATTCATCAATGTTATGGGAATTTTGGACAAGTGATTTTTGATCATATGAACCCAAAGTGGAATACCTCAATAAAATATGTGATAAATTACATAAGTTATTGGGTGACTTCAGCAATCCAATTGGTGATGGGAATTGCAGATCAGAGTCATTGCTAAATTGCTTGGGTATGATGAACATGGTTGGTTTAAAGTGAGAAATTAAATGATTTAAAAATTGGAGACACATAAAGAATGCTACATTAAGATTCTTGGTGGTGCAAAAGAGGTATAAAAGATTAAACAAAGACTTTATGTTGAAGACATCAATGAAAAGATTCCCTCTTCAAAATGGCTGGCTAATTTATATATGGTTTAAATAATAGCAAACACATATGCCAGACCTATATTTTTCATTTCATTGAAGTCATTTAGTACTTATACTCCAATGAAAAAAGGCATTACAGATCAATCAGAGCCTATTTATACTTTGAAGTGGTATTTTTTACAAATGGAGCCTATTTATACTTCATTTGTAAACAATACCACTGGGTCCTTGTCACAACCTTGACACAGAGGTAGCATTGATTATATAATACATCTATGTTATTATTCATCCTTGTAATTTTCATTAACATGTTACAATTATGAGGTTTCACAGGTTTTAAATACTATTATATAAACCATCACTCTTCCTTCACTTTCAAGTTTTTCCTTATGAAATTGATTCTATTAGTTTGCACCCTGACTTTAAGTACACTCCCTTCCGGAGTTCCCTTCCTGCTAGTACCACCCTGACTCATTTTGAGTCTTCCTTGGGTCTTCAACCATCCTGGAGTTCTCACTCCTTTTCCTGCTGAATCCTCAGCTTGATCCATTTTGGATCTTCTGGTACTGGCTCCTCCCTTCTACTGTTAGTTACTGCCACCCTGGCTTTGTGTCAAGCCTCCCATGACAGTTCTAATATTACTTGATGGAGGAATGATTCCAATCCCATCCATTGTAGCAAAACCCTCTGCTTTCATTTTGAAGAAAGCTTCTGGTTGGGTTGAATATCTCAAATATTGACTTCATGTGTATTCTAGATGATAGACTTCAATTATCAAGATCATTTCATAATTGGTTTTCCATATGACTTTTAATTATGATGAAGCTAATTTGTACTTTTATTAATATAAAGGGTTATCACATTTTGAGCATTATTATGTTGAGTGTTTTGAGTTAAAATCATTATGATGAGTTTTTTATGTGATTTTTTTGGTAAGTCAGTTCAACTTGTCTTGGGCTGATCACATCATGAGGAGTATTTTTACTTCTTTTGATGAGATCAGCTTAACACAAGTTAAACTTTTTTTTTGGTGTTTTTACTTTAGGGCTTTTCAAGTTAGTAGTCTTTTTTTTTGGTGTTTTTACCTCAGTGCTTGTCAAGTTAATTGTCTTTTTTTTTAACTTTTATTTCTTGGCACTTTCACTTTAGGGCTAATCAAGTTTAACTTGTTTTTTTGGCACTTATACTTTAGGGCTGTGCTATAGACTCTTTCATTTTTTATTTAATTTTTGGGTGTTTTGGTTGTCTTTGGTTTTTTTTCTTTTTTATTTTATTTATTTATTTTTACTTATTTTTACTTATTTTTATTTTGATTTTGATTTTTTTGACCAAAAAATCAACATTTTGTTGATTGTTTGACCAAAAAATCAGCATTTTGTTGATTTTTTGGTTGATATATGTCTTTTTATTTAGTTTATTTTAGTTTTTTAGTTTTTTTATTTTTTTTATTTTTTTAGCCCAAAAATCTTTTAGTTTTATGACACAGAAGAGGACTAAATTTGAGTTGTGTACAGCCCCACACAACTCAAACATAGTTGGATGTAGTGCCACAAACCCCAGGCTGCCATGTGGGGGCTGCATGACTACAATTGAGTCGTGTGGAGGCAACACAAACCAATTTGAATCCTTTAGCATGTCACAAAGACCAAATGAGTTGTTTAAACAGCTCATTGGGGCCATGAATTTATCATCACCCTTTGTCAAAAGACTTTGTTTTACCAATTGGCAGGTGTAATACTCATGACACAGATAATTCTTGGATTATTTAATACAACCTAATTGTTTAGTGATCATCTAAAGTGTTGTTAACAAGTTACAAAAAAAAAGTATCACAGTTTTTCAATAGCATTCTACAAACCCAACTCATCCTACACTTTCAAGTCTTTCCTTATGAATTTTATTCTATTTTTTGAGCACCCTGAATTTCAGTCTACTCCATCTTTGTAGTCCTCCTTATACTAGTACCACCTTGAATCAACCTTGGTTCTTCTTTGGGTATTTACCCATCTTGGATTTTTTACTCCCTTTTCTGATGCTTCAGCACAATACATCATGGATCCTTTCCAGTCTAGTCTTCTTCCTACTGCTAGTTGACTGCCACCCCTGCTTTGTGTCAAGCCTCCGCGTGACATTAGAATAAATTCTATCCTTGTAGTCAACCATAGTTAGATCCCTGATACTACTGCCCAATACTTATATAGCTTGTATTTTTCAACTCAAACTTGAATTTTACCAACACACCATTTCCCATCCCTTACCCCCACACCATACTTGGCAAAGTCTTTGAATGCCTAGCATCCAAGGACCTTTTTATGATTTAAAAAAACCTGCATGTTAGTCCTTCTCCCCCAACTCATCTTACCCATTGGAATACCATCATTGATGGATCTTTTCAAGTCTTGACTGTCATAAATATCCTCTATCCTACTCTAATCACCTCAAATTTGCCACCCCATCCCATTACCACCATGGGCACTTAGGTTATCCTGGTTCCTGCCACTCCCCAATCACTGGCTATCCCCATCATCTCCCTCACCTCCACGCAACCTGCAACTTTTTTTTTCTGGGATTTTTGTGCCAATCATTGGCCATCTCATCTTACGCCATACTGCCTCAATGAACAGCAGCGGCAAACCCCTGGCCACACTGCACTCAACCTTTGCTCCCAGCTTGCTCAACTCTGTGCAGCCCTCCTGACACAAGCCTCTTGCAATCCAGCTTTTGCTCTTCCTTCAGCAAGGTGCCAATTGATTGCATCATCCAAAGCAAATAAACCACAGCATTCTCACTCACTTGCTTGACCTTTGGAAAGGCAAAAAAGGGTTGCACAATCCCAGACAACTATTGACGTTCTGAATCCTACATGGCTGTTGCAATCCTCAACCTCAATTATTGCTTGCTTTCTCTGCTTTCAGCAAGGCAACTAAAAATTTCATCTTCCCAAGCAACTGTTGAACTCACAATTAAACTCCTCAGTCTTTCTTGGTTTCTCTGCCTTCAGAAAGGCAACAAAAGGTTTCATCATCCATTGCAACCCCCAACCTTAACATCCCTTGCTTTCTCTGCCTTCAGTGAGGCAAAAATTGATTGGATCATCCTAAAAAACCCCAATCTCATTGCGGCTTGATTGCTCCGCCACCATTTCTTCCTTTCCTTCACTCTTGCACAACAACCTATTGCTCAATCACCCTTTCCAAATCAAATCATTGACCTCCCCAACCCTGAGCGGCTGTTGCAATCCTCAATCTCAATATTTTTGCTCCCTTGCTCCCCCTTCAGCAAGGCAACATACCACAGCACCACCCTATGCACCTATTGACCTCACTGTTGTGTGCACCCTTGGCTACCAGAAAGGTGAAAAGCAATCACACCATCCCAATGCTACTAATCTTGGGCAATTTGACTGAAGACTCAGCAATCTGGTCACTTTTCCTTGTTGCAACCAACAAGCTGTAATAGCACAACTTGGCTGGTTTTCCTGGAATGCTCATGAATCCCCCCCCCCACCAATTCACATTCATTTCAATTCAATTGGCCTCTCCAACATATGAGTGAGATTTTCCAACCATTTTTGTTCCTTTTTTCTTTTATGTTTTTCAGGAGCACACCTGTTTTTCCTGGGGGGATTCTGTCATACTTATGACACAGATAATACTTGGATTATTTAATGAAACCTAAGCGATTAGTCATCATCTCAAGTTTCATTAACAATTTACAAAAAACAAAGTATCACAGGTTGTAAATAGCATTATATAAACCCAACCAATCCTACACTTTCAAGTCTTTCCTTATGAAATTTATTCTACTCTTTTAGCACCCTGACTTTCAGTCTATTCCATCTTTTGAGTCCTCCTCATACTAGTACCACCTTGAGTCAACCTTGAGTCAACCTTGAGTACTCTTTGAGTCCTTACCCATCTTGGATTCCTTAGTCCCTTCTGTAATAGCACAACTTGGCTGGTTTTCCTGGAATGCTCATGAATCCCCCCCCCACCAATTCACATTCATTTCAATTCAATTGGCCTCTCCAACATATGAGTGAGATTTTCCAACCATTTTTGTTCCTTTTTTCTTTTATGTTTTTCAGGAGTACACCTGTTTTTCCTGGGGGGATTCTTTCATACTTATGACACAGATAATACTTGGATTATTTAATGAAACCTAAGCGATTAGTCATCATCTAAAGTTTCATTAACAATTTACAAAAAACAAAGTATCACAGGTTGTAAATAGCATTATATAAACCCAACAAATCCTACACTTTCAAGTCTTTCCTTATGAAATTGATTCTACTCTTTTAGCACCCTGACTTTCAGTCTATTCCATCTTTTGAGTCCTCCTCATACTAGTACCACCTTGAGTCAACCTTGAGTACTCTTTGAGTCCTTACCCATCTTGGATTCCTTAGTCCCTTTTCTGATTCTTCAGCCTGATTCACCTTTGATCCTTTCTGTTCTATTTTTCTTCCTGCTTCTATTTAACTTCCACCCTGTCTTCTTTTCAAGCCTCCATGTGACAGCAGAATGTGCAGTACACCTTCCAAATTTATTGTTTTGGTCCAACAGTCCCACAATGTATGCCATATCTCCAAATTTGGTTTGAAAGCACTGAAATTTGGTCCAGGGGTGCCTAGTTATCTCAATTCTCCCCTTAAATGGTCCATCTGGGGTTATTTTTCACCAAACAGGCCAGTAAAACACATGCAACGCAGCTCACAACTTGTGCATCCCTCAGGGGATCACAAACAGGGATTTTCAACCCCCTGGGGGATTTGCAAGCATTAAAGAACTTTGATTTCTGCTTTTTGACTTTTGATTTTCCATTCACAATGCATATGGGTTCTGAATGGCAATTAACGCCCTTTTGCAACCCCAGATTTGTGAATTTAAAATTGCCCTATTTTCATATTTTGAAACAATTTATTCATTAATCTATATTTTAGATTTATTTGAAACAATAAAAACCTATTTCTGTTTCATGATCCGGATTTTGATAATTATTTTTTTAATTTATCTGGAACATTTCAAGTACATTTTAATAAGAATATTAATTTTTGAAATGTATTCTCAACATTTTGCATGTATTTGCCAATTATTTCCTCTTCACAAGGATTCAAGGGTACTCTGAGATAATCTTTTTTTCTTTCCTCAACATCCAGATATGTATCACTGTTCTCTATCCACAGCCCTTTTACCCACCCAAATAATTCAAAATTAACATATTGAAAAATTGATAACCCTAATAAATACAATGCTCATTATGATGAAATAAAGAGAAGAAGATCTTTATCTCAAGAAAGGCTAATTCATAGCTCTTATGATCAATCCTCTTCTACAGTAATTATCTTTGGACATTTACTTGTTAACTATTACTCCGCCTAAAGTATCTCCAACATTTATCAAGATTTTAATCATCAACCTCAACCAGAATCTTTGACCATCATTTCTTTGGGTAGGGAATGTAATTGCTTGATTGATTTCCAGGGCTAGACCACAAAAGTTTCTTTGTATCAAGAGCCAAAATATTTACAGAATAAATTAAAAACTCAAGCACCTCCAAAATATTCCAAAGGCTTTCAAAAATATCAAACTGAAAACTGTCACATTGAATAAAAAATCAAAAGGATTCCCTATCCCACAGCCACTCAAGTTAGTTTTTATTTCTTGTTAATTATTTTTAATAATGACCATGTTATTTTTTTTATTTTTTGTTATAATGACTGATTGATCCTTTTTTTATGGACATATAACTATCTGACACTCATATTCCTCCTCAATGCCAACAAAAATTTCCTGAATCTTAAAATTATTCCCAATGAAATCAAACTTCCAATCAACCTTCCAAAGCGTATAAACCACAACCTTGAATGAGCCAAAATACTTCCTCTATTAAACCAAATTTTCAAATGTTTTCTTCCTTCACTCCCCAATTTATTCCACATTTCCCAAAGCCATTCAATTTATATAATATTAATTTTTAACTTTTTGAAATAATTTAGCTGTTAAATTTGTTATCATGGTTTTTTATTTTTATTTTTTTTTATTTTCAGATAAAAGCCTTATATTTCTCCCTTAAATTATACCCGGGAAATAAGGTAACCCAAAATGATTAAAAATTTCCCACAGTGTATCAGTATGATTATATTGATGCTGACGGTAAAACTGAAATGTTTGATCAATATCCAGACATTCCTGTTGCAGGTAATCAAGAAAATCAATATGAATCCCTGATATCCAAGCCAGATATGAATTCCACTCCTGAATTATATTTTAGAAATTTTTGTTAATTAATGCATTTTGCCAAAAATTTGGCAATTTATCATGTTTATGCAGTTAGAATCCTCACCTCCCACAGGGAAACAATTTTTAAATTGAAGTGCTCCTTGGGTGGTAATAATAAATACAAAGCTTTTCCTTCATAAATTCAGACTTCTTCAGGGAGTATTGATTTCCGTTTCAAGCTTCATGAATAGAATATCAGCAATTCAAGTCAATGGGATTTTGTTTTAAGTAATAAAGAACACAGACATGAGCCATTTTTTGATCCTATTTTTCAATAAATTTGTTGTAGAATTAAACCTGAAATGAAATAAAAAATCAGAAAAATTATTGCACCAGGTTACCCTTCCAAAAAAATATTTAAATCCTTAAAACAGGAAGATTAGAATAATTTAAATAGAAGAAAATATCCTTACAACATGAGAAATTAAACAAAGAAGAAAGTTTTTCCTGGTCAATAATCTCTTTGATATGTCCTGAATATTTTGAGTACCTCATCTGAGAGCTGGATAAATTCAGTTATGACTTCATAAGATGGAGCTTTGGAATACTAGTTTTTCTCTCACCCTTCATTAGTATCTTTGGCTAGAGAATTCCACAATCTGTGCATAATGGATTTCAAATTATTTGTGGAAGTGTCAGATGTCTTCCAGCAGACAGGCAACTCCAGAGCTTGGAAAAAATTTGAATTTTGCTCTCTGGAAGCTCCAATTCAAAATATTTGGTAGTCCTGAGAGTTTTTAATCCGAATTGAAAATTCCTACAGCCCCAGTTCAAAGCTCCAGTCAGTATTTCACAAGAAGGAAGCTTTCTTTTTTTGAAATTGAAAAAAGAGGTTTCAATACAAAATCAGGCAAAAAAAGGGGGAGGGAAATGATAATTGAGGAAGGGGAAAGGTAAATAAACCAGGATTCATATGTTCAAAGGACACTGCAGGAACAGGAAAAAATATGGATGGCTGCTTGTGAAGAGAAGGAGAAGATCAAAAGGGTTGCTTATGAAGAACAGAAAATAATAATAAAATCTAATTATTCAAAAACCAAAAGAGAAGCTGAAAAAATTCAGGATTAGAGTTGGAAAGGAGGTATTTTTAAGATCTGAGGCAAGGCAAGAATTAGATCAAAATATGCTGCAGATATGGAAAAAAGACAGAAATTATATCAAAAAATTTCTGAAAATCTAAAGGTATAAAAATTGATAGAATTTTGATTGAAAACCAAGACCAGGCTGCTGTTTGATTTCAATGATTTCAAGACAATCATTTACACAGCGCATAACTGAATAAAATAGGAGCCAGGTGACAAGGAAATAAAGGGTACCAACAAGGGATATAGTGCTACTAGCTAAGAGTCAGAAAGTAGACAAGGTGAAGTGGTGAAAAGACTCATAAATCTAGGAAGTGTGCTGGTCAGTGACTGAAGGCTGGATGAGGAATGAGTTATGAGGATATTCACTTGTATCCAATTACAATTAGGAAGGTGAAAAGGGCAAAAATAAGTTGATTCTTGAGATATCTAAACGCCTTGAAGGAACTGAGGAGAGCATTATCAATGACTGACTGATTGAGGATTTGATCAAGAATGGTCTTACTTTTTTTGATCTGGCTGCTTGATATCAGTGAACTGTTGTATGAGGCTGATTTGTTGACATCAATGAGTTTGGTAAAGTGTTTTTCAGTTTTTTTTCTTGAGTAGTGGAGGGTGGCCCAGATTTAGTTGATGGTTGAGGCCTCTTGTGTTGGTCTTTGGGTAGAGATTGATTTGGAGAGTCTGCAGTTTCAGGGATGAGGCCAGTGCAAAAACTGCGCATGGAAGGACAATGATTAAGGAAAAACATTCAGAAAAATAAGAAACAAGATGGATAAGAGACAGAAATATTGCAAGGCGCACACACTGTGTAGTGATTCAGCTTAAGATGATGCAGCAAATAGAAATTAATCATTAGTTATAAAGTTGGTTGAATCTGAAAGAAACAAGGATAAGATTGGAAGTAAGCCATGATTCTAATTTGCCAGCTCAAATTGTAAATTTGTGGAAAATATAGCTCAAGGCATTTACAAGGCAATTTTTTGAGGATTTTTTGGAGGCTTTGGTGAGAGCATTGGCTGTCATTGATAGTGAAGGGATTATTCTTACATCAATGAGGCCTAACTTGAAGTTGTTTCAAAGGCTTTTAGTCTTTATGTTGATGTTCTTGACCTTTCAGTTTGAGCCACAAAGTTTTATCTTGTCATCTAAACCTTGGTTATCAATCAGATGGATTGCACATTTGAAAATTTTTCAATATATTTCTTCAATGAGTTTTTGCAGCAACTGCGCCTTGAGGCAACAGCTTGATAGATATACACATTCTTACTCAGTCAATAAGTGGGTAATGCACTGTTGTCTTTGACTTGTCCAGTATAGTGGGCTACCTTTGAAAGTGTACAAGAAACCACTTTGAGACACTCTTTACTTGGGGTTGTCTGCCCACGTGGTATTGCTGAAGCAAACTAGGTGGTGGAGATTGATTTAGGGCCAATGGTGAGAGTGATTTACTTAGTGCTTGATAAGAATTTCCAAAGGTGCAGTAATTCTTCCCAGTGGCTGAGACCCGGACACTTTCAATGCCTTTCCAGAACTGGAACAGCAAAGCTTATTTTGGTTTGAGCAGATCCTGCAATGAAGTTTAGACGTCCCATGGGGGAGCAATACTTGACCTTTAGGGCCAAAAATTTCTTTTGATTATTTTTGTATTCCAGTTTGAGGTTTAAGCCTGGTGTGAGAGGTGTGGATATGGGCCTTCAGTTTTTCAGTTTCAATTTCTTGAGTCCCTTTTCAATATTTAGGGGAAGGGACAGGTGGATAAGCCTGTCTTTTCTTTCATTTTTCATACCAAGAAGCGTGTTTGGAGAGTGTTCTGAGTAATTCTTGAATTTTTGGAGAATTTGTCCTTGAAGGTTGAAAATTTTCTGGGAAAAATGAGATTGTTGATGTGGAAGAACACTACCAATAGTTGTTAATCTCCTATGTACAGGCACAGGTTGCAGTCAGATTTTCAAACACCTTGGGCTTTGATCCACTCGCTGAGCATTTGATACCAATTTCTGTGTGCCTCTTGATGCTGTACAGTTACTTATTCAGTCTGAGATACTTTGAGGTTTGGTTGCAGCTAGTGGGAGTTTTGATGAACACCTGTTTGTTGAGTTCAGAGCGTAAAAAGGCCCCTTTTACTTAAAGTTGGAGGGTATCCAGATTTTTTTCCGCAACATAGGTCAGGAGTCCTCCCAGAGAAGCCACCTTTCCATTAGGGGTGTACTTTTTGAAGTAGTTGAGTCCATACCTTTGGTTGAATCCTTGCATGCAGAGCCAAGTCTTTAGCACCGTTCTTCCATTGTGTGTTTTATGTTTGATTCTGAATACTGGTTTTGTGTGGAGAGGGTTTCTCACTTTGCTTTTCTCCACGTCTTCCCATACTCCCTGCTCTTCAATGTAATCAAATTCTTTTTGCTTGCTGATTCTTTCCATCCAGGCATTCTCATGGCTTCTTCCAGGGAGACAGGAATTTTTTTGGATAGGAAACTGTATCTGTTAGGTTTTGAAAGAGTTTCTCCATTGTGTAGGTTGGGACTTAAATTTTTCTCAACAGAGGGGTCATCTTCCAAGGAGATTTCAGATTCAGATAATGGATCTTCCTTCAGGAAGGGTGCTGAGACTCTCTTGATGTTGGAATATTGGTCAATTGTTGGGTTGAGCAGGTGAGCCGGATGATAAGAAAGGTCATTAGTGCCCGCACCAATGCTTTTGTCTTTGATGGAGATAGAAACTTGTTTTTTGCTGTTGAAGATAACATTTTTTGTGTTGATTTTTTTTCCTGTTGCTTTCATAACCTTGTAAAAAAGAAGCATTGTGTTGAAGCCAATTATAACCCCAGAGGCTCCTTTCTCATCAAGCTTGGATTTGACATCCACATTGTTAAGTTGGTAGGTGAATGCTGTCCCTATGGTTTTGATTTATCCTTCAGGTAGTTCCTTTTGGTGCATCTTCATTCATGGCAATTCATCTTCTTTTAAATTTTGGATTTGGTTCAGCATCAGACAGAATCATTTCACCACTTTGTGCCAGCACAATTTTGGTAGGTGTGCATCTGAGATATTTTCTCTTGCTGCTTCAATTATAGTCTGGTTGGCTTGTTTGAATTTGCCGTTGTGTTGAGAGTGGTATGGTTTGCTGAAAACCTGGTTGATGTGGTGAGCTTGGTGGTAGCTTTGGAGTTTTGCGTGCACAAATTCTCCTCTGCCATCAGAGAAAATTTCTTTTGGATATTGGTGAGATTTTCTGTGTTGGTTCTTGATGATAAAAATTAAAGTTTTGGTGGTTTTGCTCTTGTGTTTCAACAGAAAGCATTCAATATAGCCACCGTAAGATGTGATGAGCTTTAGGATGTATCTGAAGCTTTCTTTGGAAGTGGGGCTCATTGGTCCAATCAGATGCTAATGGATTTTTCCAAAGAAGCTTTGAGCAGTTTGTTGTTGGTGATCAAGAGGTTTGCGCATTATTTTTTCTTTGTCATAACTGAGGAATTTGAAGGATTCCTTTTGGTTTGATGGTGAATTTCAATTGAGGTATTTCTCCATTTGACTGATGCTTGCGTGTCCTAGGGAACAGTGGATGTAAACAAGTTCTGAATTTTATTAATACATGTTCCTTGAGTCTGTTGCCATTTCAATTAAAAACAGGTTTTTGACTACTGCGCCTGAAAGAAGTTTTGCATTGTGAGTGACTAGCTTGAGGGTGAAGGGTTGTTGATGTGAGTTGATTCTGAGTTGAGATCATTGAGAAATGAGCGCGCCAAGTAAAATTCAATTAAACGTTTATTCCAGTGCCCATGCCATGTTTTATAAGGTTATATTGGCATCTTTGGTGGTCATAACTGCTCTTCCCATGGCCTCTACTTTAATAGCTGCATCCTTTTTACTTGTTTGTATTTTCTAATTTCTTTTGCACTCAGTCAGACTGAGGAATCAATCCTTGTCAACTACCATGTGTAATGAACAACCACATTCAAGAATGAACCATTTGGAGGTTGGATTTTCCAGCGAGCTCAATCCACAAATAAATGAATAGAAATGGGCTTTGGGCTTTTCCTTTTTCTTTTTCTTCTTACCATGTTTGTGAAGATGGGGACTTTTGAGTTCTGGGAATTTTAAACAAAACAAGCTTGCAGAAAAAGAGGTGAAAGAGGGATTGTGCTTCCCATTCTTGCACCTTGGGCCTCTGTAGAGAGCTACATTCACCAGTTTGGCTTGGTTGCCTTGATGAATGGATTCATTTTTTTGTTGAATGAGGTAATTTCAAAGAATTTCAACCTTCATTTCTGCAGTCAAGTGAATGATTTGTGACTTCATGCTGTGCATTGAAGCAGGGAACTTGAAAATTACAAGATAGTCAGCAATGTTGGATGGAAGGTTGGTACCCACCTCTGTTATTTTATTCAAGTACACCCTGACCAACATCAAAAATCTTCAATGTCTAATTCCATGGGTAGGTGAATGAATAAATTGAACACTCTTGCCCTTTTTGCCAATTGAGATGATGTGAAGTGTTCCTGAGTGGATGACCAGATAATTTTAGCATCATCTTTTTTCTTGTTGTTGATGATGTTGTTGCAGGTGTTGGAGTCAAGTTTGGAAATGATTTGCACTACAAACTCTTGATTAGTTTCTTCATCAAGTTGTGTTAGCTTGTCATGATCATTGATTGTGTTGAATATTCCGCAGATTTTGAAAAGTTTGTTGAATTTTTTCCGCCACATGCTGTAAGTGTCAGAAGTTAGTAGAGGTTTTGATTGCAAGTGATTTGTATTTTGTTAAATCCCCCCTGATCCTGGCATTGAAGATGGCCGTGGTCACTTGATTGTTTCTGGCGCATACTTTTAACCATGAGAGAATTTTGATTGAAAACCAGGACCAATCTGTTGTTTGATTTCAATAATTGAAAGACAATGATTCACAGAGCCCATAACTGAATAAAATAGGAGCCAGGTGACAAGGAAATAAAAAAAACAAGGGATAACAGGCTACTAGCTAAGGTTCAGACAGTAGAAAAGTTAAAGTGGTCAAAAGACTTTTGAATCTAGGAAGTGTGCTGTTCAGTGACTGAAGGCTGGATGAGGAATAAGTTATGAGGATATTCACTTGTAGCCAATTACAATAATCAAGGTGACAAGGCCATTGAGAAGTTGATGCTTGATATATTGAAGCGCCTTGAAGGAACTGAGGAAAGAATTATCAATGAGTGACTGATTGAGGAGTTGATCAAGAATGGTCTTACATTGTTTGATCTGGCTGCTTGATATCATTAAATTGTTTTATGAGGCTGATTCTTTTAGATGTATGAGTTTGGTAAAGAATTGTTTGGTTTTTTTGATTGAGTAGTGGAGAGTGGCCCAGATTGAGTTGATGGTTGAGGCCGCTCACATTGATCTTGGGGTAGAGATTGATTTGGAGATTCCACAGTTGTGGTGATGAGTACAGTGCAAAGACCTTGCATGGAAGGAAAATGATTAAGGTAACACAGTCAGTAAAATAAGAAACAAGATGGATAAGAGACAGAAAGATTTCAAGGGGCACACACTGCAAAGTGATTGAGCTTAAGAAGATGCAGCAAATAGAAATAAATCATTGGGTATAAATTTTATTTAATCTGAAAGAAACAAGGATAAGATTGGAATTAAGCCATAATTCTAAAAAAAACTAGATCAAACAAATTCTGAATATCTGAAGGCAAGGAAAGATTTCAAGCAAAAAGAACATCTGGAAAAAAATCAAAGAATATTTGAGAAGGATTAAAATCCAAGCCCAAATGGCTGAGTATGAATCTCTTGAAAAAAAAAAATGAGAGATCAAAAGCTGGCTCAGACAAAAGTAAAATCCAAGCCTTGAGAGGTCAATATGGGAGTTCTCATTCTCCTGAAAAGAGCCTGCAGGATTGCTTCAATAAAGCCATGCAAAAATTTCAGTTATCTTCCAGTTTTTCTGTGCCAGATCAATCATTTTCTAATCCTTCTATCCCAGTTCAATCTTCTTCAAATTCATCTATTTCTATGAGGCCCAAGAGGATTAGATTTATTTCTCAGTTTACAAGTGGTTTTTGAAATTATGTGGAATCTGTCTATGATCTTCCAATGGATGGTAATTATGGTTACTATTCTGTAGCTAATGTTGAAATTATAAGCTGAATGCTTGAGTGGAAATGGAAAGGAAGGAAGGGATTGGATTCTAATTTTGCCAAGAGAAGCAGATCCATGGAGTCAAAGGGGCACTCTGGTTTGTTATGAGTAAGAACAGATGATGATGAATTGGCTGGACTAGAACAGGTTTAAATAGAATACATACAAGCCATTTGATAAGGACCAACTTGTGGTTTTGATAACAAGAAGGTAATGAATAATTAATGAAAAATAACCAAAGAACTGTCACATAATCAGTGACAGAAAGTATGCAACAAGGCAGAGACAGAACATGCTATAAGCCAGGACATAAAATCTTTCAAAAGAAGGGCCAAAAAAATAATATAACTGAGGCCTGAATTCAAGATGATTTGGCCATTTAACAGACACTAATGTTGGAGCTGAGGGAATTCAGAGTGAGAGAATGGAGAAGGATGAATTTTGGTCAGAGATGAGAAGAAGGAAAAGAATAAAAAACAAATCTTACCTGAGGAAATTCAAAGTGAGAGAATGGAGAAGGATGGGGAAAAGAAATTCTTCCACCAGTCTTGAGCTCTGTCCTCAGGTAGACACTATGACATGAGTGTCACAGACTAAGTAACATGAAGTAGACAGTAGTGTATATTGAATAATAGGAATGAGAAGGCGCGCGCTTATGACAGTGAGTGAGAAGACTTAGTGGTGAGCTGTATGGAGTTTGTTAAATGAGAATAGATGGAATGAAAATGACCATGAGACTGAAAAGGAAAGGAAAGAAAAAGGAAATAAAATAGATATAATAAAGGAGGGAAACAGTGAAAGAAATAATGAAATGTGTGGGATTAATGATAATCACAACACCCCCCCTTGCTAACCACCCGCAATGAGACCAGAGAGGACCTGATGAGTTTTCAGAAGAACGCGGGAAATTGGCTTGGTTATCATATCTGTTACCATGTCTTTAGTCCCCACATGGTGAATGGTGAATATTTTCCTAGCAACACACTTGCGGATGAAATGGTGCCAAGCATCAATGTGTTTTGTGCGCGAGTGATGCTCCAGATTCTTTGCAAGGGCCATGGTGCCCTTGTTGTTGACGTGAAGAGGGACTGGAGTTTCCTCCCTCAGGTAAAGCTCAGCAAGAACGTTGCGGAGCCAAAGTCCTTCCTTGCAGCAGTCGGAGAGGGCTTTGTATTCAGCTTTGGATCTTGACAGGTAGACAGTTGGCTGTTTCTTGGACCTCCAGGAGATGGATCAATGGCCCATTCAGAAGGTTTAACCCAAGATAGAGCAGCATTCACCACAATCTTCAGCCCAATCCAAGTCCAAGAAACCAATCAAAGTCAAATTTGAACTGCCAAGGGTTAGACAAATATCTTTTTTTGTGAGAAGATAGCAAAGCACTCAAAGAGCCGCGTTCCAGTGGTCAACTGAGGGATCTTGAATAAATTGTGAGATTTTACTGACCGCAAAGGAGATGTCTGGCTGGGTACATTGGGATATCCAGAGGAGAGACCCAATAAGCTGGTTGTATTGAGGCGGGGAAGGGAGTGAGTTGGAGTCCCATCTGACCAGGGACTTGAAAACCAAGTCAGTCGGAGAGATTGCAGTGATTTGACTGGGTGGGAGAAAGGAGCCTTCAACAGACTCAATATAGTGCTGTTGGC
Source organism: Puccinia polysora (assembly GCA_025617555.3). Classification (NCBI taxonomy): domain Eukaryota; kingdom Fungi; phylum Basidiomycota; class Pucciniomycetes; order Pucciniales; family Pucciniaceae; genus Puccinia; species Puccinia polysora. Next base: position 18,750,326 of record CM062616.1, read on the forward strand.
CTATAGAGACAGTCCGGGACTTCAAATTGCGCTGGATAGAGATAGGGAGGAAGAGGGAAAGATCTTCATCAGCCCCTATGGTGAAGCAATGACAAATGTCCGCAAAGAAGGAGGAGACAAAATTCTGGGTGCAAACTATAGCCAGATCATTGACGTGGGCAGTGATTGCCCCCACCAAAGCTTAATTGACCATCTTGAAGTACAGAGAGGGGTTGTAGGAGGACCTGGAGAGGCAGAGGGAAAGAAGGGCGGAATTGAGCTCAACGTTCCACTGCCAAGGGATTTCTTTAGGCCGTAGATGGCCCTTGACACCTTGCATACCCAATCAGGATGCGCAGGATCTTCAAATCCGGGGTTCTGGGACATGTATACTGGCTTGTCAAGGTTACCATTCAAGAAAGCCATCTTGAAATTGACTTGACAACAAAACCAATCTTTTCTGCCAAGAAGGCTGAGGAGGAGCCAAAGAGTCTTGAGGAAACATTTTGGGGCAAAAACTTCAGAGAAATCAAGGCCACAGACTTGGTAGAAACCCATGGAAACCAGAAAAGCCTTGAGATTTATGATAGATCCATCTGGCCGGCTTTTAACCTTGAAAACCCATTTGCAGCAAATTAATTTGCGCCCTTTTGGTGGGGGAACAAGGACCCACGTCTTTATGCCACGGGGAGAGGAGATTTCTTTGTGAGTGGAGGCAATCCAGCGGGAGCAATGGGGGTTGAGCACGAGCTGTTTCCAGGTTTTGGGGGAAAAAATGTTGTCCTTGACCAACGCCAAGAGTGAGTAGTTCCCAAAGCGCAAGGGAGGATGAGACTTCCGGGTGGAGCAATGCGGAGCAGGAAGCTGTGGGCTTGGAGGAGGAGAAGGGGGAGGGGGGGTTTTCAGGAGAGGAAGGAGAGAGGGGAACAGAAGGAGAGGATGCGGGGATGGACAAAGGCCATAGAGGAGGGGGGAAATGGATCCATCTGACGGGGCAGGGATTGCCAAGAAAGGAAGTGCAGAGGGGGGTTTGAAGCAAATGGCAACAGGGGAGGGAAATTAATGGTGGTGGGAAAAGAAAAAGGGGGAGAAAGGACAGGAGGGGCGGGTTGAGCAATTGAAAGGGGAGCAGGATTGGCAGAAGGAAGAACAGAGAGCTTGCAAGGCCATGTTAGATCAATGAGCATTTGGTAGGGATTGGAATTGGTGGTGTGGGGTAGGGATTCTTGACAGGGGAAGACTGCGTTGTTGAAGATGGTTTATCTGGATTTTATAACCTTGCAAGCTTCAAGATTGAGGAAAAGATAACCATTTCCTTGGGATAGGTACAACAGAAGAACAGCACAACGTGCCTTTGGGGATAGTTTGGATCTGTTGTGTTTGGGGACTTTCTACCAGACAAGACATCCAAAAGGATGAAGATAAGAGGGCAAAGTGTCCTCCTGTCCAATTATGGAGTTCAGAGAGACAAAACCAAGTGGGGTCTTACAGGGGTAGGAGTTGAAGGCAAAAAAGACTGTGAGGGAGGGCATCTGCCCAGTATGATTTTGTCAGGTGGGATGAAAAAAGAGAGCAGCGGATGAGGTTTAGGATGGTGTGGTTTGATTTTTTGGCCACACCATTTTTTTAAAATACAGATGCACTCAGGTAATGTGCATATTATTGTGTAATCCAAATGGGATGCACAAACGGGCCTTCACCTCCCATTGGACATCACGTGGGAAACATGGGCCTCTGTGGATGTTATTGGTTTTGGGAATTTGTGCACCAAAACACCTTTTCTAGGTCCTTTGGGACACAGGCCTTAAATGGCCCGCCAGGGTGGATGGGCCACCTGAGCCAGAAGGGCTTATCTAGGCATAACTGGGCCCAAGCTTTATTTTGGACATACTTGGCCAGACAGGCTGGCCCGCCAAAGTATGTATTTTGTGGTATTTGGGCCTTGGCAGCCCATTTCTCTCTGGGGCCTGTTTCAGGGCCCAAAGGCCCAAGCAGGGGACTCTGTTTGGAGTCCCTTCACCCGCTGTGTGCAAGGCCATGGCCCCTGCCTCCCTTCCTCCCCTTGCTTGGTTGTGAGGGAGAGGGAGGATGGCTGGTCCTCCCCCTCATTGAGGACCAGCAATCGGTTGGTTGCATGTGGCAACCAACCAGGGTGGGTGGGATTTCATCACCCTCCCACCTGTTGGTGGTAGAGGGAACAAGAAAGTGGGGGGGATCTGACCACCCTCCCACCAAAGCAAGTGGGGCGCTCTCCCCCCCCCCCCCCCCCCCCCCCCTGTTACCAAGGGGGAGGCGCCAAGGGCTGGGGGGACCTGATCCCTCTCCAGCCCACATTTTTTGATGGTCCACCTGGGGTGAATTGGGTCCCAGGCAACCAGAGGTGGATTTGATCACCCCTGCTGGTCACTGAGGTAGGAAAGAGGGGGGGAACGGCATGTCCGCCAGTTACACCCCCCCCCCTGTGTGAGTTTGAGACCCATCCCACCTGGCCCATATGAGGGGCTAGGGGCTGGTTGCATGAGGTAACCAGACGGTAAGTATGGTCAGAGGGGTAACTGGTCTGGTTGTGGGGGACAACCAGCCAGGTTCTGAACAGAAACAAGGGCTGGTTCAGCCCAGTAAGGGTGGAAACACCAAATTCAACCAGTACAGACTGGTCATAAGGGTTCAGGGACTAATGCCAAGTGGGCTGAGTAAGCCCAAACCAATTGGCAAGGATTGTAGAGCCTGTAGAGCCCATTTGGGGCGAAATTTTTGCCTTTTGCTTGTTTTAAGAATGTGAAAATAACATGTGTCCTCTGGGAATTGAACCCAGGTCTCTCATGTGCATGGCAAGTGTACTACCAACTATACTAAGGACGCTTGCTTCCTAGTGATCAAGATATGCTTGTAGAGGTCAATGACAATGTCACTTTGTGAGGACATATGATGAATGAGTAACCAACTACAAGCATGCAGGGACTGAGGTCCTGAAGACTGCATGAAAGCATAGATCATATCTCAACACACCCCCGTGCTGAATGTAGGGTGAAGGAAGCAAGGCAACATGCTAAGATCACACTCATGATGGGCGCTTGGGTAGCGCTGGGCTCATAACCTGTAAGAATGTGAAAATAACATGTGTCCTCTGGGAATTGAACACAGGTCTCTCATGTGCATGGCAAGTGTACTACCAACTATACTAAGGACGCTTGCTTCCTAGTGATCAAGATATGCTTGTAGAGGTCAATGACAATGTCACTTTGTGAGGAAATATGATGAATGAGTAACCAACTACAAGCATGCAGGGACTGAGGTCCTGAAGACTGCATGAACGCATAGATCATATTTCAACACTTGTCATTACATAAGCTCCACATGCGCACCATCTTTTGTATTTAATGAGCTCTTCTCCCTGCTGTTTTCCATCCATTCATTCACCAATTCATTCACATTCACCACTGTGCCATTGCCTCTGCCTCATATTTAGGATCAATCATAAGACATTATTGTCTCAGCATTTCTTTTCCTTTAATTAGTGCTCTTTGACTAAGCTTTTAGGCCAATAATCCTCACACATTATCAGTACCATCATCATCATGACTTCCAAGAAGAATATACCCTTATACCTTACTCTGGACAACCTCAAAGACCTAAAGTTTTCCAAGAAGATTTCCTATATCCCAGAGTCCAGCTCCACCAAGATTGTTTTGAATGGCCAAAACTATAGTGCTTGGTCTTTCTTAATGGAAAGTGAGTTGGAAAACATTTGTTTCAGGGAGATTATGGATGCAGATGACACTTTGATTAGTTCAGAGGTGGAGAAGAAGTCTTATCATCTCATTCTTAGGCATTTGAATGAAAGTCATATGACATGGGTTTCTGAGACTTTAAAGGAGGAACAGAAGAGGATAGGTAGCATTGTATTGGAAATGCTCAAGGCCAAGTATGCTGGTGACTCTTTCCATCAGAAGGGGATTGCTTTCAATAAGTTGTTCAATTTGAAATTTTTCAACTGCAAACAATTTGTGGGGGAGGCAAGATCAAGTATTGCTAAGTTCAAGTCATCTGGGCTGAACATGGATCCTGAGTGTTTGTCACTCTTAATTCTTCAAAAGCTACCAAGAGAATATGAGTCCTTGGTTAGGATTATATCTCAATTGGATCCCCTTCCTGGAGAAGAGGATGTGCTTAGAAGGATTGAAAAGGATGATCTTCAATTTAAAATGAAGGAGGGCAAAGGAACTGCTCTGTTGGGCAAGACAGGAAAATTGGGGAGGAAGGCAAAGGCCAAAAGGGATTTATTGAAGTTCTTCTGTTATAATTGTCAGAAGAAGGGGCACTATGCAAAGGATTGCTAGGAGGAAAAGAAAAGGAAGAAATCAGAGGAAAGTGAAAAGTAAGACAAAGAGGTCAACCTTGCCATGGAAAATTTTTCTGTGGTGGAAGTGGATGTTTCAATGGGACAAGCTGTTGAGGAACAAATCCCCAACAAGAAGGCTAAAATCAATGAGGATCAAGAAATGGACTTGATTTATTATGAAGTATGTAATCTTAACCTTGATGATAAGAACTTATCAGTGGCTGATAATTCTTCTTTCCTTGTAGGAGGATTTTAGGAGGATTTTCTTGTTTTGATTCATTCTGGTTGTACAGACCACATGTTTTTTGAGCCCAATTTGTTTTCAAATCTTGGAGATTTTGATGGTGTTTTAAATATTGGCCAAAGAGGAAGAACAATTCATATTAAAGGAATTTGAAAATTTATTCTTTGAAATCACTTGGGTTTCAAAATATCTTTTGATAAAGTGTTCTATGTACCAGATTTGCCTTATGACCTTGTGTCTCTTGGATTTCTCTAGAAAAAAGGTTTCCAGATTTGTTATATTAAAGAAGATAAGTTTGTTATTGATTTGAATGGGAGAACTATCCTGAGTGGAAAAGTTAAGAATAAGTTTCTCTGTTCAAAATTGTTCAAGTTTTCAGCTCTGAGAACTGTTGCTCACAATAGAAGTGGCCATAAGGTAAAGGAAGGCAACTTTGAAAGTTTTACTTTAGGGGCCAAGACCAGGAATGTGTTCTCAAAGAGTAGAGATTGCACAGAAGTTCCTAGAGAAGAATTTTCCATTGATTTGGCAGGGCCATTTTTACCAGTGTCCCTTGGGGAGGCAAAGTACTTCATCAATGTGGTTGATACAGCAACTAATTATGTTTGGGTGAAACCAATAAGATCAAAGGATCAGACCACAGAGGAGGTTTCAGTAATCTTCAAAGTCTGGAAACAGAATGGTTTGATGAGGGAGATCAAGAGGGTTATTACTGATGGAGGGGGTGAGTTTGTGAGTAAAGATTTTGAGAAACTGTTGAATTATTATGGAATCACTCATATAGTTACTACTGCAAGTACTCCACAAAACAATGGAATAGCTGAGAGGATGAATAGGACTCTATTTGAAAAATTCAGAACTATCATGGCTCAATCTGGTTTGCCAAAGTTTTTATGGGCTGAGTTGGTGTGCACAGTGTGTCTGTTGCACAATATTGTAAGTGTTAATGGTAAAAGTCCGCATTATCTGTTTTGGAAGTTGTGCCCTGAAACATGGCACAAAAGAACAATTGGTTGCTTAGTGTATTTTATTGTCCACCATAATGAAATGGTTGGAAAGTTAGATCCTAGGGCCAGAAAAGGGGCACTTATAGGCTATGATTTAATAAGTAATTCATACAGGATTTACTGTCCAGGGAAAAGAAAGGTTATTGGTAGTAGGGATCTAAAATTTGAAGAAAGTACCTTTTCACTCAAAAGGGGTGAAGATAGTGCTGTTCAGGAATCACAGCAGGAAATAGCATTGGAGCCTATTTCACCAGAAGATGCTGTAGAGAATATCATTAGTGATGATGTTGAGATGGCAGATGTGCCACAGGAGGGTTCAGTAGCCGCTTCAGGGGAGTCTGTGGAATAAGAACCTGATGAGCCTCCACCTCCAGTTAGAAGGAGTGGAAGGAGTAGCATACCTATTGATGGGTATGGGGAATGGAGTTCCCATTATTCTTCTGCAGAATATGAAGAAGATAAATTTTGGGAACAATGTATGCTTAATGAGATTCTACAGTTAAGTTCAGAAATGGGTAATAGGGTTAACCCAAATATCTTTGGCCAAGCCATTAATTATGATGATAGAGCCAATTGGAAGACAGCTATTTTTTAGGGATTTGATTCTCTGGAAAGTAAAAGTGTGTTTGAAGTGGTTAAGTGGGATTTAGTTCCAAAAGGAAAGACCATTGTTGGGTCTAGGTTACTGTTGAATAAGAAGTTTGATACTAATGGATTTTTGAAGAGGTTCAAAGCTAGATGCATTGCACAAGGCTTCAAGCAGAAAGAGGGTATTGATTATCAAGAAAAAAATTTTCCAACTGGATAGCTGTCCACCTTCAGGTACATCATTGATTTGGTAGTTGAGTTGGATGAAGAAATCAGACAGGCTTATTTTGTGACTGCATACTTGAATGCAAAACTTGGAGAAGAGGAGACTGTTCATATGTCAATTCCTGACGGTTTCAAGGAATGGCTGGTAGAGACCAAGCCAGAAAATATGAAGAAAATCTGTGTGAGAAGTTTCCTCTCAGCGGATAAAGGGGAATATGTCCGCAAGCTGTGTAGATCCCTGTATGGATTGAAGCAAGCAGCTAGGTCATAGTATAACACCATGAGTAAGAAACTGATAGAGATTGGTTTCAGGACAAGTGAGGCCAACCCTTGTCTCTTTGTGAGAAAGGATGCAATTTTGTTTGTATGGGTTGATGACATTATCATTATTTGGAATGGTAAAGAGAGAGTCATGGAGGCACTCAAAAAGGAGTTCAAGATAAAAGATCTTGGCCTGGCACAACAGGTGCTGGTAATGAAAGTTAGTAAGAGCAATAATGGGATCAAGTTGGATCAAAACCATTATTTGTTAGCTCTACTTAAGCAGTATGGCTTAGATTATGAAAAGGAGTTCAGTAATCCAATTCAGTATATAATTTGGTTGGAAAAGTCTACAGATGAAGAGAATCTGGATTTTTTCCAATCTGGGAACAATTATAGGTCAGCTATTGGATTGCTAAATTATTTGGGGAAGTGTACAAGGCAAGATATTGCTTATGCAATTGGCATCTTGTCACAATACTTAGAGAAACCAATCATGAGGCATTGGTCTGCATTTAAGAGAGTTATGAAGTATCTTGAAGGAACAAGCAGTCTGGGACTGCAGTTTTCAAATTCAGCAGATTGTGATTTGGTTGGTTATTCTGATGCAAGTTGGGCAGATGGTAACACTAGGGAATCAAAAAGTGGTTTTGTATTCTTTTTAGGAAAGAATCTAGTGTCATGGATGTCTAAGAAGTTGTCAGAAATAATTCTTTCATCAAAAGAAGCAGATTAAAGAGCATACCTATCAGCTTCACAGGAGGCAAAGTGGTTGAGAAAGTTCTTAGAGGATACTCATAAACCACAAGGGTTTGCATTGTTTTATTCTGATAATCAGAGTGCCATTGCATTGGCAGAAGACCAAGTGTTCCATTCAAGAACAAAACATATTGATGTTCATTATAACTATATATGTGATGCAGTGAACTGCAGAGAGAAAGTGTTATGGTACATGCCCACTGGAGCAATGATTTCAGATATCTTAACTAAGGCGTTAGATAGGAACAAACATCAAGGTTTTGTGTCTAGTATGCGTATGGCATACCTTTTGGATTAAGGGGGTGTTTGAAAATACAGATGCACTCAGTTAATCTGCAAATTATTGTGTAATCCAAATGGGATGCACCAATGGGCCTTCACGGCCCATTGGACATCATGTGGGCCACGTGGGCCTATGTGCATGTTATTGGTTTTGCGCATTTTTGCATCAAAACACGTTTTCTAGGTCCTTTGGGACACAGGCCTTAACTGGCCCGCCAGGGTGGATGGACCACCTGAGCCAGATAGGCTTATCTAGGCACAACTGGGCCCAACCTTCATTTTAGAAATACTTGGCCAGACAGGCTTGCCTGCCAAAGTATGTATTTTGTGGTCTTTGGGCCTTGGCGGCCCATTGGGGCCGCTGCCTGTGTCGCCGCCCGTTTGGGGCCGCTTGTTTCTCTCTGGGGCCCGTTGCGGGGCCCGACGGCCCGCGCAGGGCCATTTTAAGGGGCAGGGGACTCTGTTTGGAGTCCCCCTACCGGCTGTGTGCAAGGCCGCGGCTCTGGTTGCGCCACCCGGCTTGTTGCGGCGGCCCCTGCCTCCCTCCCTCCCCTTGCTCAGTCATGAGGGGGAGGGAGGATGGCTGGTCCTCCCCATCATTGAGGACCAGCAATTTGTTGTTCTTATGTGGCAACCAACCAGGGTGGGAGGGATTTCATCACCCTCCACTTGTTAGTGGTAGAGGGAACAAGATGGTGGTGGGGATCTGACCTGTCAGCCTCCTGGATGCCAAGAACCTTGCTATCCTTTAGCTACGAGAGGTGATAGAGTAAATAATAAATATATTATTTAATAAATGCAGCAAAAATCCATAAAATACTTGGATAAAGCTTATTGCAAGGTTAATTGGTTTGGTTATGGTTTATTGTTATAAATCAATATACATAAATTGATTATTAAATATTTTTATAGAGGGGCCAAAATTATATTGGTGATCTTTAACAGCTCTCTTCAGGGATTTCATTATGAGAACATGTAGTCCTGGTTACTTTGGGCTCTTTAGTTTAAAGGATACTTTGCCCAAAGATAATATGTATATAAAATACACAGTGGAGTGGCAGGGCTTTGTAACCAAGCTGCCACAACAGATAAAGGGTAATAAAACTCACTGGTATATTCTTAAATCCTTTGGTTATCTGTTTGGGACGTGGAATGATGGGTTAAACCTGTATACTGGGGTTATAAGGTTTTTCAGCAGTTTAAATTGATAAAAAGAGGTTGAGGATGGATATTATTAATCAGACTAAGCCATAAATCACTTACTTATGTCTTATAAGTAACTGATTACCTTGGAAAGGTTTCTGGATATAAATATAACTTGGTCTCTGCCCATCAATATCTTCAAAAGAGCTCTTTATTTATAGATTTTGGATTCCCAATATTTTCCTTCTGAGGGGTACAGGGGCTCAAAGGGACGGACACTGAGGCTAGCAAGGTAACCAGTGGTAGCCTGTCACGTGTTCTTGGTGCTGTAGCACGGGTAGCATCTAATTCCTCAGGTTATGGGAATTATTCTACTTTATAATTGATATTTGGACGTGTGAATAACACTAATCTGTCCTGTTTATGTATTATTTAATTAATTATCCTTAGTAAATGTTCCCAGTAAGTTAATAAATATTTTCATAGACATTCCTACGGACAGTCTGATATCAGGTGAGTTCTCATTATGTATCAAATAATTGGAGTAAAGTCATGATATTGATTTTACTCCTTATTTTTGAATTTCAGTTGATTTACTAAAATAATTACTTAAAAATATAAGTCATGGGAATTAATGTAATATTTTTACATCATTAGTGTTCTTAGTAGGTCACAAAAATATTGATGTCTATAATTCCTCATAATAGTATATTAAAGTATTTTAATATATTTTTAGAAGTTTTCATTGTCTTATTTTTGGCATCCTTGGTACTTTGAATGATATTCAATAAAAAATACGTATAAGGTTTATTAAAGTATTTTTATATAACTTTATGTACTTTTAGACTATCTACTATCCACAGGAACATTTATTACATATTTAGAATGTTCCCATGTGGGTTGTAGCATGTTTACGCGGTACCTAAGTTTCTCAGGCCACCTGTCACTTTGTCAACTTGTAGTCCCGCGGCTGCTTACACAACCTTGACGGAGTGACAGGGCTGTATCTCAGCCGGGCGCGGGTGCATTGGCTGCCGCGGCTGCGTGGGGGAATTTTGACAGAACACATTTCCGTCCGTAACTCCTAAAATATGCACAACACCTCAATTCTGACTGAATTTTAGGTGTGAAACCTATACATGACAATACGTGTGAAATATTTAATTGGTCAAAAAGTTCAATAGTGGTGCCATGGTATTTTGGTCTTTCTTTCCTTAATTATTTAAAAATATAAGGAGTTGGATTTCAAGGGTGGGGTCAGTGAGTGACCCTACCTAATTTAAGGTGGAGAACCCGTTTCTGTAATAATATTTATGGTTTTTCTACTCCTTCTTAGGTTAAACATATTTTTATTATTCTTATGTTATTTCTGTTACTTTTGCAGCTTGCTGTGCAATAGTAGCAAGCTGACATGACCACCCTCCCACCAAAGCAAGCGGGGCGCTCTCCCCCCCCCCTGTTGCCAAGGGGGAGGCTCCAAGGGCTGGGGGGACCTGATCTCCCTCCAGCCCACATGTTTTGACAGTCCGCCTGGGGCAACCAGCGGGGGATTTGACCACCCCTGCTTGTCACCTAGGTAGGAAAGAGGGGGGGAACGGCATGTACTCCAGTTACACCCCCCCTGTGTGAGTTTGAGACCGGACCCAGGTGAGTCCTGGATCCCACCTGGCCCACATGAGGGGCTAGGGGCTGGTTTCATGAGGTAACCAGACAGTAATTATGGTCAGAGGGGTAACTGGTCTGGTTGTAAGGGACAACCAGCCAGGGTCTGAACAGAAACAAGGGCTGGTTCAGACCAGTAAGGGTGGAAACACCAAATTCAACCGGTACAGACTGGTCATAATGGTTCAGGTACTAATGCCAAGTGGGCTGAGTAAGCCCAAACCAATTAGCAAGGCTTGTAGAGCCTGTAGAGCCCATTTGGGGCGGAATTTTTTCCTTTTGCTTTTCATTACATGAGCTCCACATGAGCACCATCTTTTTTATTTAAGTAGCTCTTCTCCCTGCTGTTTTCCATCCATCCATTAACCAATTCATTCACATTCACAAGTGTGCCATTTCCTCTGCCTCATGTTAAGGATCAATCATAATACATTATTGTCTCAGTATTTCTTTTGCTTTAAGTACTGCTCTTTGACTAAGCTTTTAGGCCAATAATTCTCACAAATTTAACTGAGGAGAGTGAGGTGGTGCTGGCTTGTGGAGGATCCCTTTCAAAGAGAGAAAATCCATGAGTTTTTTATTGACACATTCACCACCATTGTCAGTCCAAAGAGATAGAACGTAGTGGTGGAATTGAGTTTTTAAGAGTGATATAAAAGTCTTAATTGATTCAAATGAATCTGATTTGTGGCTTAGAGGATAGGCAAAGAGGGCTTTTGAGCAATCATTGATGAAAGTGATAAAGTACCTAAAACCTTCTCTTGAATTGACTTCAAAACTACATAAATCCAAGTGTATGATTTCCCCTGGTACTTGAACAATGACTGAAACAAGAGTGAAAAGGCGCTCTTGAAATTTTATATTTAATGCAAGTTTTGCACCCCTGAACGTAAAATTCATTGTTGACCTTGGGGGTGATCCCAGGGGACTTGAGAAATTTTCAGAGAGACTTCAAATTCAAATAAGAGAACCTACAGTGATAGCCAAACAGGCTTTCATCAGAGATTTGTGAGATTGTTGAAGAAACTGACTCTTTGTGGCTCACTAGTTTTTGCAGAAGGTAGTACAGGTTTCCTCTTTGGTATCCTTGAAGTGGAGTGAGTGGATGATTGTTGCTGGTAGCTTTTTGGTGGATTTTGCATCCAGTAGAGGCAAAGTTTACAGTGTATCCAGAGTTGCAAATTCTTGAGATTGATAAAAGAGGCTCGTGAAGGTTTGGAACCAGCAGAGCTCTTATCTTTCCCACTGGTAGGGAGATTGATCTCTCTTTGGTAGCATTGATAGCTGATCCTTTGGCAAGGGGTATTGCTGTTGAGTTTGGTTTTTGTGCATTAAGTTGCCATTTTTTGGGAGTCATTGACAGTAAGCAGCCTGAGTCCAAGTTAAAATCACTGTCTTCTGATGGAGAGGTGCGAGTGAGGTTACATGCTGAATTTCTGGCATGGACAATGGTTTCAGAGTCAGAGAAATTGTTGTCATTGGTTTTGTTGAAGTTTGGATCAGCTTTGGCCGTATTTGCCTTATGACTTCCTGAGGTTTTTGGTTTGGTTTTCTTTTTTTGTTTGTTTCTTTTCAAATATGCAATGGCTTTGGAAGATTTGAGAAATTTAGAGAAGGAGTGTCCTTCAATCTGGCAGTTTTTGCAGTAGTAGATTCGTGTTGTATTTTTGGGGAGTTTTGTCTTAGTTGGGTTTTGGTCTGTAGGGGTTCAATGATAACTTTGCAGATTTTACGGACTGGAGATCCTCATTCCTTGTTTTTCTTCTCAAATGTTCCTGATTAAGAGCATTGATGAGCTTTGATGATGGGAAAGATTCCTCATTAATCATGCTTGAGACACATGCTAGCCAGTTGTTAGGCAGTGAGAGGAGAATATCTTTCCATTTCAGATCATCTGCAGTGAGGGGGTTTTCAGGAGTGATCAAAGATGCCAGTTTTACTCTGTAAAATACTATTTCCGCAAGGTGAGCTGTCATTTCTTTGTTTTTTAGTTTTTTTAGAAGGAGTTTTCTCAACCAATACATTTGTCCACTGGAGGAGTTGTCCTGATGGGTGTCTCAAAGGGTGTTCCACATTTCAATGGAACTTTCTTCATGTTTCCTAATGAAATGGAAATTAGATGGGTTGATAGATCTTGATATGACCAAGCATACTGATAATTTGTCCCTGGTCCAAGCATCAGAGTTGAGTTTTTGAGTCTTGTTATTAAGTTGATATCCAACCCCAGAGGATCAAAAATTAATTCTTAGTATCATAGACCAGTTGAGGTAATTTGAGTCCAAACCAGGTGAGTTGAGAGGGAGAATCAATGGGTTTTTAAGCACCGGGTGATTGTTTGAACTGTCTTCCATGGTGTTTTAAATTTATGTCAACACAAAGTTTTCCGGATACTTCTACTGCAAAAGTTATGTTTTGTTTACTGGCAGGTCTGGGCTTGTAACCTGTTGGATCTGAGGGAATTCAGAGTGATAGACTGGAGAAGGATGAATTTTGGTCAGAGATGAGAAGAAGGAAAAGAATCAAAAACAAATCTTACCTGAGGGAATTCAGAGTGAGAGAATGGAGAAGGATGGGGAAAAGAAATCCTTCCACCATTCTCAAGATCTGTCCTCAGGTAGACACTATGACATGAGTGTCACAGACTAAGTAACATGAAGTAGACAGTAGTGTATATTGAATAATAGGAATGAGAAGGCATGCGCTTATGAAAGTGAGTGAGAAGACTGAGTGGTGAGCTGTATGGAGTGTGTCACATGAGAGTAGATGGAATGAAAATAAAAATGAGACTGAAAATGAAAGGAAAGAAAAAGGAAAGAAAAGAGATATAACAAAGGAGAGAAACAGTGAAAGAAATGATGACATGTATGGGATTGATGATAATCCCAACAACTAAAACTAAGAAAGATAAAGATAAGAAAGGAGTTTTTTGGAGATAAGAAGTCCATTAAAAGAACAAGTGAATCAGGGTTCTACAACTATAAGAGTGTGATCATTAATGGAAAATCAGACTAATTGAACTAGCATTCCTTCAGAATTAACAATGACTTAATCTTAAAAAATTTTAAAAATAAGAGGGAAAACTGATTAGAGATATGAAAGATTATTTTTAATCATAACACACTACTTTTATGAGGCCCATAGTACCAGAAGATAACTTTTGTTTGAAAATAATTTTTATTTAATCAAAAGGAAAGAGGACACTAGTTGCCATAATTCCAACAGCTAATCAGTTTTCAAAAATTCAAAAATTTCAGAAATAAATGAAAATTGGAATTAGAAAGAAAGATTTAATTGCATCAAGAGCTTTGGAAGAAATTTGGCGATCCCTTTGCTTTTGATCAAGTTCTAGAAAGCATTGATTCTGTGGCTTTGAAGATTTCCAAAAAAGCATTGAACAAGGTTTCCAAATTTAGCTCATGTGCTTACCAAGGTTTCTAAATTCCCAATATTCTGGATCTCCAAGGCAAAATTATCAAAAGTTTTCCCTTTCAATTTTCCTTTAAATTCAAAATCCCCTGTTTCATTGCTTTTTTGGATGAAGTTCATTTTATAGCCTTGAGAATGAGTAAAAAGTTATTTTTCTTGAAGAATTACGTTTTAATTTCATCTTTCAATAAAATTCGAAAAGAATATAGGTAGACAAAGGTTTTTATGACCTGGGAAAAACAATTTCAGAAGTGATTGAATCTGTGGACAAAGTTGCATCCTGCATCAAAGCAGTTTTATCCAATCAGATCAAAAGGCTTTGATTTTTTTTATTTAAAATTATTTTAATTCCTATCATGAAAGAGATATATGTTCCATTTCTTTATTTCTTTTTTTGGTACAAATGCTTTCAAATTCCATCAAAAAATTTTATTTTTCTCAAAAGACATATTTTTTCATTAGGGTGCATCAAAGTTAATCAAACCCGCCATTTCAAACCTGCCATTAAAAATCAAAAAAACCCACTTATTTTAGATCAGAAGCGTCAAAGTTAACATGATATAAGTGGGTTTTTTCCTACATACTATCAAATTATTTATTGTTTCTATTTCTACTTTATCATCCCCACCCATCCTCCCTCACTTCTCATCCATCCCCTTGTGTTTGATTTGATCCATTCTCAATCCATCTCTCCCATCAACTTGAGGCATAAACCATTCATCATCCAAGTGCAATCCATCCTCATCAATCTTTTCATCAAATTCAAACATTCTCTAACCTCAATCATTGCAACTTCTTGCTCATCAAACTACCCCAGCTCATCCAGTTGAATATACATGCTTTGAATTTGAGCACAAATACAAATTGGCATGAAAAGATATCTGTTGAAATCTAATATCAACACTGTCAAGATGAGGCAATTCTGATCCAAACTAGCCCAACTAGCCCTTACTCAGCCAACCCCGGTCCAGCCTGCAAGAGAGCACCAACCAGCAGGTATGCCTGGTATCAAACAGTTCCGTGGTAAGATTTCCTCCCTGCCATGCCTCATCTGAATCTCCTCTATGCTCAAGCATTTTCCAAAGTAAATCTAATCGCTGTGCCCTTCCTGACTACCCCCACTTTCTTACTTCTTATTCAACGGGGTCAGTCCAATACGCAATACTCCAGGCCAAAGCCGCCCTCCCTGTTTACCACATGGCCATACTACTCCAAAGACTTCAATCCTACCATACCACCATATCAAGCATTTCTGTCCATTAAAGGACCAATTCAAGTGTGCTCATTCTCTATCCTCATCTTTCCATCCTTTCACTCTAACTATTCTGACTTACACATTCACATACATTCACATCATCCATCATCCAATGCTTTTGCCACTCCATTGTTCCGAAGTCACTTTGACTTTAATTTAAATCTACTCTCACAGATTATTCCATTCTTGTAATTCTGCGGCACCTTGGATGCAATGCATCTATGCCTCAAACCTTCCTACCCTCATTCTCATCAATCAATCCTTTCGTTGGCACCAGCGCATCTCTAGTCTTCTCACATCTCCTTCAGCAACTCTCAACTCTTGTTCATAACTCAAGTTTCTCAACACCTCTTTCCTTTAACTTCCGTTGTATTAATCTTCTTATCCATCTTCTTGTCTCTGCTCTCAAGTTAGAGCCATTGTACAAATCTATTGCTTGTTCTGTTCTACATTCATTTACGCTTTATCTCAGTTTGTCACACAATATAAATCCTACAGACACCCACACAGAATGGCAGCAAGGCTTGGTGAACCGGCAACCCTTGGAGCTGTGAGAACAAGGGGGTTGAATACAAGTGTCGAATGAGGAAGGGGGGTGAGAGAGGAAGAGAGAGAAAGAGCACACTTGAGAAGTCGCCGTCTGGACAGCTGGAGGATGTTCAAACGTGGGGACAGAGGGGAGGTTGCGGGCAGATAACGATGGAAGATCTGGGAAGGGGTATGCAGGCCTTGAGCAATGAGTGAGGAAGCGATTGTTGGTTAGAACCCCTTTGATTCATTTCGCGGGGATGGATCCTTGCTCCACAGTCATAGTTACACAGCCCATCCAGTCGGGTGCTCTGTAGCACACACTGGCTTAAAGTCCTTCTTTTGTCAATCAAATATCTCGCTTCCCCGGGGTTGATGGCACGATGACCCCTGGGACAGTCTTGGCGATTAACTTGAAGGATCAAAACAACTCAACAGGTAAAATTGTGATTTTTCCCCTCATATGACCGACAATCAGACCTTCTTTTTGCTTCAATCTCTTTCCCCTCCCCCCTTTTTTTTCCTTTCTTCTCTTGCTGACTTAGATTGAGTGCGTGAACTCAAAATGAATCTGGAAGGGCAATAGCTCATTTTGAATTTGTCCGAGGAATTTTAGCTTAGTTTGGTTTTACTATTTGGAGGGGTCTAGCACGTATGGTCATCCGCATATGTATCTGGTCATTTCCAAAAAAAGTTAGAAAGTTTGTTGGAAGTGAGGGCTTAAAAAATTTTACAGAAGGCAATCAAGATGATTTGATTTGTGTTAGGATGTGTTTGAATTGGTGACAAGGAGGAGGGAAAACAAGCTGAAGGAACACATGCAAGAGATATGGTTCAAATAAAGGAGTATATGATGGAAGAAATGCACTTCAGGGACTTAAGAGAAGGTTAGGAGTGATGTTGCTATGTTTTTGGGGGGCTGGTGGTAAAATTTTCAGGAGCTGAAGGGTTTGGATTACTTTTGCCGACCAATAGACCTGAAATTCTCAGTTCCGGAGAGTTGATTCTTTTGCGCATTACATTGACTGAATTGGAACCAAAGAAAGAAATTGAGGAGGAGAGAGATCAAAACAAAAATTTTTAGATGTGTTCATGGCCAGCCAACAGATGGGAGGGCAAGAATCAGGGGTCTGGAGCAAACCAGAGATGGAGGAGGGTTGAAAGGGTTACTTGGTACCGAGTGGCGGGAAGAGGGCAGTGTGGGTGGGTTGGCAGTGGTTAGTGGGTGCAGGTGGAGGCAGAACGCTTGGGGCAGAGGGGACTGAATGAAGGGGAAGGAAGAGGACCTAGTTAGTCATGATCAAGGAGATAGTGTTGGATAATAGAAAGAAAGATGAAGGTCTGGATGTTGATTTGGAAATAATCTTTGAGGGTGGGATGTAAGATTGTTACAGCAACCTGACAATTGCTCTGACAATCAATGGCCCGATGGACTTGAGCAAGACTATCAATGCCAATAGGGATGGGATCAAGGGATTGGAAGAGATTGTAGATTCAAAGGCAAAGAGATTGTGGATTAAAAGGCAGAGGTCATGAAGGAATAGTTGATTGATTGAGTTGAGGGAGCTTGGGATGCATCAATCCTGGTGAGGTTTCATTGTCAAACTCCAGGCAGATGGGATCAATTTGATGGCAATTAGATGTTTGCCCACATAGATCCCACCGTTGATCTTGAGGACTTGGATGATCCTTCAAGCAGCGGTGAGATGAGTGGTATCATAGTCCAAATGCCTCTGAGCTTATCCCATGGGGCCATCATCCCAAACCTTTTCAAACAGCAGATTATAATCCCACAAATTCATCATCAAATACTTTCCAGGGTAGACCAAGGACCCTTTCAACAAGGACTGAATGGTTATGACCCAATTGAGAGGCAATGGATGTTAAGGCATTCAGTCAGTCTTGAATCCTGGCCAAAGGTATGCTAGTTGGATCAAGCTCTTGGGATGATGATGATGAGGAGGAGGAGGATGAGCGGGGGGAGAGGAAGGGATCAAATTGAGCAAGTAGTGGCTTTTATTTCTTGAGTTTTCCCTGTTTGGAGTTAGGGATGGTCATGACTTGGGAAGAGAGCAGCAGAGGGGGATGGAGGGGCCAAGCTTAGATTACCCTTTCACTTCTCAAGAATGAGGTGTTGATGAAGGTCAAATACATGCCCTTGCGCAAGTTATCTGGAGGGAAGAGTTGTTCAGGCTGATGAGGTGAGGCTGAAGGGTAGGAGGGAGGTGGGTGGGAAGGATTAGAGGAGAAATTGAATTATTCAAATGGATTGCCAAACTGGGGTGATGAGGATGAGGGAATTGAGGGATCAAATTTAGGTGGTTGTGTTGAGCATTACTGGGAATGAAGAGGATGGGAGACCTAGATGGCTGTGGCTGACAATTAGAATGAGAATGAGAATATGAGGATGGAGGTGTGTTTGAGTGTTTTGCATGGTAATGGATGGCGTATGGATGATGGCGCATAAATGGCGGATTTCATTTTTGAAATCCTCCATTTCCATGAAAAACACCATTTTTAAATACACCAGTTAGGGGGTATGCTTCCTTCAGAAACCTGCCATTAAAAATGCCAGGTTTGGTCATAAAAAATGGCAGGTTTCTAATGGCAGCCTTGCTAACTTTTATACACCCTACTGTTTTTCTAATCATTTATGTGATGGATGATATTTTTTTTGCATGTTTCAAAACATTTGAATTTCAAGTATGAAATAGGTATATGTAGTGCTTTTTTATTTTTATTTTTAATTTTGTAAAAAATTTTTGTAAATTCTACTGGAAATATTCCATTTTGTGTAAACCAAATAAATTCTTCTTATTTTCTTTTCATTTTTCTTACATTGGATGGATTTTTTTTCAAATCTGTGTTGTGATTTACACCTTGAACCAAGCGGTAATATCTCAATGGTTAGAGCATCCTGCATGCAATGGGTCAATGTGAGTTTGACTCCCACTGACCCTGTTACATTTTCCCTGTCATTACATGTTATGAGCCGAGCACTGCAGCTGTAGCATCCTGATTGAACTTCACACTGAATATCACCCTTAAAAATTGGATAAAAATACATGAATATGTGGTTAAAGGGCGCGCCAAATGGGTGCTTGGTGTATGGGGGGTGTTGTGATGTACAACTAGCACCAAGCAGTTATAGCTCAATGTTTAGAGTATCCCGCATGGAATGGGTTGATGTGGTTTTAACACCCACTGACCATGTTACATTTTACCCGTCATTACAATCTGAGCTAAGCTTTGAAACCATTTCAAAAAATTGGTATTCATAGATTTTTTTAAAAAAATTTTAAATTTACTCAATTAGCCTTCATATTTGAATTCTCCAAAACTTTCTACCCCCTTAATTTGGCCCCATAGGGCTTCAATTAATGTTTACATAACTTTGGCACCCAACAATCCAATAAATGGTGTGCTCTCCCACCCCAGGCACCCCTTTAAACCTTTAGAAGGGTTCACCCCTTCCTTCTGGGTAAAAGGAGGCCACTTGGCATCAATATAGTAAAACAATTACTAATGTCATGCCACTGATGCATATTGGTGTCATTTTAGCAATTTATTTGCTAGAGGGAAGACTTTTGGTTTCATTAGCATGATATTAGTAAATCTTTTTGCATGATTATATCCTGGGCCTTTCACCAATTACTTCACCACAAAAATTCTGGTGGCACTTTCCAGCAAGTGCCATCAAGGATCTCAAGCATAATCTATGACCAATCTCATGGAAAGCTCCAATCCAGCTCCACTTAAAATTCACTGTGCACCAAACCCTTGGTTTAATGATGGAGATAGCTTCAAATATAGATGGTAGAGAGCTTCAACTGGAGGTTCCTTGATGTAACTTGCTAGAAACTGAAATAAGATTTTTCATGGTACTTTCTTCTTTTTTTTATTGGGATATACTGAGCCATTTTCCTTGTCTTCTGGCTGGGGTCTACATGAGTTTTGCGTTCTGAAACCTGTCTGGTGGAATGACCAGAAGCCATCCTGGAAACCATAATGAGTTTTTTTTTAAGATTAAGGATTATGGGAGGGGGGAAAGCAATTTTTAAAGGAATTCTTTGAATGGAGAATAATAAGTACTATTTAAAAGGTAGAAAAGCTGATGATCCAATGTATGGCCTTCTGAATCAATTGAAGCTGAATACATGGAAACACTTGTGGAATATATTGGATGATTTTTCAAGTGGATGAGCTTAATAATTTGAAAAATTTATCCTTTGCTATACTCATCAACATGGAAACCTTCTTATGAATGAATTATCAAAAAATTATTTAAAATATCCCAGGATTCTTGAAGCTTTTTCAAATTTTCTTCATTTTCAAACTTTTTAATTCCATTGTGAATGGAAGTGTAAAATTAAACAGAAGAGGTTTTTTGAAGGAAAATAGGAAATTCTCATCTTGCTTGAAGCCCCTCTCACTTCTCTCATGCTATACTTCTGAAAACCACTCTTGTTCCTTCCTTCTCCTAGGAGTGGCATTCTTCTAATTTCTTCTCTGAGTTGTAGTTGGATTAATTAACAAGCAAGACTATTTAGTTTGATACAATCAATAATGCAATAAAAATTAAATCTTTTAAATTTCAACAATCAGATGAGAATTCACTTGTAAAGAGGGGATGAAAAAGACCCAAAAAAACTAGAATAAAGAGAATTCATAAGAATATTTTGGTGGTAAAGCTTAATGTCACACATTCAGGTTACTCAATCCACACCTTTCTTCAAATAAGGTGTTATTATAGCATTTATTTTGCTAAACTCACACCCTTTTCAAAAAAATGTGTGATTATAGTATTAATTTGATAAATCCATGCCTTTTTGGTTGGGCTATATTGCTCCAGGTAGGTGTAGAACCCTTCAAAAAAATTTTCAATTGAAAATTGCATGAATATGGAAATCCAATTTTTCAAACAAAATTTCAAGTTTTCAAGGGCTACTGGAGTTTAGAAATTCAGTCTCTTGAGAATTGGTATGCGCTTTTTAAGGTTCCAAGGAATTTTTGAAGTGCTAAGAAACATCTTTTGAGCATGTTTTGGGATGTTTGAGGCCTCTCAAAATTTACTCAGGCCTTGGAGGGCCAAAATAAGGCCTCTGTACCCCCTATGTGATCTGTCTGGGTTCACTTATTTTGGTAATTCCATGATGTAAATAATTTGAGTTAATTTGGAATGAAAAAGACCAAGAAATATAATTTTTGTGCAATTATTTGAAATATGAACTCAGATTTTACAAAAAAAAAACTTTATGAAGTCCAATAATTCACAATTAACAAATCCTTCCACATCTTCAAGTGGCTGCATGAAACATGGAATGATTTTTTTTTAATTCCAAAAATTCAAAAAAGTTTTGAGAAAAAAGGAGGGCCATCAGAACATAAAAGAAAAAAATAATTTCAGTCTTTTTATGATGAGAATTTTGTGAAACAAGGAATACAGAACAAAAAAAAAAAAAAAAAAAAAAAAAAAAAAAAAAAAAAAAAAAAAAAAAAAAAAAGCACCAAATTAGCTGGGCTGACCTAAGAAAAAAGGAAAAATTAACAGTTTTCATCTTCTTGTTGGAAGAAAACTAAATCAGGTGTATTAAAAATAAAAATTTGAGATTGGGGAGAGGAATTTGAGCTGGAAGATGGTTTATTTGATGGTAGGACATGTTTTGAGTTGGAGGATAGATGACTACTACAACTCATGACTCTAGAAAGTAAGCAAGCCATCCTTCCTGGACTAGAGAATTTTTATGATGAATTTGAAGCCAATTTGTTGAAGGCTATAAGTGAAAATACAATCCTTGAGTCCGTACTGTTGTGTCTGGACACAGACTGAGTATCCTGGGATCAATAATATGTGTGATTGGTTTGATAATTCAATTTAAAGTGAAATCAATATCTGGCATGGGAAAAAAATTGAAAAAGGGGGAAACTCTCTTGTAAAACTTCCTTTTGGATTTAATTGATCAATGGTATGGACTACCATCCTGGAGGATGGGAGATGAGCCAGGAACTTGTTGCAATAAGTAAGGGCTTATCCCATCCAAACCAAATTTCTGCAGATTAGGATTGGCATCATCCCCACAGCTACTAAAATTTAATTAACTAATATGACCATTGTTGTCATAATAATCATCATTTGTACTAGGGGGAGAATAAGGAATCTCATCCTTGAGTTTGTAGGGGCCCTGAGGATGTAGACACAATCTTGATTGTGTGGGTGTTTTGAGATAATTTGAGTTGTGTTATGAGATCTGAAAGGATGGAAAAAACTTTTGTAAATGTTTTTACTTCTGGGTTGGCAAGAATCTGCCTTGCTTTTGGAAAATTTGCATCTTCTTGAGAATGGTTTTCTTTCAAGAACTTCAGGGATGGTGGAGAGTGGATGTGACGGTAGGAATATGAGATGGATGAAAACAAAAAGTAGTGCAGCAAGGCTGACTTACTTTCCGGCTCCAAAGAGAAGTATCTTGAACTCCTTGGCCATCTTTTTCTCATTATCCTTGAGAATAACCTTTGAAAACTGGAAGTGGTCTTGGCCTGATCATAATTATAATCTTGGGTTTGATAAGATGTAACTTTTGAATCAATCAACAAGGGTCCTTAACAGGAAATATCAAGATTGAGTAGTAACAGAAATTCAAGATTTCCTTACTTTAATTAAGGGTTGGGATAAGGAAGAAGTTCAAGGAAATTGGGCAGATGAGCATTTGTTTTATGTTATGAAGGGGTTTCTTGATAAAATTTGGATTGAGTATTTGGGGGTGAATCTATGGATGGTGTTGAAGTGGATGGCCTTGATTGATCCAAGTTAGGAGGGGATGGCATTGGATTGGGGGTTATGATTTGACTGAGGGTGAGTGCTGTGGAAGGAGGGGGGGGAGAATGATTATTATCCAGAGCACTAGCGCTTTTGGGATTGGAAACCAAGTTGAATAATTTATATTTCATGGGATGAGATAGACCACAGAATTTATCTGGATTGGGATGTACTATTAGGTTATTGAATTAGTATCAAACTTGAGGTTGATCTGAGAGATTTTTGATTGATAGGTGGGTCAAATTTTTGAATTTCACTACTTGTAGGGGTCAAAGGGTGGGAGGGAGCAGTGGTTATTGTTTCTTTGAGAGATTTGATAAGATTTTCCAAGTGATGATAGTGTCATAATCCAAGGTTCCCCAGTGAAGTTACTTCTATATAGTGGATCTTTCTGCTCTTTTGTTGGATTATCTTATTTGGAAAAACAAGATCCAAATTGGAAGGCAAACTTATTAACAGTCCCTCAAGCTAATTTTAGAATTTTTAACTCTTCCCTTGATGCCATTGGAGTATGGTCCTCAGATATCATACTGCCTCATTCTAAAGGATTGCTCAAACTGAAGATTGGATTTGTAGTACTTCAAAATGGAGTATGTGATTACTTCATTTTAGAGAATGATTCTCTTTGCTTGTATGGAGTAGATGTATTCCAGAGTAAAGGTAGATAATTTAATATAGGAGGAAATTGGAACAAGAAGTCCCAAATATGCTATGTTAATACTCAAGCTTCTGATTCCACTTATGAGAAACACTTGGAGACCTTTGACTAAGAATACTTCTCTCAAGCAGCTTTGAATTCCCAGCTCAGTGAAGACCAAAAACAGGACATCCTCCAAGTTTGCTTTGAAAATCAGAATGCTTTCTGCACCAAGGATTACCCTATTGGTAACATCAAAGGACATGATATGATTCTAACCTTAACCATTAAACCACCTTACCCTCCCAATCTTAGGAGACCAGCTTCCCCATCTAGTCCAAATTCTAGGGCTTCTTTAGAAGCTCACATCTAAGAGTTAATCAACCTCCAAGTTTTATTGAAAATAGGACACAATAAAAAAGTGGATGTTACCACTCCAGTAATCATAGCTTGGCATGATGATAAGTCTAGAATGGTTGGAAAATTTAGAATGCTCAATAAATATACTCAAGATGACTATTATCCTATCCCAAGGATTTATCATTCTCTACACAACCTTTCAAAGTCCAAGTTCATCACTACTATGGAAATGCTGAAAGTTTTCCACCAAATACCTATCAGTCCTGAAAGCAGGAAATGCATGAGGGTCATATGCCACTTAGGTATATATGAGTATTTAAGGATGCCTTTTGGTATCAATAATTCTCCCTCTCACTTCCAGAGGATGATGGACACATTCTAAGGATTATTCATTTTACGCTTTTGGATGATTGCATGCATTGATGATTTTATCATCTATTATGATGATTTGAATACCCTCATGGAAAAATTAAGGGCATTCCTTAAAAATATCTCTGCAGTGGGATTTAAACTATTAATGAAAAATTGTAACTTTGGATATGCAGAACTCAAGCCTCTCTTTCACATTGTTTGTTGACTAACTCTTACTGCTGATCAAAGTAAAACAGCAGCTGTTATGAATAGGCCCATGTCTCAGAACAAGACTTAACTCCTATCTTTTGTCAGTTTTTGCAGCTAATACAGGAAGTAAATCCCTAAGTTTTCACTACTTACTAAGAGTTTTTACAAAATCTGCAACAACCACAGATTATTTGAGATGATCCAAAAAATTTCAAAGAACTATGAGGAACTCAATCACTACTGCACCTGTGTTTATTCAACCAGATTATACCAAACTCTTCAAACTGTACATAGATGCCATTATGGAAGTTCTAGGAGCTGCTTTGAACCAGGAATTAGTAGAAAATGATAAACCAGTAGAAAATCCCATACTCTTTATCTCCAGAAAAGTTAAGGATACTGAAAAGAGGTATGTTGCTAGCCAAATAAAATTCCTTTCTCTATTTTGGGAATTATAGAAACTTCATTATTACTTGTAAGGTACCCATATTTGTGGTAATCACTGACTGTAATGCCATAAGGACTCTCATGAATGTGAAGACTCCCAGAAGGCACATGTCAAGGTGGCAGATAGCCATACAACATTATAGAGGACAAATGACCAGATTCCACCAAGCTGGAGCCAAAAATAAAAATGCTGAAAGCCTAAGCAGGAATGCTCTACCCAACAACCCTAGCAATACAGCTCATCATCCAGAAGACCATGAAATACTTCCTATAATGAAAATTAATATGTTTAATACTGAAGCTCCCATTTTATAGATTCACATTTTTGAACTACATGAATCTTTGTTCAACTCAATCAAGGAAGCGTACAACTCTAATATGAAATCTTTGATGACCATTATGGAAAGTACTCCACCCCCATCTGAACTTATCAAAAGTTTACCTGAACCTCTTCTGAAAAATTATAAAGCTGGAAGGTTTGAAATATGGGATATTTTAGTATACTACAGACATCAACACTCAATTGTCATGGTTCTAACCAATGAAGAACATATCAAGCATGTCCTAGCTGAGTTTCATGATAACTGCTCATCTGTTCATCTGTCTACTGATAGGACTCTGGATAAAGTCAAGCAAACTATGTGGTGGATTAATTTGAGAGACTATACCATTAAGTATGTTTCTAGCTGTAAGAAATTTCAGAAATCTAACAGGACTACTAGAAAGAGGTTTGGCATCCTTAAAAAGATTTCTGAACCCAGGAAAAGATGGGAAATCATCAACATGGACTTTGTAACTGGATTACCCCCTGGAGGAGCTTATTCCTACAACTCAGTCCTAGTTTTAATAGATAGGTTTTCTAAGAAATCTAAGTTCCTACCTAACCATGAAAAACACACAGCTATGGAAGTAGCATTACTCTTCTGGAACAGGTTCATTGCAGATGTAGGAGTCCCCGAAATCATTATCAGTGATAGGGACCCCAAGTTCACTTATGAATTCTGGAGGAATTGCCATGACATTTTAGGAACCACTTTAGCTTTCTCTACAGCTTATCACCCCCAGACTGATGGATTAGCTGAAAGAATGATCCAAAATCTAGAATATATTCTCAGAAGATTCTGTTTATTTGGTCTAGAATACAAGAATGCTGATGGATACTGCCATGATTGGTTTGTCCTTCTACCTGCCTTAGAAATGGCTTATAACAGCAGTAAGCATTCTACCACTAAGGAAGCAGCCTATATACTGGAAAGAGGATGGATTCCTAATTTAACCAAGATAACCTCACCAAACAGTTAACCAATATTTACCCAAAATTACTTGATTTCAAAAACATGATAGATGTAGCAAATTAGCATGCTTCTAAATTTTTTCAGGATGCTTTTGAATACAGCCAACAGAGATGGGATAAAACCCAAAAAGAACCTGATTTCTAGATTGGTGATCAAGTCTTAGTTTCTACCACCAATTTCAATGACTTAGCTGGGAGTAGGAAACTTAGACCATCTTTTGTTGGACCTTTTACCATAAAAATCTCCATGTTAAGAATGCTGTAGAATTTATTCTAAGTGATGAACCTTGCAGGAAACACCCAGTCTTCCCAGTAAGTCTTATCAAACACTACCACCCTAGAGAAGGAGAGAATATCTCTTCTCCATAAATACCAGTTGAAGATGATCCTGAGAAAGAAAAATTGAAAGTCAGCAAGATCCTTAAAGATAAAAAAGAAATGAGCCAAGGAAAAGATTTTAGACTTTACCTAGAAAGTTACAAAGGAGAATTATCTGATAAATATGAAGGGTTGCCTGAAACCAACATTCCATATGGACCCATACACCTGAGAAGTTACAGAGCCATTAAAAGACATTAAAACCAAAAAGTTTTTTCAGAGATGGACATATCTTGGGGTGGTGGAATGTCAGCTTGCTACTTAATACAGAGAAACCTGTCAAAGTAGGCAGAACAAATAAAAATAAAAAAAAAAAACTGATTTAAATAAAATTATTAGGAAATCCATAAATATTATTTCAGAAATGGATTCCTTACCAAAAATAGGTAGGTTCACTCACTGACCCCACCCTTGAATTATTACTCCTTTAAATTTTAAATAATTAAATAAGAAATTCCCAAAATTCCACAGAACCACTATGACACTTTTTTGGGCAATTTAATATTTCACACACATTGTCCCATATATGTTTCACACTCAAAATTCAGTGGAGACTGAGGTGTTGGGTATATTTTAGGAGTCACACACAGTAATGTTTTTTTGTCACAATTCCAGCGCGCAGTCCCACATCCCTGCACATCTGCCTTATCCAGTACGCGTCAGATTCCCGCACTCAGCAGTCCTTCCACGCACGCAGCAGATCATACCCTGTGCGCATATGTATTGACT
The DNA here is from genome assembly GCA_025617555.3 of Puccinia polysora. Taxonomy (NCBI): domain Eukaryota; kingdom Fungi; phylum Basidiomycota; class Pucciniomycetes; order Pucciniales; family Pucciniaceae; genus Puccinia; species Puccinia polysora. The sequence continues at coordinate 18,777,247 of CM062616.1, forward strand.
GATCCCTGCTTCAGGATCCATTGTTACTAATCTAACAACAAGTACCTCTCATTACAGCTACAACCTAGCAGGAGCTACCATGTGTATGTAAAATTGTGACATATTGATGAAAAATTTTCTAAAAACCTTAAAACTTTAATAAAAATATTAATTAACTAATTTTAAATTATTTTAAATTAATAATCAAATATTAAAAATTACCAAAACAAGGACTGGTCCCAATCTTTAAAGACCACAAAACACATCAAGGATTGGTTGTAAAAATTATTACAAATCAGAAAATTAATCAGAACGTGATGTAAAATCAATAAAAATCCACTTCTTATCACTTTAGTATAATACTAATAATACAAGTTAAAGATAAGTTCAAAAAGATCAAAATGATGAATCAACACATTGTCAGATCCTGCAGCTAACAAAATGCAGAAATCCAGCGGATCTAAGGTCAGCTGATTAAAAGCACCTTAAGGATGTCCCAATCCTTCCCTGTCTGGCTTACTAGCCTTAGAATTTGAGCCTTTCCCTCTCAACACGCCCTTAGGAGGCTCTTTTCCACCCCAAAGATGTATTTATACAGACCTCTTTGGACTTATTGTTCCCCATTTTACCAGGAATTTATTTATTATCAATCAGACACAGTGTCATTTTTGATCAATTGCTTATAGGAAGATAAGCAAGTGATTTATAACTTTATTCTGAAGTATCATTATTTTTTACAAAAACCCATCACCCACATTCATCAAATTTTAGTCTAGCAATCAACCCCTCCTGCTCTGAAGCCCTTTGACTGAATCTTTGCAGTTTTTAGGTAATCATTACTCAAAAGTGATTTTTTTTCCTTCCTTCTTTGGCCTGAGTGCTGTTTTCCTTACCATACTAGTTGGATAAGTCCTTAAAAGTCACCCACAATTGTTCCAAGGTTTTTGAACTGCCCAAGGAGGCCCCTTGAAGAGAGGTTGCTTTCCTGTAAAGATCCCCTGTAGTATGATACTGTGGCACCTATTTTATAAAATATTGAAAAACCTTTTACCAAATAATTTAAACCTTTCACTAGCTCTTAACATATTTATTATTTGAGCTCTTTATGTGTTTATTTTGGGGAATATCATTATTCCATTATTTTATAACTCTCTCTAGCTAACGGACTGCAAGGTTCCTGGTATATGATATCTGAAATATAGAAGGATGGAATAAATTTAAGTTCAATGAGAACACTGATTTTATAATTGATGAGGAAGTTTTGAAGATTGGATTTGGATGGATATACTAGATTGGATCAAATTCTCAAAGTTGATTTGGAATGGTTTGATGAGGAGGATGTTGAGGATATATTATGATTGAAGGGCCAATTCAGTTTGTTATTTCCAGCTTGGGAGGATGATATTTGAGGGAGAGATTCCAATCAGGGTTTGGTTGTTGAGGAATGACTGGATTGGATTTTCTTGAAAATTGATGGAGTGTGAGGGATTATGGAGAGATTTTGATACATAAATGATTTATTTAATTTTTTAAAAACACCATTTCCATAAAAAACATTTTTCAAATACACCAGTTAGGGGGTGTGTATTTCAGAAACCCACCATTAAAATGGTAGGTTTTTTAAAACAAAATGTGGTTTTATAACTCTGATATGGTCCATTATTCTTTATTCATTATTTATAATTGATAATTCAAGTTTTCATTTTTATTTTTCATTATTCAGTATGTATTATGCATTGTGTATTATTTATTATTTATTATGTATTATGTATTATTTATTATGCATTATTTATTATGTATTATGAATTGTGTATTATGTATTATTTATTATTTATTATATGTTATGTATTATGTATTATGTATTATGTATTATGTATTATGTATGATTTATGATTTATTATTATTATTATTTATTATTATTTACTATTACTTATTATTTATTTTATTTATTTTATTTAGTTTATTCATTATCCATTTTTTTATTATTTACTATTTCATATCCATTAGGGCGTATCAGAGTTAACCAAACCTGCCATTTTTTAATGATGGTCTTCAACCCAAATCTACCATTTCAAATTCCCCATTAAAAATCAAGAAAAACCAATTATTTCACATCAGACGTGTCAGAGTTACCTGAAAATAAATGGTTCTTTTGAAATAAATTATTTATAGGGTTTCACCGCCTCAACCCATCATTCCACATCATTACCCCTGGTTTCAACCTCCAACCTTTGAAAAATTCTACCTCCAACCTCATCTGAAAAAAATATGATTCATTGCTCTTCATCTCTTCATTGCTATCCTCATCACTTCATCACTCTCATCACTTTATCACTTTCATCACATCCTAACTCTCATTGCTATATTCCTCTTGTCACTTCATCACTCTCATAACTTTATCAATTTCATCAGATCCTAACTCTCTTTGCTTTATCCCTCTTGTCACTTCATCACTCTCATCTCTTCCTATCCTCTTTGCTTCATCACTCTACTTTGATTCTCTCATAGCTTCATCACCCTCATCAAATTATTGCTTTCATCGCATACATCCTCTCATCACTTCATCAATTCATTCCTGCTTTCATCACACCCCTTCATCACTTCATTGCTTCATTGCTTCATTGCTTCATCCCTCTTACTCTTTTTAAATGGCCCCTCAGCAAACCTTGCCCCACAAGTCCACTAAAAAGTACAATTGACAAAAGAAAACTTCCCCCAGGAACTCAAAATCCAACAATCCTTCCCCATCAGCTTCCAAAGGCTCAATTCAGCTCAAGAGAGCTGATCACATCATCCTGTTAAACGGCTCAAAAATTCCATCCAAATACAATGCTTGCTTTGGATCCAACAATGAAACACAAGTTGGCCAACATACATCCTCTAAGGTTAATGGTTATCTCCTGATGGCCAATGAACTGAAGAATAAAACCAAAGGTATGCTGGATCTTTCATCCAAACAGATGAGGAAGCAATTCAAGTACTATTGAGCCAAGTACAAAAAATCCCACTCTATGTCAATCTCCACTGGCTTTGGTATTACCAACTCTGATAAAGCAAAGGGAATCAACTCCATGGTTGATAAGCTGGACTCCATTTGTCCTTTTTATATTCAAATGGATGAATTCTTTGGAAACAAGGCCAAAATCCCCCTTTAGCTACTTTTGATTCCCAAAAATCCAATTCAGTTGATGCTGAGGACTTGGCTGGGGATTCTCAGCCTAGAAATAATGATCCTGACAAAACCTATAAGTGACCCCACTCCAATGTGGAGGAGGATATTCCAACACAACCAGCTCCAAATGCATCTACTTTGGCATTTATTTATGAGTCAAAACCCAACCTTGGACCCCTCACTTACTTCTTTTGATTGCTCTCTTCCTGGGGTGGAAGAACTGGACAACTTGGCCAATGAGGATGATGTTATTCCTGTTTCACCATTGCCATCAACATCTGCTCAAGTAAGGAACCAAGTTCTTTTCTCTTCTGTCTGGTTAATCCTGACTGATTTATATTGTAAAAAAACAGGCTCATATGTTCCTGAATGTCCAAAAACTCAAGCCAATGGGGCCTCCCACATCCCCTTTAAATGAGAGCAATGACTTTCCCACACAAACCTCCTCTTAAAAGGGAAAGTGAAAGGCCTCCAATTGCAGGTGAGGTTTTTCAATTTTTCTTTTTGTTTTTGGCAGTGATGGCAGGATACAGATCCAAATTTTTAGATTCCATCCAGAAAATAAAACCTTTTCATTAATGCCTGCCTCTGAAACTTCAAAAGACATTTCTGAATGCCTTATTTGAGCCCTATTTTGCTTCAAAGCCCTCTGCTTGCCACCTCTCTTTATGTTTGTCAACTGGTCTCCTCCCATCTTGTTCCCTCCCAGGCACATTCTAAGCTTGGGGTGAGGATGAAGAAGGGATTCAATTTTTTTTTTTAAAATTATGAGTGCATTGGGAGATTCAATGGAAGTGAAGCAAAAGGGGTCCAGAAATTTTTACAAAAAAAAGGGTTGGCTTGGGCGGCTGGGAAGCAGGGGCTTGGGGGGCGGTGGGAACTGAGCAAGAGGGAGCAATAGGGGGGTTGGTGGCAGCAACCAAGAAAGAGGGGAGGTCCAGTGGAAACTGAGCAAGAGGAGGGGGCTGGTGGCAAATGAGCAAGAGGGGGGGTGACAGCAAGCAAGCAAGAGGGGGGGCTGGAAGTGACCAAGAAAGAAGGGGAGGGAGGGGGGGGCCAATGGCAAGTGAGCAAGAGAGAGGGAGCAAGAGTGGGAGGCCAGCGGCAACTGAGAAAAAGGGGGGAGGCCACAGAAAGCAAGCAGGCAAGAGGGAGAAATAGGGGGGCCTGGTGGAAACCAAGCAAGAGGGAGTGAGAGGGGGGGCCAATGGCAAAAAGCAAGAGGGGAGGGCCAAAGGCAAGCAAGCAAGCAAGAGGGAGCAAAAGGTGGGGGGCAATGGCAAGCAAGCAAGCAAGATTGAGCAAAAGGTGGGGGCCAGCAAGCAAGCAAGAGGGTGAGGATGGCGTAAACAGAGCAAGAGGGGGGGGCCGCATCAAGGGGGCCGGCGGCAACCAAGCAAGAGGGGGGGCCAGCGGCAACCAACTGAGAGGGGGGGCGGCAAGCAAGCAAGAGGGGGGGGCGGCAAGTAAGAGAGGGGGGGAGGCAAGCAAGGGGAGGAGACCAAGAGGAGGGAGGGACCAAGTCAGCAAGAATGGGGAGAGGGAGGGAAAAGGAGGATGAGGAGGAGAGGGGGGAGCTTACCTGGGGTTCCAACCAAAGGAGAAGGGTAGGTGGCGGGTGAGGAGGAGGAAGGAGTGGGTTGGTGGTTTTGTGGAGTGAGGTGGGTGGTTTGGAATTTTTGGTTTGGTTTTGTCTAGGTTCGCCAAAAAAAAAAAAAAAAAAAAAAAAAAAAAAAAAAAAAAAAAAAAAAAAAAAAAAAAAAAAAAAAAAAAAAAAAAAAAAAAAACCAAGCAAGTCAGCCTAGGATTCATTTCTTTTCTAATAAATAATTATAAGCCAACCAAGTTGATTCCACATTTGATTCTGAATTAGAGTCTGAATGGGAGTCAGATAGTAACAAAAGTTCAGTCAGCTTTTTTGCTTTTTCAACTTGCTGCCAGGAAGTTTGATTGGACATGTCAAGAAAGATGGTAATGTGATGTGTGAAAACTTGAGATTTGTATTTCAAAGCCGGACCAGCTAGATTATGGTGAAAATAACAAAGGATCAATAAACAGAAATATAATAAAAAGACTTGAGAATTGAAACAAAGAAATCTCACCGTTTTAATGGTAGAATTATAATGGGAGGCTGAGAGGCTGACAACTAGGTATGTGACTGAGACAAAAAGGCTGTATAGGAAAGGAAAATGAAAGGAAGAAGAAGAGGGAAAGCTAGATAGAAATGAAATTATAAACAATTTTTATCAAATTTTGAGAGAGGAATCTCACAGCTATACAATCTGACTGTAAACTTGAGAGGTGACTTTGAGAAAGAATACAACAATCTTGATGTATGGGCTGAGGTTGACTTGGGTTTGAGCTGATTGGATTTATCTTTGACAGGAGACAATGGGTTTAATACAAGATAATTAGAGACAAGGTGGTAGGAGAAAAAATGTGGGATAAGGAAGGATACATGAGGATGAGTTCAGAGGAGGTCAAGGAGAAGTAAAGAAATGGATTATTGCGTAGTCAATAAATCAGGAGGACAGAATCTCAAGGTAGATGACTGGAAGCTGAAGTGGAATCAAAGCGTTCACACCCTTGCAGTTGGTTATGAGGAAGGAGAGGAGAATTATCTGGACAACACACTGCCGTGTCTAGTTGTGAGATGAAAGTAAGGATGAAACAAGGAATTTAACAGAAGTTTTAGTGGCTGGTTTGGTGAGAGCATTGGCTAGCATATTGCCTGAGGATATCAGTTGAGTTATGAGAAGGTTTTTTTTGCGTTGTTCTTGAAGCCATTTTATTTGGGTGTTGATATGTTTGAGGGCTCCATGATGGGATTCTAAAGTAAGAAAGTTGTTCAGGGCTTTTTTCTCAATTTAGGAACAGTGAGTTAATTGAAGATCTGGGTTGAGTTCTTTGATGAGATTGAGGATCCAGATATTTTCTTGAGTAGCAAGGACAAGAGCCTTAAGATCTCCCTTGATGGATTAGAGCAAGACTGTGGGTTGAATTTTACTGTGCCATGACACAGGGCAACCATAGAGCAAAAAAAATATAGCCAGAATGACTTTGTAGAGTTTTTGGATTGTTACCACCGTTGGAATCACTGTAACATTTGATTTCAAATGTAAAGGAAGTGGAATGGAGTTGAAGACTTAGATTTTTGGTGGAATTGAAATATCTTCACACATGCTTAGCTTCATTCCAACGGTACAAGCAGGGTTTGTTGTCAAATCAAGAGAGACAGGAGACATAATATGATAAATCAGGGCAAGTTTGACTAGCAATGTAATTGAGGTAGCCGGTTGAGGTACATAAATTGATGTTTATTTTGAGGAATTTTTGATTATCTTCTTCTGAGGCTTTTTTGATTTTAAAATTGGGATTTAAAGGAGTACTGATAGGTTTGTAATCCTTCAGTACAAGCTCCTCCAAGGTGGTGTCAATGTGGTTTGGTTGATGCAATGAAGAAGATCCGGTTTTAGGGTGAATGAAATGGTTGCCAAGTGTTTTGAAGAGAGGTCCTTTGTGGGATATACTAAATTGGATTTTCATTCTAGAAGAGAATTCAGATGATTTTCAAATGATCAACAGATTTTTGACATAAAAATACATTGAGAGAGACTGAGATTGATTGATTTAAAGGCATGGATCAGCGGAAGAGGCTCAAAACCCTTCATTGAGTAACCAATTCTTTGAATTATTGCACCAGCTCTTTGGAGCTTGCTTTATAACATAGATTTCCTTTTCTAGTTTGAGATAAGGATAAGGAAAGTTATAGCCTTTAGGAGTTTTTATATAGATTTCTTCATCAAGTGGAGCATGAAGGAAAGCAGAATTAATGTCCATTTGTTGCAGTGGGAGTTTATGATGTAGATAAAAAATCAAGAGAGCTTGGAGCATCACTATGGATTCAGTTGGAGCATAAGTTTCACTGTAATCAAAAAATTCCAGTTTTTTGAATCCCTGAACACAAATTCTGGACTTTTTTCAAGTTTCAACCCAAGACTGACAGTTGGGTGTATCCTCACCCAGTGACCTGTCATGGGCAACTGGAACCACAGTGCGCATTCTCTATCTGAGAAGCTCAAGACACTGGTACCTGCGTGCACCACCCAATCACCTCTCCAAGAGGTCAACATCCTTTCCTTCATCTCTCATCCATCTCAATCTCAATCTCCTCTTCACTATCCTTTTTCTCCTTCAACTAAGTTGACATCAACACTCCACACAACTACAAGGTGTCCCAAAGCTGGTAACTCCTAATTCAACACTTTTCAGACTCTCAAAACACTGATGTCTCAATTCTGTTTCTCAGTATTCCAACTCCATCAAATCCAAAGATCTCATAGAGCCTCAACAACAGCTCAGACCAATTGTCTCTGTATGCAGATGTAATTTTCTAAATTGCGAGTCAAACTTGCTAACATCTTCTGCCAGTGTTCATTCTCCCATCTCTTATGTCCAATTTCTGAATTAGCTGAGTGCTGATCATCTCTAATCACCCGCCGCCTTCATTGCTTCTTCTTTCCAAGCTTATTATTGCATTTTTTCATCTTTCTAATTGTTTTCATCATTTCAATCTGTGATTCATAACTGGTCCTGGTTTCCAGCCATACTTTTATCACTTTTAAAAGCCAAAATCCGCTATGATGGCTGAACAAAACACACCAGGACCAGGAGGAAACAACTCAATGAAAGCTATAAGCTATAACTCTCAAAACATGGGTTGAATCAACTCATCTGCTCAATGAAGACAACTACTCAATTTGGAAGAGCAAGATGCAAATTCTCTTTGACTTACAAGGAATACTTCAAATCATGGAGAACCTGGACCCAAGAATCCAACTTGATCCAGAAATGAAAAAAGACATAGCACCATTTCTTCTGGCTAAAATTGATCCATCCACACACACCAACATCATAAAACCTGAAAACACTTTAAATGCACAAGAAATATGGATAGCTACAAAGGATTACTTTGCCTCATCTCAGTCAGCCAATTGCGCCCAAGTATTCAACATATTCCTGTATCTTCCCTTCATTGAAGAAAAAATAAAAAGGTTTGTGAACACTGTTAGACTACACCTCAACAAGCTCTCTGAAGTTGGAATAGAATTGCCCTCAGATATCTTGGAATACTTGATTCTCTTCAAATTTCCTACCATTCTCAAGTCCATGGCCTCTCAAATCATGCATGGATACAAAGAAGTCTTAGTCAAGAGAGTTCTGGATCATCTAACCCAATACAATAACAAGAAAGATGCAAAGACAAAGGAAACTGGATCAGGCTCTAAATTAGACTTAAATCTCTACTCCAGCTATCCCCAATGTGAAAATGGTGTCCATAACGCCAATGTAAGGAATCATCCTTAAGAAAAATGCTGGGGAGAATTCCCTGACCTCAAGCCCAAAAACTTTAAGCCACACAAACAAGAAAAGAAAAAGCAAGAGGATGTGACCAATTTCTGCTTGTTCCTGCACTGTCTATCTCATACCACTCCCAATGAGCCTTCTTGATTTATCCTAGGCTTGGTTTGTTCAATTCATTTGATTTGGGAAAGGCATCTATTCAATGAAATAATTGCCAAAGATGGTTTGAATGTAGTTAAAACAGGCAAACCAGGGGCCTCTCTTTCCATCATGGGTAGAGGAAATGTACAACTCATCTCTCCATCTGGCACCATCCTTCTTCAAGATTTGGCCTGGACTCCTGATGTCTATATCAACCTTATGTTGATAGGAGTTCTCTTGAGCAAAGGAGAAAAGCTTATAATCAATAATCAGAGCTCACCTCCCAAATTTGAAATGCAGCTGCAGGGAAATCCATTCCTACAAGGGAAAATATACAACAATCTTCTATACGTCAACATCTCCAGTAACCAAAGCTACGCTGCAACTTCAGAAAATTTGAATGACCTTCATCTCAAACTGGGGCATGCAAGTTTGTCAAGAATGGAAAAATATCTCCAAAAATCAGTTCCAGACTCCATTAAGAAACTATTCATTTGTGCAAACTGTGACAGAAGCAATATAACAAAATCCAAATTCAAGGAATCATCCAAAAAATTTGATAAAATCATGCAAAAAATCCATGCTGATCTTATTGGCCCCATCACGCCAATGGCCAATGGAGGATAAAAGTATTCTTTGACCCTTGTGGACAACCACAGTGGGTAAATCAGCTGTCTTCCTCTGAAGCACAAGAGTGATGCATTGGAAACTATGTGATTCATTCTGCTCAACAAATTCAATCAACTCAATTACTATTGCACCAAATTCTGCTGCAATGGTGGCGGTGAATTCATCAAGGAATAATTAAAAAACTTCTTTGAAGAAAAACTAATCAGACAAAATGTTGCAAATCCTTATCATCCCAAACAAAATGGTAGAGTGGAGCAAGCCAATAGAACCATTGCCAAATCCATGAGGGCAACACACTTGGCCTCCAGGATTCCAAAAGACTATTGGCATGAAACAATCCAGAGCTGTGCACTTGCACTAAATCAAATTCCAGACATCAACAGTGTGATACCTTGGGAATCAATGCACAGGTCTTGGTTACCAGATGGCTACCTGAAACCAATAGGCATTGACCTCACCTAGCTTGATCTGGGGAATCACTCTTGAAGAAAGTTTGACAAGAAAGGACTCCCAGGCAGATTGGTAGGGTGTTCATCCAAGTTAGTATTGTATTGCGTGTTGACGCAAAGTGGAAAGTTAATTGAAACAAAAAGCATCAAATTCTTTCCCACTACCAAATCCAGCCTGGATGATTTACCAGAACGCTCCCAACCATCATCAGAACAAGAAACACCAATCTCCAGACAAAACTTCCCTGAGGATCCACCACCGCACTCAGAACCAACCAAAAAAACCATAAGAATCAAATCAGAGGACTCTTCTAACAAATCAGACGCCAAAATTGATCAGGAAAAACAAGTCAAATTGGAGCTAGTCCCCAAAAGTAGAACCCTTCAAAATCAATCCTCACTCTGGCCTCCCAAATGTTACGGTTATTACAGTAATTTTGTTCCCAAAACTCCTGAAGAAGCACTCAAATGTCCCATATGGTCAAAATCATTGAACAAAGAACAGTCCACATGTGAAGATTTCAAGGTATGGGAAGAATATGAAGGTCCCAAACCCACAAATGTCCTCAACATCACCTATGCATTCAGAATCAAGAAGAATACTCATGGAGAAGATCCTACTTATAAATCCTGAGTCTGCGTGCAAGGTTTTAACCAAAGATACGGGATAGATTACTTCAACACCTATTCCCCAACCAGTAAAGTAGCTTGCCTCAGAGCTCTGCTTCTGCTTGCTGTCAAAGAATATCTTCCTATGCTGCAATTCAAAGTTAAGGGTGTGTTCTTAAATGCACCATTGGACAAGGAGGTGTTCATATGACAACCTGTTGGATCAAACAGAAGAACTTTTATTCTAAAGCTGAAGAAATTTTTATACAAACTCAAGCAAGCTCCAAAAAATTGGTACAAAATGCTTCAAAACTGGATCCAACTCCAAGGGTTTACCCCCTCTGACACGGACCCATGTCTCTACATTGGGAATGATGGTAAATCAGCTCTATTTCTTCATTTGGACAACCTTCTTGTAGTAGGTGACATAAATAATTCCAAAAACACATTTCTCAGAAAATTCAAGAACTCATCATGCCATGAACCTAACAATTTGTTGGGAATGAAGTTCAAATGCACCAAAGATGCCGTAAAGCTGTTGCTTCCGCTCCACATCAAAAAAGGGCTGTCAGAGCTGAACCTTCTAGGATCCAAAGTGTCCTCCAGTACACCTTGCTCTACAGGTATCCACCTGCTTCCAGCAACCAAAGAAGAACAAGAAGAATTCAGGTCACTGAAATTCAACTACCAATCACCAATTGGAAGACTCAAATTCATTTCTGTACTGGCACGCCCAGACATCAGTTTTGCAGTATCTTCTTTGGCCCAATTCTTGGGGAAACCTGGCATCAATCATTGGCAGGAGGTGCTCAAGGTTTGGACCTATTTGGCCATCACAAAGGACCAATACCTTCTCATCTTCAAGAAGAATAATTTGCCCAACCTGACTTGCTACAGTGATTCCACCTGAGCAGACAATCCAGTTGCCAGAAATTCCTAATCTGGATTCATTTGCTTCTTTCACGGATCACCCTTATATTGGAAAAGCAGGAGACAACAAAACATCACCTACTCCTCAACCAAAGCCAAATGCAATTCCCTTAACAATGGCCAGCAGCTAGAGTGCAGGTGGAGCAATCACTTGATCCATGAGCTTTGGAGAAACCCATTTCTCCAAGTGTCCATCTAATTGACAACAAAGGACTAGATTACAAGATAAAAAATTTTGGATGTAGCTCAAAGACTAGATTTATTGATCTCAAGGCAAGAGGGCTCAGAGAATATGTGAAATAAAATTCAATCATCATCCAACTCATTTGCTCCAAAGACATGGTTGCCAACTTTTTAACAAAATCTTCCAATAAAAAATTGGTTGCCGGTTGTGGTGTTTTTATATAGCCTTGGGTTGGGAACCCCACTGGGTTGGTGTGCTCAGCATTTGGTAGGTCAAGCTCAGCATTTGGGATGCGCACGGTCTAATCAGTGGCCGCTGCGTGCTCAGCAGCAGCTGCAGCAGGCTCACCAGTAGGCACTGCGGAGCCCAGAATGCTGGGCGTGGGTTGCCCTAAATTGAATGTGGCGGGCCACAACCCGCTTGGATGTTACGGACCCAAGAATGAAGCTGGCCCAAACGGTTTTACAGGCGGCTAGTTTGGGCAGGTAGAGCAGGGAAATTGCGGCTATAGGAGCGGGCCAGCCTGCGGGGCAGGGAAATCATGCGGCGTGCTTGGCAGATAGGGAAAACGCAGGGGGCTCCAAGTAGGGCGTGGCAGAGGGCCGCATCATGAGAAGGAAAAACCGGGTGTGTGTGATGGTAGGCAGGCTTGAGGGTGGTTGCGGTATGGGAAAGGGTTAGGTTTAGGCTAGGGTTCTGTTTTTTAGGGTTTCTTTTCTATTGTTGTTGGGCTGTCATTGTGCTTGTGATTAGGGTAGGGTTGAGAGTGTGGGCATTAAGTCTGCGCTCTCAGCCCCAGCTTGTAGGGAGAGGAGGGACAGTTTTTGGATCATGGATTAGGATAAGGAAAGGAGAGGAAAGGAGGGAAATTTGTCTCTCTCTATATCTCTCTCAAAACAGGTGTTTCCTTATCCTTACAGAATCTGGGACAATTGATTCTGGAACTTAGGGACAACTAGGGGAGCTTCACTTTCTTACTTTCCACACCGTTTTTTCCATCATTTCAGTAAATAATCACCCAAGTGTTGAATTAAGGGAGTATTTTGGAGTTTCAACCCAAGACTGACAGTTGCGTTCATCCTAACCCAGTGACCATTCATGGGCAACTGGAACCCCAGTGCGCATGCTCTATCTGAGAAGCTCAAGACACTGGCACCTGCAGGCACCACCCAATCAGCTCTCCAAGAGGTCAACGTCCTTTCCTTCATCTCTCATCCATCTCAATCTCAATCTCCTCTTCACTATCCTTTTTCTCCTTCAACTAAGTTGGCATCAACACTCCACACGACTACAAGGTGTCCCAAAGCTGGTAAATCCTAATTCAACACTTGTGAGACTCTCAAGACACTGACGTCTCACTTCTTTTTCTCAGTATTGCAACTCCATCAAATCCAAAGATCTCAGGAAACCTCAAAAACAGCTCAGACCAATTGTCTCTTTATGCAGATGTAAGTTTCTTAATTGCTAGTCAAACTTGCTAACATATTCTTCAAGTGTTCATTCTCCCAGCTCTTACGTCCAATTTTTGAATTAGCTGAGTGCTAATCATCTCAAATCAGCCACCACCTTTGTTGGTACTTCTTTCCAATCTTATTATTGCATTGTTTGATCTTTCTGATTGTTTTCATCATTTCAATCTGCAATTAATCAGTGGTCCTGGTTTCCAGCCATACTTATATCAGGCTTGAATTTAATACCATTCTCATCAGTGTTATTCTTGATCTTGTAGACCCACACAGTGGTGAGGGCCTGTTTACCTTTGGGTAGAGTTGAGCAGCCTTCCCAGACTTTGAGAAGATTGACGCCATTGGTCTTTATTTACATAGATTTGATCCAGTGACACTTATCAAGGGATTTAAGTACATTAGAATATCTTCTGGGAATGACTTGGGTGATGAAGCCATACCATTGGGGTTTTTGAAGGATGGAACAATCATGGAGTACAGGCAATGTGGAAGGAATAGACTCAACAAGCTGTTGTTTGATGGAAAATTGATCTTGTGAGTTTGATGAGGAGGAAGAGTTGGATTGATAGGTTGATGAATTTGAATTGTTTTCTTTGGGACAACCAGATTTGTAACAAGATGGATCATGATTTGATAACAAGGGAGGATCAGTGTTTGAGGTTAGGAGATCAGTGAGTAAATTTTCATCCTTGAGAAACAAGTCAAATGGTGATTCAGATAGGGAAACAGGATCTTCAGGTTTAAAGTTTTCAAATATTTTTACATGTTTTGAGCGCACAACATACTTAGTAGAAGGAAAATGAAATCTGTAGGAATTTAATAGTGTATAAAAACCAACCAAGATTCCCTTGAATCCTTTTTCTTCCAGTTTTGAATGATTGGAGTTCTAATTCAGAACAATAGTTTTTGAACCCAGTGTCTTTATGAGATTTAATTTGGGTTTCTGACCAGACCAGAGTTCAAAAAGTGAGACTTTAGTCTTGAAAGAAGGAAGAAAGTTTAGTATGGTGCATGAGCTGACCACAATTTCATCCCAGATTTCAGTAGGTATATTTATGCCAATCATGAAGTTTTGGCCAGATTCTAGCATGGTTCAATTTGCCCTTTTGGCCATGGAGTTGTGTTGTGGAGCATAGGGTTTGGAAGTTGAGTGGGCAATGCTGTTTTTTTTGAAGAAAGTGAATAACTTGTGATTGAAAAATTCTCCATCATTTTCGGAGTGCAATTTCTTTCACATGTGGTTGAATTGATTTGCATGTAGTTTGACAAATTTGATTACTTCATTGGAGACATTGGACTTGATTTTGATTGGGATGCATGTCTTGAATTTGGAGAAATCATCAGTCGGGAGGAGAAATTATCTCAATCTGGAATGAGAGATAGGATTGATGGGTCCGCAGACATCAGCATGTATGAGTTCAAATGATTGTAGACTCTTGGGAAGATGTTTGTCAAATGGGAGGCAATGGATCTTTCCCTTGGCACACAAGACAAATTTAATTTGATCCCATCTAATTTTTTGGAAAATTGCTGAAAATCAGCTTGTTTTGATCTGCATGTGGATTTCCAAATTGTCATTGAAGCAAGGAAAAAGAGAGAAATGAGTAGGCCACTTCATATAGATGGGAATTGCCTTTGTGGATGAACATCAAGTTGTCCTCAATAGTTCTTCTGAGAATTGGTTTTCCCTTATAGAATACTCCAAATTTTCCAGAGTCCATAAGGTTGAGAGAGCAGCCCTGACTAATTAATTGTCCTAGTGAGACAAGTTTTACAGCAATATCTGGAAAAAAGAGCAAATTTCTCAGTTTTGGAGATGCATGATGGGTGTTTGACTTAGCAAATCCAATCTCAAAAGATGGTACTGAGGCATTGGGTTTTCCGTTTGTATCTCAGATTTGTTGGGAAGGAGGTCATGAAAGAAATCAGGATTGTTGAACATATTATTTGAGGCTCCTGAGTTTAGGAGAATTTGATTTCAATCCAGAGCACGGAAGTGGGTCATATCAAATGTATAATTTAGATGAGCCAATGGATCACTACTTGATGAGGTGTTGCTGGCATTGGTGTTGTTCTGATGTTGGTCCTTATTGGTTCGGAGATTCAAAACTAATTGATAACAATTATTCTTTTGATGACTTGCTTGAGGATAATGCCAGGTAGGTTTGCAACAGAGAACCTTGGTTTTACTAACCAATGCCAATGCATATTTTCTGGTTGAATTTTTTTTTATAATTTGATTGATATTTCTGAGTACAAGATCACCATCAATGCAAGTTTCACCAAGGGAGTAGGTGATAGTGTTCTTCAGATGTTCTAGCTTGGGAGGGAATTTATACAGTATTATGCACGTGATTATATCTTCATCCATACAAATTCTTATTTCTGATATTTGCAGTAGAAAAGTCCTCACTTCAGTGATGAATTGTTCCACTTGTCTGGGATTAAACTGAAGATTGAGGAAGTTGAAGAAAACTTGAGATCTTTTCACATTTTGTGAGGATTTGTAGAATTTGTTTATGGATTTCCAGAGATCAATACCATTTTTGAGATGATGTTCTTTCACACAGTTTATATATGTCCTATTGTCTTATTTAGCCAAGATATATTGGACAACTTCCAGATTGGTTTCTGCAGGACACTTTTCAGGTTTGGGGTTGTTCAGCCAGTGAGCAATACCCTTTAGGGAGAAGATGGTGAGTATCTTGGATTGCAAAAGTGAGATATTAGATTTTTTGAGATGGGGAATAGAATCAGTGAGTGCCTTCAGAAGGGAGGTATTCAAATCCCCTGGTCCAGGAGAGGTCATGATGAGGTTTGCCTGGTTGCTTTAGTTGGTGAGCCTTTTAGCTTTTAACCATGAAAACTTGATATTTGGATTTCAAAGCAGGACCAGCTAGATTCTGGTGACAAGAACAAAGGATGAATAAACAGAAATGGAATAAAGGGACTTGATAATTGAAACAAAGGAATCTCACCAGTTTAATGGTTGAATAATAACAGGGGGCTGAGAGGCTGACAACTAGGTATGTTACTGAGACAACAAGGCTGTATAGGACAAGACAATGAAATGAAGAAGAAGAGGGCAAGCTAGATAGTAATGAAATTAGAAACAACTGTGATCAAAGTTGGAGAGAGGAATCTCACAGCTAGACAATCTGACTGTAAACTTGAGAGGTGACTTTGAGAAAGAATACAACAATCTTGATGTATGGGCTGAGGTTGAATTGGGTTTGAACTGATTAATTTGATATTTGACAAGAGACAATGGGTTTAATACAAGAGAATTAGAGACTAGGTGATGGGAAACAAAATGTGGGATAAGGAAGGAGACATGAGGATGAGTTCAGAGGAGATGAAGGAGAAGTAAAAAAATGGATGATTGCATAGTCAATAAATCAGGAGGACAGACTCTTAAGGGAGAGGAATGGAAGGTGAAGTGGAATCAAAGCGTTCACACCCTTGCAGGTGGTTATGAGAAAGGGGAGGAGAAGTATCTGGAAAAAAATGTGGGTTGATGAGATGATGATAAGATTTGTATGAAGATAAAAATGTGAAGCAATGGAGATGAGATGTGTGTGATGCAATGGAGATGGGATTGGTATGAATTTGCTGAGGTGTAGGCGTGGATGGGTGTTTTGGATGTGATGGATGGTGGATGGATGATGATGCATAAATGGCGGGTTTGCTGTTTGTAAACTTCCATTTTGAAATACACCAGTTAGGGGGTATTTTTATTTCAGAAACCCGCCATTAAAAATGGTGGGTTTTGTCAAAAAAATGGTGGTTTTCTAATGGCGGGTTTTCTAACTCTGATACTCCCTATTATTTATATTTTTTACCTATTACAAATTATTTTTTTAAATTATTTCAAATTTTGAACATATTTTTAATGGCCTTGAAATAATTTAAAAAATGTGGAAAAAAATTTCTGGGTTCTTTAGAAACCCAGCTGTGCAGCAGCTGTACCTTATTTTTTGGATTCATTCATAAATGCTTTTCTTAAAATAAAAGAGAACACCAAAAATACAATACAAAGTATAATCAGAAATAATACATTCAAGGAGGCTTTGAAATCTCCTCAAAGTTGCCCTGAAAAAGCTAAAATTATCCCTCAAAACTGGATCTAAGCTTTCAGTGAGTGCTCTGTGGGCTTTAGAAGCTGTCAATTTTTTCAAACTTTGGGCCTGAGGCTGCAGAGGGCCCCACATGATTCTGAAAAATTTGAGACTTTTAAAGATTTGGATTTCTGTGCTTACAACAGCCTCAAAGCTGTGTAAAAATTGGACCTGGGCAATTGAAGGGCCCCAGGCCCCCTCCTCTTCAATTCATCAAAAAAGGGGCTCAAAACTGTCACAATGGGTGAAATTTGTGAAAAATTGATTACAGTTCAAATAATTTTGTCAATTTTTTCACCTGGGGTAAGGTTTTCATCCCTTGCCTTGGATGGCAAAAAATGCAAAACGCTTGAGTATAGCACAAAATTTGCGAACATTTACTTTCTGATCTGAATTCATATTTTTTCACTACGTTCGTGCCTTTCCCTCTTTGAAGAGAAAGGGCTGAAAGGAGTTCTGAATTTATTAATTCACACAGGACACCTTGACTCCAGTAGATATATAGGAGGATTAATGCAGAGGTTATGAAAGTGGGGTTTTGTTGAACGTGGCTTTGATTTGGATAGGTGTTGGCAATTTGGATTTCCGGGGATACTTTTGGCGCAGGTATACAAGTGGTTGTTGGATACTGTAGGACTTCGGAAAGAAGTTAGTCGACCCAATCTTGGACGAGTGATCTAACCCCCCTTGATGATTCGATCCCTCTTGCGGGGGCAATTGCAATATTGAAGATAATGAATTTAAAAAGCTCCAAACAAAAATTGAAGGATAGGAAATTAATACTAGCCAAGATGAGCGAGTTCACCTGCTCACCTAATTTAAGAACACCTACGAACCCAAAAGATGAAAGAATCGGGCTTTATGCTCCACCATGGTATGCTGCTGGCGTCTCCTTCCACGAGATCGGCTTGGGGTCAAGCCCAATGAGTGCTCTAGCCAGTGAACGATCGGAGTTTTGAGAGCTGTACTGAGGGAAGTTTGTGCTATCATTCTTTCTTGACTCATAGGTGGGGTTTTACCCCTGGTTTGTTGTTTCATTCTTTTTTCAATGATTGCACCTTCACTCCGGGGACGCCAACATGACCCGGTAAGATGAGTTTGGGGGTCAAGCTGCGATGGAGCTTGAGTCACCCTAGTTAGAGGGTCGGGATGATTATTTTGCTCTACGAGTGTCTCACGGTTTATCTTGGCACTTTCCCCCCGGTCTATTCTGCTCCCGCCTACCTCACCTCTCCGCTTCCGGAAAGTTTCAGAAAGGACGGATAGCGAATCAGGCAACAACTCTGATTGGTAAGCACTCGATGGCTCTCTTGTGTTCTGAGTTATCTCTACCTCTGGCTCCCATCCAGCTTTCAATTGACTCAAAGATTTGCATGGCTCTTTCTCCTTGCTTGTCGGACTTTGCGACGGGTAAAATTCATCGCTACTGGACTGAGTGCCCCCCTCACTTGCATCGCTTCGTCGTAAAAAGCCAACACCAAGTTCTAACCAGTTATTCATCTCTGGGATAAGCCTTTGGCGGCGCAGTATATCTCCGATGCCTGATTCCTCTAAATCCGACAGCATTTGGCTGAAATCCAAAGGATCAAGTTCCATGATTGAATCACCTTGGCTGGTGACGCTAGGCGCCCTAGATCGCACACAGCTCAGGAGTTGATTTCGGTAAGTAATGATGCGAGAAGTAGAGACTGGAAGGTTTAGAGGATCGATCAATGAGCCTTGACCCTCCACAAAGCGCCTGAGCATAGCCTTGGTGATGAATTTTAAACCTGTGAGTTGACCGGAGATCTCAGCTTGCACTTCTTGAAAAGTGTTAGGTTTGTTCATCTCAAGGAACAATAACCGCCGCAGCTGAATTTCCAGTCGCTCGCAGTCAACTGATTTACCCCGGCAGTTCGCAGCAGCCGGATTTTATTCATTGAGCGTTGAATTCATACCATGAATACGGGACCAGAGAAAAAACCTCTAAATCGCAAAGCCGAAGCAAAACTTACCTGGGTTCACATGACCACCCCATTCAAGCCGAGTCTCAAACGCTAGAAATTTTTAGTTTGTTTCATAAAAAATGAAGAAAAAACGGTTTGTTAGTCTTTGTCTCTTCACAGGAAACGAAGTTTAGTATCACCAACGTTGCGGCTCAACAGTTTCCATGCTTAAATCTCCCAAGTATGAATTTATTCTGTTGCATTCTTCCTTATATCTTTTCAAACAGACTTCAAAATCTTCTGAGCCTTTGATCGCTTCATATAGCATGCTCAATAATGATTGGTTCTCTTGAAGGCGAAACTGAATCAAGCTGTGAAGTAGCCTATCTGTGTTCACTTCTTGGCGATGCAAATTATAAATATCGTACGCGTTGTAAAGACCGCGAAGAAGGTGTAAGCTTATAGATTTATCCGTATTTGGCAGCCTTGAGTTACCAGGACCCATAGGATTGCTCTCCTTATTAGTTTGATGTGGTGAGATTGTCAGCTCAATATGTTTGAATACACTGTAAGTCCATTCTTGAAAGTTGAAGTTTTCAATTCCATGAGGTTCGCCTATATTATCACCCTCACAATAATGAATGAAGATGTTCATAAAACGTGGTAGGAACCCCATCATACCTGACTCTATTCGAAGGCAGTTTTTAGTTTGTATTTTTTTCAAAATGATATAAAGCTTGATGTTAGTTTGGATGCTCGGCTGGATTTTTTTGAAAGTAGATGCTATTTTTTGATACAAAATATATTAAAGATGGTACTTTTACCTCTGACAAGTTCGCCGACAGGCGCTTTGTCGCGGAGAACATCTTCAAACATCTTTAGCTCATGTTGCAAAAGTTTTACCGATGCAGTACCGCTCCGCTTTTCGCTGCCCGTGCCTTCCAGATTTGCCTTGAGCGCTGGAATCACGTCTTTTTCTGGATCAACAGTTGTAGAAGCAGCGGGGTACCCCGTTGGCGGAATATGAACGTTAAATTCAGAATCCCTTATTACAGTAGGGGATGCATCGAGATCTCCGTCCGAGAAAGCTGTGTGCTTCCCTTCGCATCCTCTCATCAACTGAACGAAATCACCGCCGCGTTTGCCGCTTTGACAAGATTGTCTACCAGTTATTTCTAGTTGACTGGATGTCATTTCGGCAAGGCCTTCGGCTTTCCCTGTCAACCTCGCGGCCGCGAACGGTACTGACAATGCCAAAATGATTGAAAGCCCGATCGGAGGGGGAGAGGTTCTCCCCGGCAGTCCCTTAAATTTTTTCATCTTCAGAGGAATATTTGAAGTGAAGTTTGAATGATTTCCCAGAATGTGTAAGTGGGTTGTGATCACCTTTACTGCCTTGCAGTTCGTTTATGGTACATAGGGTTTTTCTAGAGAACGACCTTGGAGAGGCGTTTTTGCTTCCGAATCTCAACCATCAACAGAACTCAGCTTTCGGAGCAAGTTTTCGAAAAGAAAATTCGGAGCCGCACTCCTTCGCGGCTCTTATCGCCGTGATCAGACCCCATACACTTGCATTTATCGAACCGAATAGATAGGGTACAGCGTTGCATTGCCTCGGCGAAACTTGGCTTGATTCATCTAAGGCCGCAATATCGTAGTGAGCAAGGTGGCAGATATTTTCCCTCTATAAAGATAATATAGATATACACACATAGTCAATGATCCATAAAATACTTCAAGTACGAGAAAATTTGTAGATATGCCTATAGAACACTAGAAACACGATGTAACTTCTCATCTAACGCGGCATTGTGACTTGAAACCTTTCGGGACCTCTCCACAAAGACACACGGGATGACCTTTTTACCCTTTATGCTTGGCCTCAGGAGTCCCCTGAGTTAGTAGTTGATTTCAAAGTAGCTCAAGCCGGGGTGCTTAGCTTCCTGAACGCCTAGGTTGGTCCCAAATGCTCACAGTCGAGGATATTATTTGGTGACACATGTAAGTGCTCACATGAAAAATCAGAATATTATTTTCCCCCAAGTCACGACGTACTTCTAGCCACAATCGCATCTCTATTTATATTGGTTGTTATGGAATTGTTGTTTTGGTTTTTTTATAATGGGATTATCGCATCTCTATTTATATTGGTTGTTATTTTTTTTATTTTTTATTTTTTTAAGTGCAGTTCGATTTTGCGCACTGTGCAGATTCAGTAACAGGCATCATCGGACGCAGCCGGGACTAGAGAGATGGGACTACTGAACCCCTAAGGCGGGTTCAATACAATATCTGCTTTGGTGACTAGAAATACGTTGTGACTTAGGGGAAATAATATACATGTGTCACCAAATGATACCCTCGAATGTGAGCTTCCGGGATCAACCTAGGCGCTCAGGAAGCCAATCACCGCTGCTTGAGCTACAATTTGAAATCAACTACTAACTCAGAGGACTCCTGAGGCCAAGCATTAGGGGTAAAAAGGTCATCCCGAGTGTCTTGGTGTCCCGAAAGGTTTCAAGGCATAATCCCGCGTTAGGTGAGAAGTTACATCCGATTTATCACCTGGAGAGGTGTTGAGGGGAACGCAAATGCCTGCCGTTCCGGAGACTGGCGGAATCATTACGGATTCGCCGCCAAATTGCCGCAATCCAAAGACTGGGATAGGAGGGAGACTTATTTAGGTCCCGCTCGTTAGAAACGGGGCAGGTGGGTTGTGCTTGTTGATATTTCTGAAATCTGCCCTGGCCCGCCCCTGGGTGGATTTGGCGGATTTCTATGCGAGCGAGCCCGCCCGCGGTTGTAATCTGTAAAAATAGTCCCAGCACCCTGCCGAGTACGCAAATAGCGGAGCGACCTCCCCCAACATTGCATAACGGCTTTCTTGTTGCATATTGCATAGTGTCATATCCATCCTGCTGGACCCCACAAAATTTTCCGTCACCACCCTCCCCCGTCATCCGGTATCCGGGCCAAGCTCAACGTCCTTAACTTCAACTTCGAACAGAATGGTTAAATCGTAAGTTTTCAATTCCTCTCACCAACTTTGTACGGAATTTATCTAATTCATCTTCTCTGATCGGTTGTACCCATCCGCAGTTATTTTCGCCACGGTGGCACTGAAGTATTTGGACTGATTGCCTCGAACAGCTCCAACTCCCTTTTTGATGGTAAGAGGGCGTTTGTTCCCGCCTTAGAGGATGTCTATGTCTGGGATGTGAAAAGGGGTGAACAAGTGAGTACTGGCGAGATAAAATTCTGATGCGGAAAATTTGTTCAGATTGTTGATCCTCGATTAAATGTAATGAAGATAGGCATGTGGCACGCCACCGGCCACGTCCACCCCGTCACTTTCATTTCTCGATCACCTACCGATCCCGACAAATTTGCCGTCGGATATCAGGATGGATCTATTCGCATTTGGTCTGCTTACTCCAAAAGTGAAATATCAGTTTTCGAAGGACACCGCCGTGGTATTTCATACTTAGAATGGGATCGGGATGGCGTACGTCTAGCCAGTGGTGCTCTTGACGGTGAAGTCATCCTTTGGGATGTCGTGGGAGAAATCGGTCTATTCAAGTCTGCCACCCTGCTTTGAAACTTTCATCCATCTCAGTCTCGTCACGCCAATCCCCTAACTTCCGCTCAACATGCATTTTTTCTAGATTTCGGGGGCACAACAATCGTATCACTGGCCTGTTGTTCTTGTCAGGCTCGCTTCCCCTATCTGATCCGTCCTGCTCAACTGCGCTCCCGCTTCCTTCGACTCACTTGTTAAGCACATCTCAGGATACATATCTCCGGCTGTGGGATCTTCAAACCCAACATACGATAGAATCGGTTGTCGCGCATCGAACCGAAAGCTGGTCTGTGGCAATCATCCCGCCCTCCAATCGTAGAACTACTCAGGATGACGTTGAAGGAGATGAGGAACTGGAATTTTTACTTATTACCACTGGGGGAGATGGTGAGGTTAAGCTGTGGACGTTATCATCATCCATTCTTCTCAGTGGTCCTCAACGCGATGCCAGTGGCCAAGGTTTCAAGCGAGCTATTACCCACGTAGGAAATTTAGCCCTTAATACTTCAGGCTCCCATGGTCAGCGAGTAACAGGTGCGACTGCCCACCAATACACTCTGCGTGGTGGAGTGAATGGGATGGCCATCGCCATTCAAGTTGGTGATCGTTCTGTTGAAATCTGGCGAATCCGCAGTGTCGATGAAGTCAAGAAGAAACAAGCTCGACGCAAGAAGAAAGAAGCTTCGAAGAGCAAAAAAGCTGGGGATAGCGAAGATGCCGCCGATCCACCGCGATCAGTCACTTGGTTGGATCGTCTATGCCCTTGGATCATGCTACGAGGATCTGCCAAAGTTTGCTCCTTCGCATTTGCGCCCACCTCAAACCCGACATTGGTTGCTTCTGCAGAAAGGCCTGCCGAATTGCAAATACTTTTGGCCTTATCTAATAATTCAATCGAGGTCATGTCTATTCCGAGACCAACCACCTCTGCCAAATGGGCTGCCCTCGAGGCTGAGAGTTTGTACAAGGTAGCTTTGCCAGGTCATCGGACAGACATCCGAACAGTTTTCTTGTCCTTTGATGATCAGCTTTTAGCGAGCGGTAGTAATGGCACACTGAAAGTCTGGAATGTGAAAACTCAGAAATGTATCCGGACTATGGAATGTGGTTATGCCCTTTGTGGTACTTGGCTTCCCGGAAACAAACATGTGGGTTACATCCCTGTTGTGCGAACGGTACTAAGTTTAAATTGACCTCTGGTCATATCTCTGACTGCTGCCTTAACAGATTTTGGTCGGTACAAAATCTGGACAACTCATGCTTTACGAACTCAGCTCGTGTACTTTGCTGCAGTCTTGCGAGGCCCATACTGGTGCAATTTGGTCTCTTGATCTTCGGCCAGATGGGAAAGGGTTTGTTACCGGTGGTGCCGACAAATGCGTCAAATTTTGGAACTTCTCTACCAAAACAACTTCGATCGAAGGAACGAATGATCCAAACTCGGAAACCTCTGAGCATAATCAAAAACTGCTCTCACTCTCAATGACCCACTTAAAAACGTTGAAAATGTCTGATGATGTCATCGCTGTTCGATACAGCCCGGATTTCAAATTCCTAGCTGTGTCAACTCTCGATTCAACTGTCAAAATATTTTTCCAAGATTCCCTGAAATTTTATCTGTCACTCTATGGTCACAAGGTGCGTCTGCTTCTTCTTGCTAGTTCTCAACGCGCCGATTGAGCCTTTATTTGGATTTTCAGCTTCCGGTTTTGGGGATGGACATTTCATTTGACTCCAAGCTCGTCGTGACCTGTTCGGCCGATAAAAATGTCAAGATCTGGGGTCTCGACTTTGGAGACTGTCACAAGTCAATTTTTGCACACGAAGAAAGCGTTATGCAAGTAGCGTTTGAAAGTGGTTCCCACTTGTTTTGGACAATCGGTCGAGATAAACTGGTCAAATATTGGGACGGTGACAAGGTTTTTCAAGTGTTGTTACGATTCATTTTCGTAATGTTGTTGATTTTTTTTTCTTTCGCCCACTTCTATCTCTAGTTCGAGAACATCCAAACGCTTAGTGGACACCACAAAGAAGTTTCGTGCTTGGCAGTAAGTCGTGCCGCTCAGTTCCTTGTCACCGGATCATTTGACCGGTCTATACGAGTTTGGGAAAAGACCGATGAGCCCCTTTTCTTGGAGGAAGAACGTGAGAAAGAACTGGAAAGATTATATGCCCAAGAAGATAACGATCAGGCCGATTTAATGGCATCGCGCCAACAAAAGCTGAAAGAAAGTGGGCCGCAGGGCGAGGTCGAAGAAGCCGGTGCGGTGTCCAAACAGACCGCGGAGACTCAGATGTCAAGTGAAAAAATCATCGAGGCACTTAACCTTGCCGCGTCAGATTTAGAATCCTTGCAGAAGTATCGTTCTGTTCAAGCTTCGATTGAAGACCCAGTCATGGCCAAGAAGCTTGCTCCTCCTGTCCGAAGTCCGATTTTTTCGGCCTACAATGATATTTCCGCCCATGCGTATGTGCTAAAAGTTATCGAAAAGGTGCCACGTCCCGCCCTAGAAGATGCATTACTTGTATTGCCTTTTACTCAAGTGATGATGCTCCTTGCCCATATTGATCATTGGATTGAGAAGGTGATGGTACTCTTTTGACTGCATAAGAATCTGAATCGTAGCTGATTTGTGCTTTGTTGTAACAAATCTTCAGGGTTGGTCGGGTTCTTTGGTCTGCCGGACCTTATTTTTCTTGCTTCGGACGCATGAATCGCAAATCACTGCGACCAGCAATCTGAAGATTTTGATAAACTCGATTTACAACAAGCTCTCGATATCATTGACCAAGCAGCGAGAGATGATAGGATACAACTTAGAGGTCATCAAGTTTTTGAATCAAACCCTTGAGACAAATCAAAAAGAGAAACAGTTCTATAATCTTGATCTTCAGCCCATCGCTGAGGTCAAAGGGTTGATTGGAAATATTAAAAAGAAAAGAAAAGTCGTGTTGTAAATCTAGAACAAACAGAGTCTTGTTCATCTTTTAACGGACTTCGAAAGACCTTGCATTGTTGACGATCGTAATCCTTGCTTTTAATTCAAGTGCTGAGGCCCATCCGTCTAAGAACCCCTTGCGAGATGAAATGACAAATGCCTCCCTTCGGTTGCTGAGTCCCGGTTTCTATTCATCTCTTGCACAATCTTAACCGCATCAACGCGATAAAAGGCAACAGTACAATTTTGCGAGGTGATTCATTCTCACCTTCGTTTGATTTCAAGCTCCAGCGCGGCATGAAGGTCATTACATGGTCAATTCTCCAGTTCATTTGGGTTTGCCATTTAGTGTGATTTGACCGGGTTGGGTCAAACGTGATGCTTGCAGACGCTCGTCAGGCGCTTCTTGAGAAAAGCATGATCAACAAAATCCCGTAACTGTCCTGTCCACAACAACAGGAGAGTTTCGCGCAACTGCGCCCAAATCCAGGCTGAAAAGTTTCATTTTGCTATGAGAAATAGATTTTCCATGTTTCATGAGGGACCGTAAAATTCTTTGGTATCATATTTTCATTGCTTACTGAGCTTTGCAGAAACAAGAAAGGGGGTTATTCTTGTGGAACTAAAAGTAAGCAATTTTGTATGCTAAAACTAACGTATAGGACTGATCAAGATCTAAGCCTGAACCCTGCCCTTCTGATATACTCATGCGTGTCTTTGTAAGGTAAGGTCAATCAGTTTCTTTTGAGAATTCAAACCCTGAGTATAGTCTTTTTTACCAGTTGTTAGGATCATTTGGATCCTCTTAAAGCTGATCTCTTTTGCCCCACATCATCTTACTAAAGATATGTGTATAGCTCCAAATGAGAATCCTTGGTCAACTTTAACCTTAATCTGCAATCTAGACTTATAATATGTTATTTTTCCTTCTTGCCCATCACTAAATCCAGACTTGGGATGTGTGAACCATGGTTTTAGGATCAGCTTATGGCCTCTTCTACTCATTTGTCCCCATATATTTCTGTCTAACCTCACATCTGTTCATCTTTTGCTCAATTTCTTTTTCACAACTTTCTGTTTGCATCCTATTATTCACAGCTACATTTGTCCATTCTGCTTTCAAAATCCCAAATTTATGGTTTTGTGTCACTCTCTGAAATACTGGGTACAAGTCAAACCTCATACTAGTTTTATAGTAAAGAAGTCCATAGAAACATTTAGTTTTGTCCAGTGGACTTGTTAAAAACATGATTTTTGATTAATTTTAAAGGAAAGAACAAAAAAGAAAAAAATAAGGGTGTTTCATAGCCAAAGAAATTAGAAAAAATACAAACAAAAACAAACAACCAGTTGAGATCTGGGAAATTAAGCAAGGTGAAAATTTACAGGATGACTAGGTAGAAGAAGAATTTGAAATATTTAAAATGTAATTCAATGGTGAATAGTCAGACAAGTAAAAGTTGAATTCAAAAGAATTGCCTGGACCAATGGGTAAATGAATTAGCCATGGTAAAATCCAGAATGAAATTCCTGAAATAATCAAAATCTCAGAGGGGGGGTGAGGTACCAGTCCCAATTAAAAAAGTGGGATTTTTCAAGATAATTTGAAAGTGAGGTAATATCACCACAGAAACCTTCATGTCACTTAGCAAGTGCCATCAAGGAGCTCAGGCCCAATCTTTAACAAATCTCAGGTCAAGCTCCAGCCAAGCTCAGGTGAATCTTTATCCAAGCTCCAATGCACAGTGACTGTGCACCAAAAACTTGGCTGGAGCATGAGCATAGCTTCAACTAGAGATTGGACAGAGCTTCAACCAGAGATTCCTTGATGGCACTTTCTAGCAAGTGACATCAAATTTTTTATGATGTATGGACTTACTGAAAGGAACATAGTAATCAATAAGCATAGATTTCAAACCAAGCTAAAAAAATTTGATGTTTAGATTTGTAGCTTATGATTTTAGAGAAGATATAAATCTATGCTCTTCACTGGGGTCAGAATCTTCAAAATGCAGAGGTATTTTGGAACCTCATTTTGATGCAAGTGGATAATTTGTGGGTATGGTTTTGTGGGTATGGTGTTGCATTTTTTTGGTTTCTGAGGTGATAATACAGTCATCAGGTGAGATAAATCAAATTTTTAAAGTTATGAAGGAAGCAAAAATCTCCTGCAATTCTGTATTCTAACCAAATAATTCAGAAAAATCCAACAAACTTGTGAAATGAAATCTCATATTAATCAATATCTTTATTTATTTTTTGTCTAACCCAAAGTAGCTGGAAATAAAAAGATTTCATTAAGCTATGTCAATTGATCAAAAATACTAACTAAAATCAAAGGATTGTTGGGGAAAAAATATCTTCATGCCTGTGATATATTCCAAACAAGAGGGATTTTAAATTCCAAATGGGCAGAATTTAAAGCACTTAAAAACCAACATAAACACTAGAAATATTTTAAAGTAGGATACATTTTTTTAAGAAAAATATGGCTTTAGTTCCATGTTCCAACCCTTTCAAGTGATTTATCATAAATGGAACTTAAAGCAAGATTACTTCCAGAACTGAAAAGGTTAAAATTCAAGAAAAATTGACAACCTCAAAATTATTTTTACCAATACCCCTCTGTGCAAAGTGTCTGGGAAATTTTTAAAATCAATTTCCATTGGAGCATCTTCAAAGTAAACAATAATCAATAATGGACTAATAACGTAAGTTTCACTATGGGTTCTGCAGTTCCAATTCTCACAGTGGTGCAAATTTCATTTTTAGTGTAAGCCAAAGGAACTTTGAGCAAGGATTTCATGAAAATTGTATGATTTGAGAAAAATCATTTTTTTAGTAAGCTTTCAAGTCACCACCTTATGGTTTATCAAGAATTTCCTAGCACCTGGCCAAAATTAACTGGAAATTCTAATAGTGCTGCTTGTATTGGTTTGCAAACCACTTGGTTTGGTAGGGCTTGCAGACTTTTTAACTTGGCTCCTGACCAAGTATTAATGGCTGTGTTCAGAGCTGATCACACTTCATATACAACCATTCAATTCTCCTCTCTCTTCCATCATCTTATTTTTTTTTATTTCTAAGAGCATTCAAAAACATTTCAGATATTTCCCAGGCCAAATTCAGATCCTCAAAATTAAAAAATTCATTTCTTTTTTTTGAAAAAAAAAAATGAAAAAAGGCCAGAGCATGAACAGCAATTTTTTAGCTGAATTCAGACCTTTTGGTGTTTTTCACACCCCAGGAATATTTTTGGAAACTCAAAAAAAAAATACAATTGAGATAATGCCTGAATAGAGACATTTAAGGTTTGTTACACATTTCTAAGGTGTGAAGTACTTTCTATGGTAGGAAAACCTACCTTTTGAGGGATTTTGAGCTGATGGAGGCCTTTCAACATTGATTTAGTCCTTGGAGTGCTAAGATAAGGCCTCCAGACCCACTGAGGAGTCTATCTGGATTATATTTTTTCATACAAATATGGACATCAATTGAGTTAATTTAAGATGAAAAAATTCACTAAATATCATTTTTCTGCAAGGAATTGAAATTTGAGATTAGTTTTTTTTTAAAAAAAAACTTCATCCAATATAAGGAAGATAATAAAAAATATAAATTTAACTTCTTTTTGAAACATGGAATATTTCTGGTGGGATTTATAAACAAATGTACCAAACATAATAGAAAATAAAAAATTACTATATCTACTATTTTTTGGTGAGGATTACCAATTTATTGTCAGATGTGAGAACAAAATCATAAAGTAAATAAATTGTAGAAAAAAAAAATAAAAAAAATGCTTTGGGCTGAATGCAATATTTCTGCTGGAATACAAATACCATTGTACAAAACATAAAATGATTCCTGGGGTATTTAAATAACTTTGTATCAAAAATAACAAAAAAAAAAAAATTAATATACCTATTCCATGAGATTAATTCAAAAATGTGGAAATATTTTAACAAAAACTTCATTAAGTAAAAAATTAATAATGATAAAAAACTCAAAAATTCATTTTTTTGAACAAAATATAATGTTTCTGATTGGATTTAACATTGGGAGAAAATTGATGGAACTTGGTGTCAGGTGACATCATGATTACTCTGTTTATCTATCTACATTAAATCTATTCAATGAAATAAACAAATGATGTGCAGTCACTGTGTTTTTTAGTACCAAAATAGTTTTACTGAAGTACCAATGGATTAATGCTAGAGTATCAAAGTTGTAACTTGATATCACTTTTGGCTAAGTTCCATCAAAATTTTACTGATGTAAATAAAAAGGTAAAAAACATAATAAAAAATCAAAAATAAAAAATAAAAAATAAGAAATAAAAAATAAAAAATAAAAAATAAAAAATAAAAAATAAAAAATAAAAAATAAAAAATAAAAAATAAAAAATAAAAAATAAAAAATAAAAAATAAAAAATAAAAAATAAAAAATAAAAAATAAAAAATAAAAAATAAAAAATAAAAAATAAAAAATAAAAAATAAAAAATAAAAAATAAAAAATAAAAAATAAAAAATAAAAAATAAAAAATAAAAAATAAAAAATAAAAAATAAAAAATAAAAAATAAAAAATACAAAATAAAAAATAAAAAATAAAAAATAAAAAATAAAAAATAAAAAATAAAAAATAAAAAATAAAAAATAAAAAATAAAAAATAAAAAATAAAAAATAAAAAATAAAAAATAAAAAATAAAAAATAAAAAATAAAAAATAAAAAATAAAAAATAAAAAATAAAAAATAAAAAATAAAAAATAAAAAATAAAAAATAAAAAATAAAAAATAAAAAATAAAAAATAAAAAATAAAAAATAAAAAATAAAAAATAAAAAATAAAAAATAAAAAATAAAAAATAAAAAATAAAAAATAAAAAATAAAAAATAAAAAATAAAAAATAAAAAATAAAAAATAAAAAATAAAAAATAAAAAATAAAAAATAAAAAATAAAAAATAAAAAATAAAAAATAAAAAATAAAAAATAAAAAATAAAAAATAAAAAATAAAAAATAAAAAATAAAAAATAAAAAATAAAAAATAAAAAATAAAAAAAAATAAAAAATAAAAAATAAAAAATAAAAAATAAAAAATAAAAAATAAAAAATAAAAAATAAAAAATAAAAAATAAAAAATAAAAAATAAAAAATAAAAAATAAAAAATAAAAAATAAAAAATAAAAAATAAAAAATAAAAAATAAAAAATAAAAAATAAAAAATAAAAAATAAAAAATAAAAAATAAAAAATAAAAAATAAAAAATAAAAAATAAAAAATAAAAAATAAAAAATAAAAAATAAAAAATAAAAAATAAAAAATAAAAAATAAAAAATAAAAAATAAAAAATAAAAAATAAAAAATAAAAAATAAAAAATAAAAAATAAAAAATAAAAAATAAAAAATAAAAAATAAAAAATAAAAAATAAAAAATAAAAAATAAAAAATAAAAAATAAAAAATAAAAAATAAAAAATAAAAAATAAAAAATAAAAAATAAAAAATAAAAAATAAAAAATAAAAAATAAAAAATAAAAAATAAAAAATAAAAAATAAAAAATAAAAAATAAAAAATAAAAAATAAAAAATAAAAAATAAAAAATAAAAAATAAAAAATAAAAAATAAAAAATAAAAAATAAAAAATAAAAAATAAAAAATAAAAAATAAAATAAACAAAAAAACTGAAAATGATACATACATTCATTTAACAAAATCAATTCAAATATGCAGAAACATTTCAACAAAAAAAATCAAAATTTTCAAAAATAGCAACAAAGATTATTAAAAACTCATCCATTTGAAGAAAATCTCATATCTCTGATGGAATGTAGATAAATTTGTGCAAATAATTAAAGAAATTCTATGAATGCCTACTTTGAAAGAGAAATTAATATCTGAGGGTGTGGAAATATTCCATTTCTTTTACCTTCTTGCATAAAAATTGGATTTTGTTCAAATAACTCAATATTATATATTTTTTATCATTTTTTTCAATTTATTACTTGATGATTATTTAAAAAATATTTCCAGATATTTCTTACAGCAGAAATGTTCCATCTTTTTCAAAGAAAATATTTTTTGGAATTCTTTGTTATGATTGATTTATTTTATGAATTTTTTTCTCACATCTGACAATATATTTAAAACAATTCCAACTAGAAATATTCCATTTTGGCAAAAGACTTTTAATTTTAATAATTTTTCTTAATTTCATTATATTGAATGAAGTTTTTTTCTTCAGATCTGAGCTCATATATAAATTCATTGCAAAATAATGATATCTATTCTTTATTTCTTCATTTTGAATGAACAAAATTGATGTCCATATTTGTGTTCTTCAAAATTTCCTACCCCTGAGAGACCCTGGATGCCTAATTTTAGCCCCCAAATTTGTGAATTGATGTTTGAAGGCCTCTATCAGTTCAGTCAAACTTTTTCTTTTGAGAATTTTAACCATTCTCTAGCACATTAGAAGAAAGTAAATGGGTCAAATGGAATACCAAAATTCCCCCTGTAAGTAAAAAGAGATTACTGTGCAAAAGATACCTTTTAAACTGGATGTAACACCCTTACATCTGTGGTAATCAATACAATAGATATATATCAACATCATTGAATATACAAGGATCTTCTTGAATATTCTCCAGAACATGAGGGATTTGATTTTTTGGGAACCTTGGAATACCAAAAGGTTCCCTGAAATTCCATGATTTCCGTTTACTCTCTTTCAATATGCTGTAAATCACAATATTATCAGTATTGGGTCAAAAGATAATACTTTGGAATGAAATAGACTTTATAACTGTACCATATTTTCTTAGAAGAAAATTTCAAGCCCTATAGCACCCCATTATGTCTTGGGTAATAATTCACTCCTCAAAATAGCCTCTATTAAGAAATAATTAATGGTAAAGAAATAACTGATGTTATAGGACAACTGAAAATCCCCTTTATGGTTAAATACCCCCTCCATTGGCTAGGTTTAACTTGCTACCATGACAAAACTTAAAAAATATAAAAAAACAAACATTTACAGCCAGTTTTACCTCAGTTTTCCAGTCATCCAGAGACTCTCTGATTGGAAAAAATTCAAAAAGAAATCATGGATAAGCTTTTTTGGACTATTATTTTTGGCATTTTTTGATTCTCATTGAATTTACTGACAAATAACTCAACAACATTCAATTTCCAAATACCAGAAACCAACCAGAAGCCAACAAGCTGTTCACAGAATTATCCAAATTGAAGATTCTTACTTATAACTTCAACATTTTTTCTCAAATTCTGCAAAACTTTGTATCTCTTTCAATTGCAAATAGAGAACAAATTGATTCCAAAGAAAACAAAGATTCAATACTTTAACTGACAAATTGTTTAAAGCTTAAAATTTAAAACTATTCCCCATCTCAAGTATTCCACAGCTCTCTGACTGCGCCAGCAAAATCATTAAGGAATGACTTCTCACTAAAAGGACATCCATCTTATTCTGAATCCATCTTGTAGACCATGAAACTAATTTTAAGATTTCATATATCCCAACTTTAATTTATTCTCTGCTTGAATAATAATCAAATTTATATCCCTGAAAACTCTCCCATTTTCAAGCCTTGGTAAACCTCTCATACCAATGTGATTCAAAGATACTTCCACTCTAACCAATCATCTACAATGAATTTTTCATGCTTTGAACTCAAGGTTTATTTTTGTCATCATTTCAACCTATAAACTCTCCCCATCATCATCCACCTCAGTGAAATGGCATGTCATAAATATCACAATAAACATCAAGTGCATTCTTTGTACAAGTTTTGGTGTTAAACACCAGGGATAATCTATTTCTGGAAAATCAGACATTACTTGCAATTGAACTTGCACTTTGAAGTATCATTTACAACTAGTAAAAATGAAATATTTCGTGGGGCTCAAAACCCCTGAATTCTCATTCTGTTAAGTCAGGGAATTCAAACCTAGCTACCACTTCAATCCATTTCTAGTCAACACAAAACAATCATTTATTACCTTGTATAGAAAACCATATTTTAATTAATCACCTAGTTCAGCAAGTTTTTTTATGCTCAAGACCCATGTAATCATTTTTCATTTCAGCTTAAATTACACTCATTGACTTTTTGCATTAACATTTCAATGTCTCCTCACATTTGGATTTCCGCTATTGCAAGCTTTACCACATTCTTCTTTTAACTTGATGAAATAAATTCATTCAGTCTTGTATTTCTTTAAATTCATTTCATCCTTTCTATTCCTAGCTAGATATTAAATCTACCAGGTTTTATCTATTCATCCTCATCACAATTAAGATTAATTCAAAAGTTAAAGCACTTCACCTTCAGATTGTTCCTCAGTCAGCTAATTTCATATGTTCTCACATCATTCTGGCACTAAGTCTTTACATCAAGCTTTTTGTAAGTTTCCTTATCAAAACATCTTCCCTTGAACTGTGAAATCAACTTTGAAAATCAAATTCAAACTTAAAAGGATAGCAATAATAACTTTTATATTTCTCATAGTGTTGGACACAGATCCTTGGCACTAAATCTACCAAATACTTGCACCTCTCAGTAAATTGGGTTAGAATGTTAAAGAATCCAATTTATGGAAATCCAAAATACTTTTTTTCTCCATAAAGCTACTTAGATGGAAAAATATTCAAGAATTAATCCACAAGTATTTATTTAGTCTCATCTCTCAACCTTACCATTCTGTAATTCATTATTTTATCCAATTTTTTAGATCCATGTAAACACTTTTGATGAATTCAATTTTTAAAATATAAATCTGAATTATTTCCACATCTCTTTTTAAAATAAATTTCCAAGAAGAAAATAGGGATCTCAACCAAACCCTTTTTTTCAAAAATTGATTCTAAGTTCTTGAATCAAAATTAAATTTATTTTTGCTCAAAAAATGTGTAAATAAAAGTTTAAATGTACTTTAAATTATAGAAAATGTATTTTAGCTGATTTTTTTGTTGATCAAAAAACAATTTAGGATCAGATCCCATAATTTTCCACCTTTTTTTTATAAAAAAAAGTCACCCACCTTTTCTGCATTTTCACTATAAAAATTAAATAAGTCAACATTTTTGAGATGATTAATTGAATCTCAAAATAAAAAATGATCAAGCGTGCAATGCACTCCCCTTTTTCTTAAATTTATGGATAATTAAAATAAAATAGTCATTTTCACCCAAAATTCTAAAATATATCCCCAATCAAGTGTATTGGGGATAGATTTTTGAATTTTGAGGTAGAAAGACCTGTAGAAAATCAAGAAATACCATTGGAATTTCAACCAAAACCAAAAAAATCTAACCTACTCAGAATTTTGTAATCAAAATATTGTTTATTCTTGGAGAAAATCCTTAGCCACAATTAAAATAGTATAAAAAATCATGAAAATTTACAGAAAAGGAAAACAACTTATTGCCCAAAGTCAAAAAATGGTGGAAAAACGTGGAAACTTCCATCATATTTTAACCACAAGCCATTCAGTTCAAAAAATTTCAAAATTTAATATACATATCACCAAATATGTGAAGTGAATCACACCCCATGATATTTAGAAATAAAAGAATTCCCTCCAGAAAATTTCTCCCCTGTGACCCAGCTCCCTTTTGGTAGCCTTGAAAATTTTGAATAACCTCATATTCCATAGTTTCCCTTGTAAAGGCAACCAGATCCCCCTGTGGTGGACTCAATGATTCCATCAACCTAACATTAACTGCAACCAGTTTTCATGAACCTGATTTTATAACTGAAAGGATTTTATTAGTTATATCAGGGTTAAAAAACCTGAAATTGAAAGAATTTCAGGTTTTAGGAAAATAAAACAATTTTAAAAATTAAATTAAAAATCAAAAAAACAACTATTGTCTATCAAGTGCATTTAGATGCCAAGAAAAGTCCACTTGGAACACAAAAAGTGGGACTTGGATAAGTGCCAAGAGAGCTTGATGGGGTTGGGCTTGCAGGGGGCCAATCTTGGCACCCAATCAAGGCTTTTTTTGATGCCAATCAAAGCTGGTTGCACTCAGCCAACCAGCTTCCTCTCCTCCAGTCTTCACCGACCATTGATCAACCATCTTTTTTTTTTAGAAAAAGTAAGTTTTCTTTTTATTATTTTTTTATTTGATCATCAATTTATTGACCTTTATATATCTTTCTCAATCAATTTTTTTTCAGATGGCTGACAAAACACCAATTGATCCTGTGGTGCTTGACCTTGAAGTAAGTAAGGCTCAAGCTTGAGGTCTTGCTCACCAATTTGAGGAAGTCAAGTTCCAAAAAAATCCAAAACAAGCGGATCGTCAAGGCACATTAGAAAATTGACCAAAAAAACAATCCTCAATGAACAAATTACCCACAAGGATTGTAAACCAAAAGCCATCATAAAGCCAGAAGTCCGCAACCTCATCCTAAAAAATGTTGTGGAAAAAGTTATGACGCACAAAGAAGCAGTGTTTCAACTTTTGATGTATTGCGTTGCCAGGTAAAACAGGTAATCAAGGAAGATCCAACTGACATCAAGATCAACAAAAGACAACCATCCAAGCTTAATTAAGGATTAAAAACCAACCTACTGATGTTTATCAATCAGAAATCAACCACAAACCTCAAGGAAATGGTTGGATCCCTCAAGAGCAAGCACAATATTCAAGTCACCACTCAAGCCTTCAGCAACCTCCTCAAGGAAATTGATATCACCTGGAAAAAGTTAACCAAAATCACTGCCTCATGGAATTGGCCCAACTCTGGAGAAGCAGGAAAACTATGTGGGATTTCAAGGAAAGGATATTTATTGGAAGATTGTTTAAATTTACAAGGCAGGTTTTGACTTTCATTCAAGCAGGCTCAAATTATATTCTCCCTCAGTTGTGTTTTTTATTTTTTATATCTAGCTTGTCTTTTATTTCAATATAACTCATTTATTTTTATTATTATTATAATCAGTTATACCTGGTTTCTTGAGCCTAGTGCCCAAAGTCAAGCAGGTTAACTTTAGGTTCCCCTATCAATAGAGGGTTTTTTACCACAAACTCCTCAATAAAGATTGAAAAAACAACAAGGGAGTAGGTAGTGACAATTTCTACATCTTCCTTTCATCTCTTACTTTAATACTCCCTCAATATTTGGTCATCATTGTTGATAATGCACCAATCCATCATGGCACCTGTTTTGAAGAACTTCAATGGAATTCAAGCAATTCAAAGTCAATATCAATCAAATTCCTCCCTCCTTACTCCCCTTTCCTCAACCCAATCAAATATTCTTCCAACTCAATCAAGGCCTATATTTGAGGAAAGGCTCCAAAAAATTGACTGGAGCTCATTCAGCAAATGAAAGCAGGAATCAATGAGGCCATAACCCAAGAGAAAGGCAAAAAAGTTTATTCTCATGTAAAAACACTTTATCAAAAGGGTGATGTAAAATTCACGGCTCCAGTTGTGCGGGAGTTGTTTAGGGCCCCTCAACGCGTGGGGGCCCATACACTACCCCATAAAATTAATAGTTTATTATTTATTATTTATTATTTATTATTTATTATTTATTATTTATTATTTATTATTTATTATTTATTATTTATTATTTATTATTTATTATTTATTATTTATTATTTATTATTTATTATTTATTATTTATTATTTATTATTTATTATTTATTATTTATTATTTATTATTTATTATTTATTATTTATTATTTATTATTTATTATTTATTATTTATTATTTATTATTTATTATTTATTATTTATTATTTATTATTTATTATTTATTATTTATTATTTATTATTTATTATTTATTATTTATTATTTATTATTTATTATTTATTATTTATTATTTATTATTTATTATTTATTATTTATTATTTATTATTTATTATTTATTATTTATTATTTATTATTTATTATTTATTATTTATTATTTATTATTTATTATTTATTATTTATTATTTATTATTTATTATTTATTATTTATTATTTATTATTTATTATTTATTATTTATTATTTATTATTTATTATTTATTATTTATTATTTATTATTTATTATTTATTATTTATTATTTATTATTTATTATTTATTATTTATTATTTATTATTTATTATTTATTATTTATTATTTATTATTTATTATTTATTATTTATTATTTATTATTTATTATTTATTATTTATTATTTATTATCTATTATTTATTATTTAATTATTTATTATTTATTATTTATTATTCATTATTCATTATTTATTATTTATTATTGATTATTTATTATTCAATATTCATTATTTATTATATAAAATTTATTATCTATTATTTATTATTTATAATTTATAATTTATTATTCATCATTTATGATTTAGTGGAGGCTATACAACTTGATTTTAGTTTTTGAGCGTGCCATACAACTCAAATGGGATGTGTAGCATGCCACACAGCCCATTTGAGTTGTGTAGCATGCCACACAGCCCATTTGAGCTGTGTAGCATTCCAATTGGCCCATTTGAGCTGTGTAGCATGCCACACGGCTCATTTGAGTTGTGTAGGGTGCCACACAGCCCATTGAGCCATGTACACGGTTCAAATAGTCATGTACATGGCTCAATGAGCCATGAATTTATCATTGCCCTTATCAAAATTGTCTTGAGATGCAGCCTATTGCAGTCCCTCTCTTGGTAGATCCTCAGGTTTTTTATTTTTTCTTTTTTCTTAACATATTTTTACTATTTAACATTATTTATTCCAAAAAAAAAATTTTTTTGTTAATTACTTTCAATAACAGATATATTTACATATTTTATCATTAAATACATTGTTTACAAGAAATAATTTTTTTTTGTCATTTTTTAGGTAACACCCCTAAATAATGAGTGGTGAGTGGGTCATTGCAACCAGCTTTGATTGTTTCCAAGTGAAAATTTACTAGGCACAAGAATAATTTGGCTTTGTACCAATGGGTGCTTTACAAGGTACCCAAATTACTTGTCCTGGCGCCAAGCAACTTTACAAAGCACAATGTGCACTTTAAAAAAAATGAATAACTTTATATGGCACCCAAACACGCTTGATAGTCCATGTTTTAAAAAAAGATGTGTTAGAGTTACCAAAAAATATATGGTTTTTTCAAATCAAGTATTCAAAGGTACTCTCAATATTTGAAATATGTTAGAAAAAATTTTACAAAACTTTATTCCCACTTCCTTCCACATCTAACCTAATTGGATATACCATCCCTTTGCTTTCCACCTTCCCCTTGCTACTTTCAACTTCAAAACTCATGAATGTACAGATTTCTCTTCATCTTTCTTGATACTTCCAAATTACAACCCAACTGGAATCATCACTTCATCACACTCATCAATTTATGATATTCATCACTCTATTTCAATCATCACTGGATCACTCTTACTCTTTTCAAATAGAACCTCAGCAACCCCCCCCCCCCCTTGAAAATATTCCAAGCAATAATCTCCAAGTAACCAAACAGTCAACCCTCCTGCCCCATCATCTTCCAAATTTTCTATCCAATTAAATAAATTAGATCATCTTGTCTTTTTCAACTGGTTCAAACTTATGGCCAACTATGAAGCTTTCCTGGGTTCTTACAACAAAACTTGGGTTTTACAACCTCCAACTTCAAATTTTAATGGTCATTTCCTGATTTCCAATGAGCTGGAAGAAAAAATAAAAAGTTATTATTTATCTTTCATACAACCAACGTGCAACAAATTCAATAATTATTGGGCCATGAATAAAAAATCCCACTACATGGAAGTCTCAATGGGACTTGGTCTCACTGATGCTAATGAAGCCAAAGGGATGAACTTGGTGGTTGATAAAATGGACTAAATCTTTCATTTTTATGTTCAAATGGATGAAATCTTTTGAAAAAAGTTCAAAATCACCCCTATAGCTGATTTTCATTCCCAAAGATCTAACTCTGTTGATTCTGAGGAGATGGTAGCCAATTCTCAGCCAATAAATGGTTATAATGAAGAAAACTTTAATGATAAACAAAAATGTGTTGAGGAACCCTTGGAGTGGAAAGAATATGAAGCCAAGGAATATCTTAAAACAAATACATATCTAATGGGGTCCACATTGGAATCAATGATCCTTTTCAATACATCCTTTGATTCAGCACTTGCCTCTTGGGATTATTTTCTTCAAATCCTGGAAAAATTCATTCAAAATACTCTCAAGAAGTAGGAGGTTAATTCTGATGCATCACCTTCTCCACAAACATTAAAATATATCCCACTATGAATTGTAATTATTTTTATATTACTTTTGTTAGTTAATAATAAATGATTCCCTGTAAGCAGCCCCACCCTTTTTTACCAAAGAAAAAGCTTAAGGTTCAATGGGGCCTTCCATTTAGCCACTAAACTCCAGTGATGTGGTTCAGCTAAATTCATCCTCTGTCATGGAAATGAGAAATTAATCCAACTCAAAAAAATTAACCCAAAAATAAATAAAAGGCAGAGGAACAATTTTAGCTTTGGATCTTTTGAAGAGATCATTTAGAAGCAAGATCTGGGTGAGGAAATTGAATTCTTCCACAAATTTTGGCACATTTGTGCATAATGATCAACCAATGTGGTTTAAAAAAATTTGAATACCAGATTTAAAGAAATAGGCTTCAGGTGGAAAATAAAAAGCTTCAGTATGAAAAGCAGAAATGGGAGCTCCAACTCAAAATTGATAAATAAAATAAAAGATTTCAACATAAGGCTGAAGATAAAAAGCTGAATTCTCAGTTGAATTTGAGGCAAACTCAGCTGTATTTTGAAAAAGAGAAGAAGTTGAAGGATCAATATCAGAAAGAGAAGGATTTAGTTGTTTCAGAAAACACGCAAAGGGTTTCCTTAGATGTTTAATTTTTGTTTTTTTGAAAGTGTTAGAGCTGGGGAGGAAATTTAGACAATCCCTCAAATACCCATATTTTGATTAATTTGCTTGTTATATTGAAGAAGTAAAATGAAAATCAATTTTGCTTGAAAAAACATTTGATAATTTTTCCAACACCTCAAATACAAATCTTCTTATATATATATAGTTTTAATAGAATAACCCTATTTAATTCCCACTATTTAATTCCTACTATTTAATTCCTTGGTGGTCTTGCTGTTAATTTGATTTCTTTTCATTTAAATTTTAATTTTATTATGATTTTCTGACTCAACAGCAGTAAAATTGAAATTCTTGTACTTGTTAGAAGCCCAAAGCATTTTGAGAAAATCATTTTTCTCAAAGTCAATGCCACATCCCAATTCAGGAATAAAATGACCTTCAGGAATAAAATGAACTTCAGAAAAATAATGATTTTTCACATTGTTGATGATTTTTCTGTTTTACGTTTTGTTGGAACCACAAGGGAAAAAAAATTCAAAGACAGATAAACTTAGTAAATATGGGGAGGGTTGAAGAGACCATTGGATCTAAAAGTAATATGAGGTGAAAATTTTAAAAAATTTGGTTTGGTTCCAAATTCAAAGGAGGAGAAGGATTTGATGAAATTTTTTTTCATTATTTTCTGATTTAACTCAAGGGGAATTTTGGCCAAATTTTCAAAAAATTCTGTCTAATATCTGGTATTCCTGGTCAGATTTTAGATTCACATTATTGAAATCTTGAGGAGATTATTTGAAAGCTAATTTATTGATTTATTGAGAAGAAAAGTTGGAAGGCTGAATTTATTTTTTCCATCCAATGGACAAATTATTTATACCTCATTTTATTGAAGGCCCAAACTTTTTGACCAACATTTTGCATTGGTGGAGGTATTTTTTCAAAAATTTGATCTATTTCTTCTCTTACTCATTGAGTTTATCCCAAGGAATCAATTTTTTTATGGCCAACACAGAGTGTTGATTAGACTCATTTATAACAACAAAATTTCCAGACCTGAAAAAATGGAATGGCCTGATTCCTTGTTTTTCTTGATTGAGCTTGTTGGGGGAAGGCTTTTTATTTCTCTTTTTCTTTCCAGAATTGATGGCAGGATAAATATTCAATGGTAAACTTTTGGTACCAGGCCACATGATTCTCCCCTTGAGACCATCCTCTTTGAAATTTAAAGAGACTTTAGAATCTCTATTTCCAAGCCTTTTTGTTCAAATGTTTCTTTCTGAATTTAAATTCATTACTTTCCATAACTTTTTGGCCCATCCACATAATTTGATTTTTTAAAATCAAAATGTTTGGAAGATTTTTTTTTAACGGTTTGAAACATCCAAGAAGATTATTTGTGCCAAATAAAATTGGAAAGAAAAAAGCTTAGTGTTTTATGTTTCATTTTAAAAGGATTATAAAAGATATATTTTTTTTACAAAAATTATTAACCTTGATCCTGATCAGAATAAATCAAAAAGGAATACAGAAAAGAATTTAAATTATTTATCTGAAATCAAAAGCACAGGAAAAAAATAGAAGAAGAATAAAGGGAGAGAAAATACAGTACATTGGGCCAAACTAATTTTCAGAATGAAAAATATAAATAAAAAATGATGGTCTGTTAGTTTAGGTTGACCATGTTCATGAAAAAAACCATGGTAGAAACAAACAAAACAGGGAATTATTTTCCCCATGCCCTGAATGCTTAAACTCATGTGGTTATATTTCACAGATTTAATCTTCTCATAATAAAAACCTTATTAATATGTGGTTTAAAAATTTTTAAAATATGAATTTTTGAGCCCAAATTTGTGAAGAGAATCTTCTAAAAACTCAAAAATAGAGTTGAAAAACTTCCTGATTCAAAGTTTTTAAGCTCTCAGTTTTTTTTTATCTTTCTTTTATGGAATACATATTTTCTCATTTACAGTTTTTTTTGGTGATTATTCTTAGAGGTCTAGAAATTTGGTGAAGGAGACAATTTTTTCACATGAAAATAGTCCAGGAACACTCAAGAGGATTAGAAGTACCAAAAAAAATATGATGATGAAAATGCACCTTATAGGCTACCAGGTAAAAAAACCTTTTTAACCACTGTACCAATGGGTACTGCAACTTGTGAAATTGAATTTGTGAGCATTTCTTTCTCAATCTTTTGAAAATTTATTCCATTCCATGAATTGATACTATTTTTGATTTTTTTTTAGTTTTCTAAATTATCTTATTCATCATGTGGGATTTTTTTTTTTGAAGTTTCTATGCATCAAGTGATTTATAAAATATATACCTTTTTTTTATCCTGAAATCATCCTGAATTTTTACAATTCACTTTCAATAAAAACATTTTTTTTTACAAGACAAATCCATTTCCCATATATCCCATGCTCAAAATTTCTCAGGAAATGTAAAATTTGGTTTCAGAGTGGCATTCCTTAGCTTGGGCCAGAAATCCAAATATTTAAGTCTGTTACAGCAAGAAATTAGCAAATATATAGATTCCAAAAAACAAAATTCTTGAAAGATATCTGGGATAAAAGTTTTAAAGAAGCTAGAAGTCAGCTCCAACACATGTCATGACCAGCTCCCACACCTTTCTGGATGAAATTTCTTTGCCATGGTGTCCTCCTTTCTGAAACTTTCAAACAACCTGTGGTTCTTCTATCTGCATTTATGACCCGTGCTTATTTCTCAATCAATTCCCCACCAAATAAAAATTTTCAAACTTCACCCACATGGATTATTATTTTAAAATATTTCAAGCATACAGTTTCAACCAAGTTTATATCTCATACTTGGAAAGCTTCAAATGATAACCATTTTGTAAGTGCTTTGAAAGCAAGTAATCCAAATGGTAGATGCATTTGATTCCAGAAAATTTGAATTTTTCTGATGGTGTTTTATCTCAATCCTAGAAGGTTTGGGAGGAGAAAAAATATGATATAATTTTATGTTTGATTTTATCTATTATATATATTCATATATCTTTGAAAATATTTTGCATGTGTTTAGCCTGCCTTCAATTGATGTTTTACTACTTCACAGGGGTTAGACCATAAATGTTTATAATCAAAATGAATACCCAAGAATAATTTTTTAATTCAATTTGGACACCTCTATAGGCCTGAAATCACCTTTCCAAAGGAAAATAAAATAAAATATGTCAAATGTTTCAAATAAAATTTCAAAATTTTTTCTGATGGTAGGTACAAAAAAAGGTCAGTAAAGGTCTCCAAAAAGCCCTTCATAATGCCAATTTTTGGGTTTGAGGGGGCCTTTTAGGAAATTGAATAATGTCACAAAATCCCAAATGACATATTCTTATTTTTTTAATGTGCCCTTTAGGCCTGATATCTCAAAATTAATAAATAAATAAACCATAGAGAAAAGGGTTCCA
Organism: Puccinia polysora; assembly: GCA_025617555.3. Classification (NCBI taxonomy): domain Eukaryota; kingdom Fungi; phylum Basidiomycota; class Pucciniomycetes; order Pucciniales; family Pucciniaceae; genus Puccinia; species Puccinia polysora. Next base: position 18,821,041 of record CM062616.1, read on the forward strand.
AGAATTATTACAAAAACTGTCTTTTTTACTATATGGCCTTGTTAACCTTTGGTAATTTTTTGAGAAGAAAAAAAAAACTGGCAGAATAATTCCTCAAAACAAACCTCTTTAAGACCTTTCATATACTGGAAAAAAAACTGCTGCACAAAACATGCAAAATAATCCAAGAAATTATTTTTGTTGAAACAAAAAAGAAAGGCAATAAGGGTCAAAAATTCCAAGAAAGAAGCCCTCATCCTTTTTCTTAAAAAAAAAAAAAAAAAAAAAAATTGAAGGAATATTCATGGGGATTTATAAATTTAAAAACTTCTCACAAATGGTTTTTTGGGGGGTTTGAGAACCTCCTCTACACAACTGAAGAATCAAAGATCTTGAAACTCATGCATCTAAGGGTTTTAGAATGAGTGGATTACATCTGCACAACATAAAAACCACACAAGTTGGAGGGTGAGGGGTGTGAGGGAAATGATTCACAAAAAGGCCCAGGAAAAACTCATGCCAAAAGAAATATTAATATCATGCCAAAGATCCCAAAAGGTGTCAGTGGCAAGATATTAGTATTTCTTTTTAATTTTATAACACAAAAGACTCTTTCCCACAACTGGAAGTTGAGAAGCCTTTTTAAAGGTTTCAAGGGTTTCCAGGGGGGGGAGGATAGCACCCAATTTGATGGAGTTTTTGGGACCCCAAAGGCCTGTATACATCAATTGAGGCCCTGGGGGGCTAAATGAGGGCCTCCAGACCACCTGTTGTGGGCTATATCTGAGCTAGAATTGTTTTTTTTTTCTTTGGGAGAATTTAAATATGGACACCAATTGAGTTGATTTTAATATATAAAAATGTTGTAGATATCAAAAAAAAAAAAAAAAAAAAACAAGGAATTCAAAGCTAAACTCAGTTGTATGGTGGTCATAGTCCCCTCAAATCAAAACTATGTGATTCAAAGCCTTTTGTGTGAATTGATTGATAGATTCCCAGGAAAATTCCTTGATAAATAAGAAAAAAACTCAGGTAGGCAAGACTTGATTGATCATGTTCTGCCTCAATCAACTCATTTCAATTAAGCCATACCTATAGAGATTCAATCATGATGAGGTCCCTCTCTTGGTCCTGAGACTCAATCCAACCTTCATGCTCTGGTGTAGACCCCAAGAATGTGGCTTTAATTCAGGAGTTGATTGATTGATTTGATCCACTGTTCTTGATTTATGTTGAGGTTAAACCTGCTAACATGATGTATCACCACAGCACGGAGGCTGTGCAGTTGAACCTAGACCAGTAATACCAAAAAACCCTGGCAGCCACAAGCGTCTGTAGCCTAGTTGGTAAAGGCAGCACTCTAGTATGTGTCTCAGTCTATCTGAGGCCGTGGGTTCAACTCCCACCAGACACATATTCATTTTCACAGTCTCAACAGGTTATGAGCCCAGAGCCTACCTGAGCATATACTTGCTTACTTATGAGACTTGAATAAGATGTGAATGCTTCCTGTAAGACCATCATCCCCTGTAAGCCTATCACGGGTTCAATCCCCACACTGATCACACTTTCACCTGGGTATTTCCATACCTATTTCTACATCACGTAGCAAGGGGGGGGTGTTGAGGTTAAACCTGCTAACATGATGTATCACCACAGTATGGAGGCTGTGCAGTTGAACCTAGACCAGTAATACCAAACAACCCTGGCAGCCACAAGCGTCTGTAGCCTAGTTGGTAAAGGCAGCACTCTAGTATGTGTCTCAGTCTATCTGAGGTCATGGGTTCAACTCCCACCAGACACATCTTCATTTTCACAGTCTCAACAATTTGTTGGTGTTCAAGATAGAGTGAAAGGCTCAGAGATCAAAACCCAAAGGGTTGTTATCCATTGATTTGGAATATCTTCACATATATATGTATCTTTGGATCTATCTTTAGTCTTCAGAATTAATTTGGTTTGGCTTGCCTTTCAATACCTCTAGTAGCTTGGAGAATGTAAGAGGCCCTTGGAATCTATGAGGCTGCCAAAAAACAAATAGAACCACAAATTTACAAAACATTTTTTTTTTTTTGCATTATCACACATCCATTGTGGCTTTGAATGCATACATGAGATTCATTGCTCAATTGTATCCTTAGGTCATATTGTCCCAGAAACTTAGGCCATGGGCTGGTTGGCAAAGGATCAGTAAACCTACATGAGTATTCATTTATGATTTCAAACACCATCCAGTGTTAAGAAATCTAGTAGAGGTTATTTAAATCTACTATGATCTAAATTAAAAATCTCAAGGTTCTCATCCATTGTAGATAATTGTTTGATCATAAACTAACCCAAGCTCCTTTCAAGCTATTTTAGTTATGGTGATAGATCAGATAAAGTTTGAATTTCAATCAGATGAGCTCACTTGACTCCAGATGATCATCCCCAAATTGAGACAACAGAGGAAAAATCAATCAGGCTTATGGTATGTTGTGATGGGGACTTTTGAGGTTAGATAGCATCTTAGGCATTCAAGTCTCTGGAAGTTTGTGTTTGTCACCCCATCATGGCTTGACTGATTTGAATATCATGGGTTCATGGGTGATTATAGATGGGAAACCATGAAACAGTTCCTGTGATCAGGAATAATTTGATTTGTAGGATGATCATGAGAACCAGCCCACTCCGTTGGAGGACTGTTTGGAGTTTATAGTTCATCCCTGTGCCCTGGTTTTTGTCTCAGCGGACTGTGATGTTGCAAAAGTTTAAATAAATACTATGACGTTGATTTTCTACTCATGAAGAGAGTTTTGATCGTTTGATGCAATGCCCAGGATGTTTGAACTCAAGAGTGTACTCAGAGACGGTTGCTTGCTTGGTTTGATGAAGGTCCTCCAGTCAGAATTCTCACCGGAAGATTCTGGATGGTAGTATAGGGGATCTTAGACGGGGAGATGAGATGGCACGGTCAATGTGGTGTTGTGAGATGATTGATTCGATTGACACACTATTGAGAATATAGGTATAAGATGTTGCTAGAATGTTCCATAACCACATACTATCAAGATACAGATCATGGAAACGCATAGTACAGTAGAACTTGTCCTAACCCATACTCGTGACAACCCATAACTTGCGCAAACCCATGGCAAAATCGATCCACCAAATCGGTGCCAGCCAAAAGTGGACTCTTAACCCATGATCCTGCCTAACGCGGTAACACATAGGTCAAAAGTCAAAAAAACCGGAAGTTTTGGTGTAAACTTTATTTCAAACCCCCTTACTAACCCATGAATTTTAGGTTGCAAATATTTACATACCTCTTGGGTATGATTGTTACACATCACCTCTAACTCCACCATTCCACATTCACCATCTCCGCCACCAAGCTCGTGATCAACATTTCTCAATATCCTCATCAATATCCTCACCATATACTCAACATATCCAATTTCTTCCTTTGTTTACTATGCCCTTCCTTCAACTTGATAACACCTCGATTCCCCCATATCAAGACCTGTATGTGTTGCGGCATGGCAACACAATTTCCTTCTCAAGCTCCCAATTTTTCTCTTTCCCAACAATGCTAGATCAAGCCGAACTCGACCTTTTTGAAGCAAGCCTAAAAAAATTAAATGAAGAATGTGATGTCAAAAAAAAAAAAAATTCTCAACAAAACACGCAACAACGAGGGATTGACAAGCAAGGAAGAAGAATGGCTTGATAATGAAGGAAATCTGATTAACGAGCACCTCCTAATTGAAAAGCTGAAGAATCTTCCTTTGGATGGTTTCTCTTCAATATCACTCAACAAGAATGATGTCTCAGCCCTGCTCAATTTAGTTGGAAACTCAGAAACAGACAGCGAACATGAAGAAGAAAGTAAAAGAAAAGGCAAACGAAAAGCAAACAGCCAATCAGAAGATGGATTTGACTCCGATTTACCCAAAAAAAAAAACCTAGGTCGAACAGCAAGAACTCGGAAAGAAATGCAACGCTTGCACAAAAGGTAGAGGTGCTTGACTGGCACCACAAGAATGGCAAGAACTAAACAAAAACGGCTGAGCATTTTTCAAAGATCTACCCCGGGCTTCAGTTGAAGCAGCCTCGTATATCGTCCTGGATCAAAAGTGAAGAGAAGATTCGTGGCCAGCATACTGAAACCAATGGATTGGTCAAGAGGGTTGGGGTCCAGAAACACAGAAATGTCAATAAACTACTTGAAGAATGGGTCCAAATGGCCCTTGCCGCTAAGTTGACGGTCACTGGCGATGTCCTTCGAGCAAAGTGGAAAGACTTCGCCCGTCTCTGTGGTATACCTGTGGGGGACTGGCTTTCTTTATTGAATGGTTGGCTCAATAGCTTCAAGGCACAAAACTCACTCCACCAATTTACAAAACATGGCGAATCAGGATCTGTAAACCTTGAAATTCTTGGGAAAGAGGTAATGCGTGTTTGTATGGTTATGGATCAATACAGTCTGGATGATGTCTTTAATTTTGATGAGACAGGTTTATTCTATGCGTAAGTGAATTAGTAAATACATCCAAATTAATTTCAAAAACATCTACTAACATATTTGCTTAAATCCATTTCTTAACAGGATGCCTCCCGATAAAGGTCTGGCACAAAACAGTGAGAAGGGAATCAAATCAGTGAAAAATCGACTTACCATTGGGGCTGCTTGCAATGCAACTGGTACCGAGAAGCTCCCCTTACTTTTCATTGGGAAGTCACAACGACCACGGTGTTTTCAAAAGAAATTTGCCCATCAACTTGGGTACAAATACTACTTCAATAGCAAGGCATGGATGACGACTTCAATCTTTCAAAACTGGATCAGTGGCTGGAATGCCAAACTGAAGATAGCCAATCAAAAGGTTCTACTTCTGGTCGATAATTTTGCTGGACATGTGATTCCACCTGATGGCCTCTCACATATTCAAGTTGAATTTTTTGCCCCCAACCTCACCTCCCACATTCAACCCCTTGATGCTGGTATTATACAAACCTTCAAAGCATACTACCAACGTCGATTCATCTCCTATTCAATCCAGAACTTCAATGATTGTGTCCCGGTGTCACAAGTTTACAACATCAATCAGCTATCAGCAATGCGATTGTGTCGATTAGCCTGGGGATCTGTCAGCCCAAGTACCATAAGGCACTGCTGGGCTCACACTAAACTTACTAAAAAAAAAAGCATTGATTCAGCTGAGGACATCACCAACGCTCAGAACGAACTTACATTTGAAGTGCAAGAGCTTGAGAAAGTTGGGTTGATCAAAGCAAAAAATCGAATGTCTCTTGAAGAGATTCTCAATCCAGCTGATGAAGACAGCTTTTTCTTAATGTCACCAGAGGAGATATTCTTATCCCATCAGAACAACGATGACGAAGATGAGCTAGAAAATGACAAGTTCGAGGCAGCACCCAAACCTACCAGTGAGGCCATTTCAAATGCAATCAAAACCTTGTTTCAGTACATCAGTCACCTCAACTCTCCTGAGGCAGACTCATTCAATGACGCATTGGAGTCATTCAATCGCTTTTCCAAACTTGAATTTTCTAAAAGGCAAAAGCAGTCCACGTTATTGGACTACCTCCAATGAATTCCTGTATTTTTCTTTTTGATATGATTTTTCTATTTAAATATCCCTCAAAAAGCTGTTTTCATTCCGTATATCCATAAAAAAAGGGTTTTATGCCTCAAAAGGTTGTTTTCATTCCATATGTCTATAATAACATGTGCAACATGCAACAAATAAAACATATGCCATGTTTGTCAAACTTGAACCGAGCCACCATCCTTTCCTAACCCATGTTTTTCTTGGGTTAGGACAATATTCTGCTCTAACCCATGAAAAACATGGGTTAGCATAGGTTTCTCTCCAATCCCATAAGCCGTCCTAACCCATAGAAAAACCAGTCCACGGAATGGTATGGGTTAGGACAAGTTCTACTGTATATTCTAGAAAAGGCATGTATTTACGATTTATCTATGAGGGATATCCTATGTCAGGATATGTCCACTCGGGGGAATGAATGCTATCATCTTGTCGTCTAACGCCTCATTATACACACTTGCAGGTTTGTGAAGCACACACACATTTACTTATCTAAGCTGCATCCGTCGCTCGGCATGTTTTCAGATAGATGGACTGGTGTGCAGATTAAGTTTGAACTCGAGTACTTAGATATCTCAACATGACGGCTAGAGAGAGGACGTTTGGAATGGTTGAGCGCGATAGAGGATCCTCGAGAGGATGTTTATCGGCAACTTGCATCGACTGATTATTGATTAGATGAAAGTATCTATTCTGCGGGATGTAGGATAACGTGTGCTCGACTGACGCCGGCTTGGGCGACCGATGGTTTTGATGGTTTCGGGGAAATGGTGGGGCGGGTGTCAATGATTGTAATGTGGTAGCTCTAATGTATATCTACATGTTGAAGGTGTGAATAGGGATGCTAGTAAGTATTTATGTCAGAGTATTACTATATCAAGCGAGCTCTGAGAACTTGGAGCTGTCCAAGGGCCTCGGTAGAGATGCCTAGTGCGATGGATGGATCAGTAAGCTTGGGAGCTGCTGGACGGAGGAGTGTTGGGTTGCAGCTGATGTTGGAAGAATGCCCCAGCCGAGCCGAGAAGAGTCTCGCGGTTGGGTTTTGATCGTTGGCAGGCTTGCTGCGCGTCCGAGAATGGGCCGTGGATCTGGGGCAGTGTGCTCGGATTGCCCAATCGGTCGACTCCCATCGGGGCTCTCCACCCGACCCATCTCGGTTGGGTCTTTATCTCTCATCATGCCGTAGGACGGACGATATGGAAGATAGCTAATTGACGGGTACGGAAGTCTTGAGATGATCTTGACGTCTTATCGAATTCTTATGTGTCGAAGTAGGATGAGTGAGTATATAAGTACATACACACTTATCCTTCCGAGGGTATGTGCTTATGTCCGCACACCCCTAGGTATGGTATGTACTACGTCACCCAAGCATTGGCACGCACCACCCGACGAAGAATGAAAGAGGTCGGCCATCGAGACGAAGAGAATGATGAGGGGCAACTGTTGATGAGGAGAGATGATGTATTATGGGTACCTAGGGTGTACCGTATGTATCGGCAACTGAGAGGATAAGTAGACTTAGTAACTTACTGATTGAACTGACAGTCACCAAGGAGATCGATTGATTAGGAAAGTAATTAAAAATTTAGAAATACTATCTCGTGCAAGTTCATGCGGACAGACAGACAGACACAGACAGACGAACGAGGGTAGAAGAGTCTCATCAAAGACTCATTCGATCTCAGTCAGAACATTTCTTCACCATCGCCATCCATCGTAGAGTCTTACTCTCCTTCCTTCATCCACCCCATCCACGAGCAACAACACACTTGGCTTGGCTTGGCTTGGCTTGGCTTGGCTTGGCTTCCTTCTGGTCCAGCAACCCCACTCTAGAAATCTCAACATCTCCAGATCGACAACTGATCCGCCAAGGGAGCCGTCCGAGTAGGAGCGAGTGATCGAGTCATCGGTCGATTCAAACGCTCCAACGACACCGTAGCATACTCACACACCCACACCCACACCCACACCCACACCCACACCCCTACCAGATCGGCAGCAAGATGGCATCCGGCTCGGTCTTCGAAACCGAGAGTTTACCACCCTCGAGACTAGGTACCCAGGCCTACTGGAACGCCAGTTACGGCAAGGAGTTGGACAACTTTTGCGAGTTGGGCGACGAGGGTGAAGTTTGGTTTGGTGAACAGAGCTCGGATGAGTTACTGGATTGGATCGCAAAGTACTTACCCTCTCCCCTAACGCCCACCAAGTTCAAGTTCTCCGAGAATGAAGAAGACCTCGAGAGCTCTCAACTCGCTCGTTTCGCCGATCGCAAAGCTCCCCAAATCTTAGATGGTCCGTCTAGCAATCTTCTCTACATATCATCCTCTAAGACACAACCCATCCATCTCATCCAAACTCTCAAATTTAGAGACCCATCTGATCATACGTTGTCGGACTTGATTCTATTCCAAAACGTCATCAACCCATCCATCACAGTCGGATGTGGAAACGGGCAGTTGTTGTTCCTATTGGCCCAAGGTGGTTATTCGGTCCAAAGTCTGACGGGAATAGATTACTCAGCTAGTTCGATCGAACTTAGCAAGCAGATCGCACGATCCAAGGGCATCGACGGACTCAGGTTGGAGGTCAAGGATATCTTGAGGGAATCGATCGAGCGTCCGACCCGGAACCCTTCCGATAATCAATCGAGTGGTTGGAATCTAATCACCGATAAAGGAGTTGAGTGATCATCATCATGTTACCCGATCGTGTTGTCGATCCTGAACACTCGTGACGTCTATGAGTTTCGAACGACTAACGATCGATGAACCTACTCTTGTCGTCGAACTCACCTAACCTGTACTCATCTCTGCTTTCGGGCCGGTCTGTCCTCACTCCACAGACGTTCGATGCCATCTGCTTATCGGAGGAGACGATCGACGGTAAACGACTAGAAGAACTCTATCCAAGTAAAATCTTAGATCTCTTAATCAAACCCGGTGGGATCTTCTTAATCACCTCTTGTAATTGGACCGAGGATGAACTCGTCAAGAAGTTTGTCGATCCCCAGATCGGTCAGTCCGTTGACAATCATCCTCCTTTCGTTCTCTTTTTACCCCCTCCCCCTGTTTGTTTGACTGCGTGGTAATTGTCGTTTCCTTCACACAAGCTGAAGCTTGGGATTTTTTTTTTTTTTTTTTTTTCGTGACTCGTTTGAATGACGGCATCATCTTGGCATCCTCTTACTCTGGCTGAAAGGCTTCAAATTTCACTCCAAAATCCCAAGGGCCTCGTTCAACTTTGGAGGATCACAAGGCTCGACGATTACGACCATCGCGTTTCAAGCGTTATAGAACGCTCGATCTCAATCGGAATCCCTGTGACTATGTAGGATTTGAAAAATTTCGTATGGAAGTATGCTTCTCTCCCACCCGTTCTGCCCAGGACTATTGCTTCAACTCGGTCTACGATATTCTCTCTTACTTTCCGTGTCGAGAATCAACCTCGGAATGTCGGACGTTTCTCGTTCCCTTTTTTCTTCTTCTTCTTCTTCTTTTTGAGTCCATCGCATGTTTTCCCGTAGATGAACACTCTTCGAAGCGGACGTACATAGTATAGCGACATTCTTTCCATAGATCCGGAGAGAAGGGTTTTTTTTCACCGAGAAAAACACGTACGTCAATACCTACAAGCGCACTTAACTTCATTCTCGTCTTCACTCTTATTAGTGTAAGTAGCATTTTGGGATGGATGTAATAACTTTCTTTTTTGGTGTATGTGTATGTACATACCCATCAGCTCTTGAGTATGAAAGTGCTATGTCAAACGTTTTTTTTTTTTTTTTTTTACATGAAAAACAAAATATCAAAGAGTTCCCCAAAAAATTATTACAAATTACTAACATGTCCAGAAGATGGCATAGAATCTACAAATACCCACTTCTGACCATTTCACTCAAAAGAAACTAATACAAAATTAGGAAATATGCCAGAACTGTAAAAATAACAAATTAACATTTAAACAGATTCTGATAATTATTTCACCCACAAATATGACACAGACAGGCCCAGCTGAGTGACAGCACTGAGAATATGTGCCAAACTAGCCCTGGCCAGTCTGCTAGCCTTAGCCCACAAGCACAACCCTCTCTACGTGCCCTGAGAAGGCCCTTTCCCCCCAAAAAGGTATATATATACAGCCCTTTTTGGATGATCTAAAACACCAGTAATTTTTAAGTAATCAAACCAGACCCACTGCCATCTGTGATCAAGTGTTTATGAATGATAAACAAGTGATTTATGGTCTCAGTCTGATAGTATAATTATTAACTCTAACCCCATCATGAATTCCATTGAAGAATATCATCAAAGACCCCACCAATTGTCCTGAGACCGTTTCAATCTGTGAATTTCTGCAAGTATCTTGAAGTGTCTACTTAAAGTAGTAAGTTGTCTCCTCCTTACCTCCAGGCATAAGTGATGTGAGACAGCCAGTCCACTGATTCTGCTTGAGTAAACCCCTTTTGAGCAATCACTTAGGACCTCATTGCCCCAAGGTCTTTACATTGTTCAAAAGAGCCCCTTGAGGAGAGGTTGTTTCAAAAAAAGATCTCCAACCTTGTATAAACTTTGGCCCCTCCCTTAAAAATTTATTTAAATCACTTTAACCAAACCAAACTCCAAACTTTGGACTTGCTCTTATGATATCAATATTTTTTTTGAGAATTTTACATAATTTCTTGGAATTATTATGGTTCCAACACCAATATCACTTGCTGTAGCTAAAGGACTGCAACATTCCTGGTATCAGTAAGCTGACACTGTGGTGCTACCATCCAGATTGTTAACCTGAGAAATTCCAGTGTTGTACAATTGGGAAAATTTATTCAGTTTGTACCAGTAATCACCCAGGATGATAAGCATGTTATGAGATCCAATTTTCCTTATTGCCATCACAAGTTCTTGAAGGATTTTCACCCAAGAGCCTGGTTGCATGTTGTGTGGTTTGTTCATGATTCCAAATGAAATGTTTTGATTGCATGTGAGTTTTTTTTAGCAAGAATCTGGTCCTTTCAATTCTAAGATTGAGTACTTCTTCAGTAAATCCAAAGAACAGGATCAATTCAAAAACCAGTCTAATTGTTTTGGCATGATAGAATATACTCAAGGCCCTACTATGGGCACAACCAAAACCATGAGTTTTCATAATTAGGCTTCATTTTTTATTGTCTGCCTTGTAAATAGTTTTAATTTGATTGCCTTGAAATTCAAAGCTAATGTCCTTTTTCAAACCTGGGATGCATGTGGATTGTATCAGAATTAGAACTGAATTTGATTTTGGTTGGGAAAGAGTTACAAGTTTTTTTAGGTTGGAGATATGGTTTGATGAACCTCCAGTCACAACAGAGTGATTTATTTCAGTAACACCAACATTAAAGGGAGGGACATGCTAACATGTACCTACATTTTCCCCCTGGTTTAATTGAGAATTTTAATCCAGAGAAGACCTCAAAACCCATCTTAGGTGTGATAGAAACTCATATTTATCTCATCCATCTGCCATAAGATTCAATTTTGAATCCAAAAAAACTTTGATTTGGAAAGGAATGATGTGTTCCAATAAATTTAAATTATTCTTTAGAAAGACTTTCAAAAAAAAAAAAAAATGTTTCCATCAAATAAAATGAAGACCCAGGCTAAATTCACAACTTCAAAGTTAATGAAATCCTGCCAAAGGCATCATTTTTTGATTTTTTTTTTTTTTTTTTTTTTTTTTTTTTTTTTTTTTTTGCTAAAATCATGTCAAAATCCATGCCTGGCATGAATATAGTAATTTTTTCACTAAAATGAAAACTCCCTGGCATGGTTTCCCACCCCAGGAAGGTGTGGAAAACTTAAAATTATGTGGCAATACAAAAAGGCATGGTTTTGGACATTTAAGGTTGGAGTACCTGGGTTGGGAGAACACAACTTTTGAGGTTGTTTTGGGCCCCCACAGCCTTCACACATTAATTGAGGCCTTGGTAGGCTAATAAAAGGTCCAAGAACCCTCTTTGGGGTCCACCTGGGTTCAAAATGTTGATCACTTTCAAGAGTTATTCTCAAATCAGAATTCTGAAAAAAATCTGAATCCTGGGAAAAAATTGATCAGAGATTTTCACAAGGCTTCCACATTTCCTTCTGTTTGGAACTAAGCTGAATGGAAAAAAAATAAAATTAAATATCACATGATGAATTCAAGGCTACTTACCATAATCATGGGTCTAGAATATTTTTTGAACAGAAAAAGTTTATGTATTAATTCAATACTTTAATTAAAAATAAAAAATAGAAGGGATTTATTTTTCTCTGAATTATTTGAATGTTTTATTTAAATAAGATAATTAATATTCCTAAAGAAATTTAACCTAAAGTTTGGAGAACATTATGTGTTTTAAAATGAGAAATAGATTTAATTTCAAAGAAGAGATGACTGAAGTTATTTCATGGGTAATATTAAATTCACAACTCTGTGCATGACTCTTTGAGTTGTGTACACAACTCAATGGGATTTGTGGCACCCTACCCAACTCAAATGAGCCATGTGGCATGCTACACAACTCAAATGGGCTGCATGGAATGCTAAACAACTCAAATGGGCCGTGTGGCATGCTACACAACTCCAATGGGCTGTGTGGCATGCTAAACAATTAAAATTAAGTTGTGTATCCTCCACTAAATAATAAATAATCAATAGTAAATAATAAATAATAGATAATAAATTATAAATTATAAATTATAAATTATGCATTATAAATTATAAATTATAAATAATAAATAATAAATAATAAACAATAATAAATTATAAATTACAAACTATAAATCATACATTATAAATAATAAATAATAAATAATAATAAATTATAAATTACAAACTATAAATCATACATTATAAATAATAAATAATAAATAATAAATAATAAATAATAAATAATAAATAATAAATAATAAATAATAAATAATAAATAATAAATAATAAATAATAAATGATAAATGATGAATAATATGGTTGTGTACAGGGGTAAAAAAATCAAAAATGCCCATTAGGGGGGGTATATGCCCCCCCAAGGGGTTGCACATGTTTAGAACAACCATTTGGAGTAGTGTATGGACCCTACACAACTCCCACAGGTTGTGTGGGGTACTAAAAAACTCCCACAGGTTGTGTGGGGCCCTGCATGACTCCCACACAACTGGAGCCATGAATTTAACATTACCCTTATTTCATATATGAAAAAATAAATTTAAAAAAAAATTCATGAATTTTTTGAATCATACTGAACCATTCTCTCAACTTGAAGGTTGATATTAGACAATTTTCTTGAAAAAAAAAAAACTTTAAATGGTCAAACATTAGGTAAAAAAAAAGTGATTATCTCATTTTATAATTCATGGATTTTTCCAAAGGGACTGAAATTGATAATTGCTACAGGGAATAATTCATTAGAATTTTGAATATCTAGAACAATTACTTGACCACTGTTATTAATCAAGATTTTCTTGAAATTCTTTAGGCTCCCCCACTTGCTTCATGTGGTATATTTTAATTTTGAGAATTGATTTTAGGATATAGATGATGTGTAAAAAAATGTTCTCTTGGAAAATATCAATTTTTTATTTTAATTGATCTCTTCCTCATTAAATTAAAGTTGTTACTGGGAGAATTTGTTTTTTCCTCCTTCTCATGAAATTTTCATTTTTATTAATTTTGAGATAATTCTAAAATTGATTAATCCCAATTATAAATTGATATTAAATTATTTAAGTTAAAAAAATCAATGATTCAGGATTTTATAATGGTTGAAACAATTTGAAAATGATTGAATTTATGAGAAAGGAGGAGAAGAATTTCAAGAAAAAAAAATAATAACAGTTAAATGATCTATCTCTTGCCCTTTTTGAAAGAAAATTTTGATTTTCTAATCATTTTCATTATAAAAAGAAAAACATCAATTCTAAAATATTACCACAGGCAAGGTAAAAATTGGGGAATTCCATGATATTCATATTATATTTTGGTTCAAAAGGAGAAAATCTTTGAATTAAAATTCCAATTTAATACCTCAGGAAGACTATGGTGTAAACTTGTATTGGTTTTGTGTGTGTGAAGTGAAAACAGATTTTTTTGATGGATGAGGGGAAGGGTTTATTATGCTTGAATTGACTTTCAGTCCAAGGCCAGAGAGGGGAATAATGAAATTTTCACAGAGATTTCAAATAAAACCTCCAATGATAATTTAATCAATTTAATATTCTAATTTTTGAATATTCCATATGGTTAGTATTCAAAAAAGAGGGGGTTTCAGATAGAATAATGGTTCAATACAAGTGAGTGATGATTAAAGAAATGGATTCATATTGGATTTTACCCTTCTGTTCAGATCAGTTGCCCATTCAGCAATTGATAATTTGTTGCATTAATTCATTCAAAATAGCTTCTAACCATTGCTTCTAAATAAAATAAATTATGAAACATTTTTTCCATCATATTAAACCTGATGAGCCCATCCTGGCCTAAAAATAATAAAACTGATACAAATCTACTTTTTCCCTTCAAAATAAAAAAATATACGGACCAAAAATATTTTTGCTGGTAGTTATTCAAAAAAAAAAAAAAAAAGTTGCAGAAGTATGAAAGTTTGGGGGATTCATTGGTCATTGAGGAGGGAAAGATGTTTATTTTTGGGTTGTTTAATTGAATGTGTTGATGTTTATCTTAATGATTTAGTGAGGATTGTGATTTAATAGTGAGGAGGACCAAATGGAGAGAACTAAGGGCTGAACTGGACCATGAACTTATTATATGAGGTGTATCAACAATAATTTCAAGTCCTCCTTCCCAGAAAAAAAATGCTTTTATTTTATTTCTTTTTTATTGAAAATTTATATAATTTTTAAAAGAAATTGTGTGGGGTGGTTTGAGTGGTGATGAGTTTTTGTGTTCAAAAAATAAATCAATATATATACTTATGAATAAAAACAAGAAGGCTTTAGTGGGAGAAAGATATTTATCATATATGATTATGAGGGTATCATAAATATATTATTATTAGGGATAATAAAAATTTGGAATGGGTTTAAGAGAATTGGGGATATCATATTCAAAGATATAATCTAATGAATATTTGATATTAGCCAATATTTTATGACCACTCAAACCAAAAAAAAAAAAACACATTGGGAAATGTTAATTTCACAATCCTGGGGTTGCAAATGGGAGTGAATTGCACTTCACAAACCATATGTGTTGTGAACAGAAAATCACAACTCAACAAGGGACAAGCAAAGTCTCTCACAACTTTTGCATCCCCCAGGGGGCTGAAAATACCCAATTGCAACTCAAAAAGGGTTGCAAATATAAGGATATTTACATATTCTGAGTTTTGAGGTGTATTTAAAATTTAATTCAAGTTTGAAATTTTTTGTTTCAGAATCAAAATTTCATTTTTTATCAAACATTATTGAGAAAGATGATATGAATTTCCTCACAAAACATGTCTTATTTCCCTGGGAACACCATTCACCAGCCCAAATTTCTGTCCACCTTCCCAACTGAGAATTCCAGCCTCCTGGAGTTTCTGGAATTTTTTTTTTTTTTAAAAAAAAATTAACTAGCCACTTGAAAAAACTTCTTGTCTAAATTTCTAAACTTTAGGCTAATCTGCCTGGTTTGTCTTTTCAGTGTACCAGAAAGAGTAAAGATATTAATTTTTGAAAAAAAACCTCAAAAAATGTAGCATAAAATTATTATAACACTTTAATGGGTTATAAAAATTTAAGTAGATATTTCAAAAGATTGTCAGATATGGGGAAAGAAAGAGGTAATTCTGAATGAATGAATAAGGTTCTAATTTTCCCTTGAAATTCAGCCTGAAATTTTCTAGCCTTGAGAGACAGTCTTGGGAAGATTTTTGGAGCTCTAAAACCAATTCCAAAAGTTTTTTTGAGTCATTACTTCACTGATCCCTTGCTCTACTTTTAGAAAAAGCAGGGGAGTGTGTTGAAATTTTTTCAGCTGGAAAAATCATTTCAAAAAATTGAATGAACTTTAAATGAGGTTCAGGGTCCCACAAAAGGGGTTTGCTGTAAGTGAGTTAATGGTTTCAAATTAGCTATGCCATTATCTTTGTTGGAAATTATTGTTTTGAATTATGCTGAATTTTAACCTTTCAGCTACATAAATTGTGAAGTAAAATGAAATAAAAGGAGATAAAAATAAAAAAAGATTAAATAAAATAAATGAGATTAATAAATATTTAAGAAGAATCTAATTCATATGAAATTGATTCTTTCTTCCCTTAAAAAAGAGAAAAATTAAATAAAAAGATCAGAGGGGAACATAATTCAGAGGAAAAAGAAAACAAAGCTATAGAAAAAAAAATTAATGAGATTTTAATTCAAATTTTTTGAAATAAGAATTCAGGCTACAAAAATCTGATTTTTTTTCAATAAATTGCCAAATTTGTTTTTAAATTAAAACTAAGATTATTAAGGATTTTAGGGTAGTGGTAGCTGAAGTTTGGGAGTAGCTGGAGATTTTTTTCTTGTAAATTGGATTATTGGAAATTTTTCATATTTGAAATCAGGAATCAATTTTCTAAAATTCAATTCAAGCATGAGAAATTCTGTTCAAATTCAGAATATGAATCTGAATTGAAAGAGTTAGATATTACTAATTTTAACAAAGTTTTAAAATTTCTTTTTAAATTTTAATTCAGGAACTTTTTAAGACATAGTTTCCATAATTTCTTTTTGCTGCTGATGATGTGAACGGGTTGATGTAGGTGTGGTGAGTTATGATTTCAATGCTGTTTTTGATGTTTAGTTATCATGGATGGTTTGGGGTAGTTGTGGTGTGGTTATGGGTAAATAATATTTAATTTTATAATATTTTTTGCATGATTATGGATGGTGACCCATGAATTGAATTTTTGAAATTTTCAATTCACCATTTCTGTTAAATTGGCAATTTCATAATAACCCCTGTTGGGGTAAGCATATTTTAAGTAGAATGCATTGAAAAATTCAGTTTTTAAATGGAATTCTACGGGAATATGATACCAAATAGGGACAAGATATATTCACTGATTCACAAATATTTTCATTAAAATAATTCTAAATTTTATTATTAGTTTTTTTTTTGACAAAAAATAAAATAAAATAAAAGAAGTGAATTTGGCCAAGAAGTTAAAAGAAAATACTTCTGTTTTTTGAATATTCCGGCATTTGCAGATATTTTCAAGTCATGAAAATTGTTTCAAGCCACAGGAGGGTGTTTAAAATATTGATTAGTTTGAAAAAAAATAAAAAGAACTTTTTAAAACCTTTTATTGTCATTCAACAACTCTCCTTGGGTGGAAAAATCCCCCCCCCCTTGACACAGATTTCAGAGGGGAAAGGGGGCCCTAGGCTATATTTGGAAATGTAGGAAAAAATTGAGGCCTTCAGGGGCCATCTAATTATTTCAAAAATTCTTTAAAGCCAATGGGGTTCCTATGAAGGCTTCAAGAATTCTTTGAACACACCACCACCAGCTAAAAAGCCTCTGGGTGGGCGGGTGGTGGCTTCCACAGGATTTTGATCAGCTTTGGGGGAATCATAGGGCCCTTCTGAATTACTTGAATGTTATATTATGTTTGCATGAGAAATTGGAGAATACTTTTTGATTTTTTCTTCTTAAGAAAAAGTTCCATGTTAAATTCACAGCCCCAGGTCATGAACAGGCATGAAAATCTGTTTTCAACCCATCCATATGAGTTGTGAATGCAGGTTCCCAACTCAACAAGCCACAAGAAAAGTTGTTTAAAATTCTGGGGTGTTGCAAATGGGTAGTTTGCAACCAATCTATGCCACAAACAAGTAGTTTAAAACCTCCCAGGGGATGGGCAACCTGTAAACAGGGTTGAGTGTGTCTTCTCTGAAACCTTTGGCCCATTTGAGGAAAAATAGCCCCATATGGGCCATTTAAGGGGAGGATTAGGGGTACCTAGGCACACCTGGACCTCATTTGAGTGCCATAAGCCCAAATTTGGCAATTTATTATACATTGTGGGACTGTTGGAACACAAAAAGGAACTTGGAAATAAAAAATTCTTCCTATTGGAAAAAAAATTCTTGTCACAAACCATACAAATCACTTACTCATCAGATAAATTAATTTTTCTCAAACCAAAAGTGAGCAGAATTTGCAGTTGTTGAAAAAGTTGGATTTAATAATAAATTCAATTGGGATTTTGTTTTGCATTATGCAAAAAGTGGCAAGCCCAAGCCCCCCTTGCTTCAAAATGGCTGCGTTAAAGGACTTAATTGAAAGTGTTTTTAACAAAGTGTTGGCAGAATCTAGAGATTTGGACAGGGATTTGGAAAATAAAACATTGGAAGCCCCAATTGCATCCTCATCTAGGGTTAAAATTGTGGAACAAGATGTTTTAAAACTGGAATTGCCTCAAGCTGGTGGGTCAAATTTCATATTCCATTTGACTGAGACTAATTTGGCTTGATAAATACTAATGCAACCATGGTGGCTGTAAATATTTAACTATGTAACTATGATTTAACAGACTGCCTTCAACCTCCTCCTGTGAGAGCTTTTCCTAGGATGAAGAAGCCAAGAACTATTGTAAAGAATGGGAAACCATGCATGGCTATGCATTGACAAAATTCAAGTCAAAAGGTGATAAATATGTTGAACTAGCCTGTGACAGATATGGAGTATAAAAGGGGCTGTTTCTCACCAAAAGGCAAAGGAAAAATCACACAAGGAAGGTTGGGTGTGAATTAATGATCTGTGAAAATCCCAAACTAGCAGATCTCATGTGGAAAGATCTCCATTAGAAATTACCAACACAATAATGAACCATCTGCAAACCCCTCAGTGCATACTCAACTGAGGAGAATCTCTGGTTGAGCCTTAGATCAAATGAAGGAAGGCATGAAAGATGGGCTCAATAAAGTTCAACTTGAAAGGAAATTGAGAAAGATTTATGAGGCAGAATAAATTGAAGGGGAAGAATAAATTGAAAATAGAAAAATCTATAACACTAAGCCAAACATTAGGGAAGCAGAACTCAAGGGGAAAAGTGTTATGGATGTGCTATTTTAAATGCTCCAAGAAACAAAGTGGGTATGCAGGTCAAAATTAAGTGGAGAGGGTCACTTAGAGGCCCTGTTCTTGGCTCATCCTGAGTCTATAAAACTTTTCAAACAATTCCATCATATTGCTTTGTTTGATTGTACTTATAAAACAAATAGGTACAACATCCCTCCATTTCATGTTGTAGGAATGATAGACAAGAGGAAAACCTTTAAAAAGGTGTTTTTTTTTTATAAAAAAAAGAGAAATTTGAGTTCTACAGTGGGCAAATTGAATGAATTAAAGGAGTTGGCTTATGATCCAGAGAGGCTTCCCAAAGTCTTTGTGACAGACCATGAAAAAGCTCTGATTTGTGTCATTGAAAATAGTTCCCCTGAGTCATCCAGGCAGTTGTTCTCTTGGAGATTGTCTAAAAATATCAAAGCAAATTGCAAAGTTTGCTTCAGTAATGACAATGAAGGATGTAAAAGTTTTGTTGTTAAGAATATCACTGCACAATCCCTGATCCTCAAATTCTGCGTTTCACCTGTTCTCATGCCAGACTGAAGCTCACAAATTGAATCACACAATGTGGAATCTCTAATTCCGGTCCTCAGATGGCTTTTCTAATATTGTTCAATTTAAACCTCATCTGGTTTACTGCTTCCATCACCAACCCTCTGTTTTATTGCATCTCACCATTGCCCATCAACATCTTCTCATTATGTCTTTCATAATCCCACAATTGACTATCACCAGCTCCATTCATCATCCATCAAATTCAGTCACCAACCTGGAAGGACCCAAATCTGTTAAAAGCTGATTAAATGCTCTCAATGTTCTACAAACTATACTGAAACACTCAATCAACAGCTCATCTAATCAAGAATTAATCTTGCAGTTGGTCTCAAGGCTGCTTCCACTGCCCAGAAGAACCACGCTCCAATGTACTAACAATATCTCAAGTTATCATCTGATGACTGATCTAACCTGTGTTTCAAATTGTTCATTCTCCTCAGTTTCTTCTCAACTATGTTTGATTGTTCAATTTGCTAACTATACAAGTGATTAAGATTATCCAAGCTGGTCTGATATTTCAATCTTCAATTTTTCTTCATACACTTCTGTTGTTGCCAAACTGATCTGGTTCAGAAATGAATTATCAGTGGTCCTGGTTTTCAACCATCTTATTTATCACGGTTAAAATACAAAGCTTCTCTTCAGATGGCCAACCATTATCAAAAACCAGGACAAGGGGCCAACAGAACAATGAGAAAAAATCAGGCTGAAGGCCCTTGTAGAATTGAACCATCTCCTGAAAAAAGACAACTAATCAATATTGAAAGTCAAGATGGAGAGCTTGTTTTCTCTATGAGGCATTCCCCATGTCATGGAGAGTGAAATAAATGAGTTTAAACTTGATCCCAATATTCAAAAAGATATTTCTCATTTTACAATAGCAAAATTCAAACCAGAAAAGCACACAAACATCATCAAACCTGGGAGCGTCCAAAATGCAAAAGAGATCAGGATTGTTACAAGGAATTAATTTTCTTCATCTCAATCAGAAAATTGAGCTAGAATCTTCCATTCATTCCTTTAAATTCCCTTCAGCAAAGACAACATAGACAAATTTGTGACAAATTTTCAACTGAATCTCAACAAACTTTCCAAAGTAGGAATCAAGCTACCATCAGATATACTTGCCTACCTAATTATTTTCAAATTAAACTCAAATCAAAAGGCAATCCCCGCTCAAACCATGCATGGGATAAATATATAACAGTCAAAATAATCTTGCATCATTTTGTGCAACGCAAGAATGAAATCAATTCCAAATTCAAAGAGGGAGCCAGCTTGTCTAAAGTCAACATGAATTTTTATAAAAACTATCCAAGGTGAAAAAATGGAGTCCACAATCCCAAAGTTCAAAATAATCCTTGAGAGAAGTGCTAGATTGAATTCCCTTAACTCAGAACAAAGGGTTTCAAACCTTGAAAAACAGATAAAAAGAAAAAGGATGAAGTATTGAACTTTTTCTTACTCTTTCACTGCTTCACCCACACTCTCACATCTCAGTAATCTGTTTTTATTCTTGAATTGGGTGGAGACTCCTGTGGGATTATATAAATGATGTATAAAATAACTTTCTGTCAGTCCTTGAAGGGGAATTTAGTATTACTTATAACCCTTTAGAGTATTAGTAAAAACTAGGAGTGTTTTTGAATTTCCTTCCCTTCTAGTACTATAGTAAGTCTGCACAATAATTTATTAAAATTAATGGCTGGTTTCTTTGAGACTTAAAATAGTTCTCAGATCAGACCTACATTAATTATTAACTGATATTGATAGGGTTGTTGAAGAATACTCCAGAGGTATTGAATGATTGGTAAGGGCTTGATCAGGCCTAGGTGATCTTTTAGCCAATATCCCAATGATAAATGCTGAATAGTCAAGGGTTTTTCTTTTTAAGGGGAGGGGGGTCTTCAATGGTCAAAAGCAGGTGAGTTCTATAATTTTCATTTTATTTACTTTTGGTTTAGGCCTTTCCTTTTAACTAATAAGACTTATTTGGGTGATTTACCACAGATGAAAGATGGGCGATGAGAAATTAAGGGTGTAATATAAGGGGCTAATACCCTTTAGATGAATGAGTGGTGAGGAGTGATGCCCTTGGGAGGCATGAGGATTGATGCCCTTGGGAGGAATGAGGATGCAACTTGGATAGGGCAGAGAGGCCCTCCTTAAATAGAAAACTCCTGCCTCAGGGGGTCCTCAAGGCTTTCCCTGAGGGCTCTCCCTGTCCTGGTGAGGAACATTGAGATACAGTTACATGAGACATTTCTGCTGGTTGGAAAAAGATTTTACAGTTACATGAGGCATTTCTTCACATTGGAAAAAAGGTTTTACAGGGGTTTCATGCATGCAAAGCTGTGCATATATTGCGGTGTAGCTCAGATAAGGTGTATTGATTTGCAGTATTGGTGGTTTGTTTGCTGCTACTTGATTGTACCTACATGTCTTGCTGTGCAATACTGGTGGTTTGTTTGGTGCTACTTTAGACTGGTTTCAATTCCTCCTGCATATATTGTTCCTGTATACTTCTGCACAGCCTCCTGTATGTATTTTTTCTTCCTTTTAGCTTGCTTCTGGTTGAGACTAGTTTCACTTCCTCCTGCATACATTGTTCCTGTATACTTCTGCACAGCCTTCTGTATTTATATTTGCTTGTTTTTTTGGTTTCTTGTTGGAACTGGTTTCAATTCCCTCTGTATATTCATCCTACATAATTCAACATAGCCTCCTGTATGTATGTTTGCATGTTTTTTTGGTGCTATTTGAGAATAGTTTCACTTCCTTCTGTATATATTTTCTTCACAGCATCTGATATGTATATTTGCTTGTGGTATGTATTTGAGGAGTACCAGAGTATTTCCATGGGTATTTATCTGGTCTGTGACACCTGGTTGGGTAGAGGTTGGCCATAACTTAGTTTATTGGGTTTTTATCTTCTAATCCATCAGAGATAGGGGGTACTTTGCCTGTGTGAATATAGGTTATTTTTGATGTAGAATCCATTTTTCAGGTTAATTTTAGGATTGAGATTATATTTATACTAGAAAAGTAAGTCTGATGGCTATAGGAAAGTTTTGGTCTACCACACAAGCTGCTTGATCCATATGTTAACAAACAAGAACCGGTTCAAGGCTCTGAATCCTGAAGACAGTACAAATTTCATCAGGACCTGTAAACCAGGTGCGTCATTAGCCATCATGGTGTAAGACTCCAAACTGTTAAAATACATATGCACTTACACGTGTGCTACATATAAGTGTAATCCAAATGGGATGCACATGTGGGCCTCTGCGGCTCATTGGAAACACACACAGACCATATGGGCCTGTGTGGATGTCACGGATTTGGGGAAACTGGCCTCAAAATGCGTGAAACAGGACTATTGGTACACGGGCCCTAACGGGCCTGGTGGGGTATATGGTAAAATATAGCCAGATGGGCTTGTATGGGCATAATTGGGCCCAAGGTTTATTTTGGACATACTTGGCCAGACAGGCTGGCCTGCAAAAGTATGGTTTACTCATTTTTTGGGCTTGGGGCTGCCCGTTGGGGCCCCTGCCTGTGTTGCAGCCCAGTTGGGGCTGCCGCCTATGTTGCAGCCTGCTTGGGGCCGCTTTTTTTGCCTACGGCCCGTTTATGGGGCCCAACGGCCCGTGCGGGGCCGTTGTAGGGGGAAGTGCGGCTTCCGCGCGGGGCGGTGGACGGCTGTTGGAGCCGCGGGGCTGGGGCCAACAGCCCTGGCTCCTACGCCTCCCCTTGCTTGCCATCTCAAGGGGGAGGGGGAAGGCTGGCTGGGTTGAACCAGCCAGCAACCGGTTGCAAGGTGCAACCGGTCAGGGTGGGGGGGGGGGGATTTCATCCCCCTCCCACCCAGGAGGAATGACAAGGTGGCTGGCCGCAACAAAGCAACCAGCAGTGGGGGGGACCTGACCACCCCTCCACCATCAAAGCAAAGGGCAACAAAGGGGTGCTCTCCCCCCCCCTTTACCAAGGGGGAGGAGCAATGGGCTGGAGGGGATTTGACCACCCCGCAGCCCACCTTACCTTGACAACACCCTGGGGGTATTGACCCCCAGGGCCCCTGGTAGGGGGATTTGACCCCCCCCTCCAGGGATCTGTGAGAAGGAGGGGGGGGACAGCATGTCCGCTGGTCACCCCCCCCCCCCCATGTGAGTATGAGACCGGACCCAGGTGTGTCCTGGGTCCCACCTGGCCACTTGTATTGCCAGGGGCTGGTTGCATGAGGCAACCAGCCAGCCTGTGAGGTGAAAACCAACCAGGGATTGAACAGAAAAGGGGCTGGTTCAGCCCCGTAACAGTGGAAACACCAGAAAGGACCAGAATAGGCTGGTTGTAAGGGTACAGGGACTGATGCCATGCGGGCTGATGTAGCCCAAACCAAGTAACAATGCCTGTAGAGCCTGTAGAGCTCTTTTGGAGCGGAAAATTTGCCTTTTTGCTTGTTGTATCATGGGCTCACAAGAGGCCAATCTTTTGTACTTAAGGAGCTCTTCTCCCTGCTGTCTTCCATCATTCATTCATCATCCAATCAAATTCATCACCAATATCATCCAATGTGTTGCCCCATTGTGAGAGCCCATCAGCAATTATTGACACCAGGTGTCTAGCATTTCTTTTGCTTTAAATACTGCTCATAAGCCTAAGATAATTTCTGGCCATAATTATAACACAAAAAGTGCTGAGCCGCAGGCAGTTCTGTGGAGGGGAAAGGTGCTTTTTAGGCTTCCCTCCTTGGTTTTAAAAAAATATTTGAATGTAACCAGGATGAAGGTCCAGAACCTTGTGAATAAGGAATTGATCAAAAGGGATAAATTTGATGGTAATTGCTAGCAATGGAACAAACACTATCTGAGGCAAGATGATGCGGGAAAGTAATTGAAAAAAATAAGTTAAAGTTTGTTCAGAGTTCAATAGAACAGGGAAGTTTTAATTAACAACACCCACAAGCTAATAACTCTGGTTTTCAGCAGAAGATTAGGAAAGATCAACTCTATCCCAACCAACCTCCAGGTTCTCAATGAACCTTCCCAAATCTCTGAAATCAAGCACTTCAAGAGTACCAGATAACTGTGGGCGGCCATAAAAAACAAATAAATTTGTTTTATGAAGCTCTAGAAGCAAGGCAATACCTAATTTGAACCAGAATAACCTAACACTTCTCAAGGGACTCAAGAGTAGTGTGGCAAAAATTCAACTCCAAGGAAAATAAGGGAGGTTTAACACTCCAGGTTTCTGTTGATTCAGGTGAACTGAGGATACTCAAAGATATGGTAGCTGAAAGAAAGATGAGGTTTTATTAATCAGAAAGACATGAAACATAAATGAGAACACAGTTGAAGTTTATAGAGGATGAATGACTGTGAAATCAATACTCACCTGAGGAAACTCAGAGATATGGTAGCGGACAGAAAGATGAGGAAGGAAATCTTTCTGTGCCGCGGGTATCTGTCCTCAGGTGATGAAGATTCCACAGATGTCACAACCCTGGGTTTTATATCTGAGAGACAGGTTGAAGAAACCATTGAAGGCAACCAGTGAGGATGAGGTGCAAGATAAGAAAAAGTGGCCATAGGGATGGAATGCTGGAGTCTGACATGATGAGATGAGGAGAATAAAGAAGAAAGGAAAACACAGAAAGATATGAAAGAGATTGATTTTGTGTGTTCTCCAACACCCCCCCTTGCTGATCACATCATGAGAGGCCAAGTAGACAGCGGTGAGATTGAAGGAGAAACCACGGAAGAGCTTTTGTGAGAATGTCAGCAATCATGTTTGAGGTGGAGACATGAAAGACACAGAAAAACTGCCACTTGACGCATTCACAAATGAAATGGTGCTGTGCTTCAATGTGCTTTTTTCTGGAGTGATGCTGGGGATTCTTGGCAAGAGACTTGGTGCTGCTGTTGTCAACATACAGGGGCACAGCAGAGAAATTGTGAAGCTTGAGTTTGCACAGTATGTTGCAAAGCCAGAGAACTTCCTTGCAGGAGTTGGAGAGAGATTTTTACTCTGCTTCTGTGCTAGACAGCAACGCGGTTGGTTGCTTTTTGGATTTCCAAGATATTGTGCTGTTTCCCACTTGGAAGCTGTAGCTGGAGGTGGATCTTTGATATTCAATACTTTTGGCCCAATTGGAATCCACATAGCCTGCTAGATTAAAAACACGTCCACTAAGCACCAAATGCAGCGTGCAAGTGGTGCAAAGATACCCAAGAATTTGGACTGCAGCATCCCAATGAGCCAGAAACAGATTTTGGAGATACTGAGACAGTTGATTCACGGAAAAGGCAATGTTGGGCCTGGTGCATTGAGACACCCAGAGGAGTGATTCAATAAGTTGATTTTACTCAGGAGGTGCCCCTTTGTAACCAGCCAACCGTTGGGCAAGGAGATTGAATTTGCAATTGGTCGGAGATTGGACTGTGTTAGAGTTGCTGGAGGGAAGGAAAGATGCACAGATGGAGTCTATGAAATGTGCCTCACCCAAAAAAACTGTCCAAGACAATTTTTCTTGTTTAATTGAGATGGAGAGAAAAAGATGGAGGTCCTTTTTGGAACCTACCTGGAATTTGGTCTTGATGTTTTGCACAAAAAAGAAGACAAAGCCAGGTGTACCTACCACTGCAAGATCATCCACATGAGAAGTGATGGCCCCCACAAGACAGCCACCCTTGAGTTTGAAGTAGAGCAATGGATTGTAGGATGATTGCTGCAGGCCCAGGGAGACAAGAGCGGCGTCTAGTTCTAGACTCCACTGTCACCAGGATTGCTTCAGGCCGTAGATTGCACAAGTGCCTCTTCAAACCCAGTCCAGATGTACTGGATCCTCAAAACCTGGCGGCTGCAACATGTAAATTGGATTGTTGAGCTTTCTGTTCAGAAAGGCAGTCTTGAAATTGGTTTGACGTCCAACCCAGCCCTTGTGACCAAGAACAGCAAGAAGAAGGCGGAGATTTTCAAGCCAGAGTGTAGGGGCAAAGACTTCAGAG
Source organism: Puccinia polysora (assembly GCA_025617555.3). Taxonomy (NCBI): domain Eukaryota; kingdom Fungi; phylum Basidiomycota; class Pucciniomycetes; order Pucciniales; family Pucciniaceae; genus Puccinia; species Puccinia polysora. Next base: position 18,847,274 of record CM062616.1, read on the forward strand.
AAATCTAGGCCGTGGACCTGAGAGAAGCCCATAGGAACTAGACAAGCCTTCAGTTTTATGAGGGAGCCATCCTCCCAGCCCTTTACATGGAAAACCCATTTGCAGCTCACAACCCTGCAATTCTTGGGGGGTGGGACCAGAGTCCACATCCCCATGCTTTGGAGGGAGGCAATCTCCTCCTGAGCCAAAAGAATCCACTATTGCTTGTGCGGCGAGTTGAGCAGTTTCTTTCAGATTGTAGGCACGGTGAGATAGTCCTTTACCAAGAAATTTCCAAAGCGCTGAGGGGAGCGTCTCACTCTGGGGGAACAGAAAATGGGGGGGGGGGGGAGTGGGATGGAGGTTGGAATGAGTTTAACAATGGTGGTGGAGAGTTGGCAGAGGTAATTGGAGTGGAGGGAGGAGGCAACATTCTTGGCTCAGACAGAAGAGAATCAGAGCTGGAAGAGATAAGGCTTTTTGAGCGCAGAAAAGCCATGCGGGGAATAAAAAATGTGGTTAAGTCAAGGGATACATGAGGGGTGGGTTGAGTGCCAGCTGCAGGGCCATTGATTGATGAATGAGAGGGATTGGGTGGGGAAGATGACAAGGGGTGGGGCAAAGTGACCAAGTGTGGTACTTTCTTGCTCCGAGACAGTAGAGATATGGGGATTGAAACCAGTGGAACAGTGGGATCAGTGGGAATGACAATATTCTTTGACATGCGGTGATTGAACTTGCTGTATGGAAAGACTGAGTCATTGAACAGACAGTCATGCAACTTGACCACCTACGTTTTTATCAGATCCAACAGTCAATAGCTGTTCCCTTGGTGGAGGTATGATAGAAGGATGGTTGGTTTAGCTTTGTCATCAAGTTTAGCGCAATTGGCCTCTGGCACTTTGTACCAAGCAAGGCAACCAAAAGGATGGAGATAGAAAAGTGGGATGTCCTGTTGTCGGAGGATGGAATTAGGGGATCTGAAAACCTGGGGTGTTTTGCATGGGTAAAAGTTGAAAGAGAAAAGTGAGTGGCATAGAGCATCACCCCAGAATGACTTTGGTAAGTTGGATGAGCTTAATGCCAATCAAATTAGATTATTGAGGGTTTGATTGGATCATTCAGAAACACCGTTGAGCTGAGGAGAGTGAGGAGGCCCCAGTTTGTGGATGATGCCTTTTGAGGAGAGGAAATCCTTCATCTCATGGCTGATGTATTCAATTCCATTGTCTGTACGTAAAGAGGAGACACAATGCTGATATAAGTATTTTTACCCCTCTCTTGATTGAGTATGGAAGCTACAAACGTCAGAATGGATGATTTGCCCTGGGTGAGTAGATCTGTAACTCAGCCATGTATGGAAAGGTAGCCTTGACATTTTTGATTTTATACAGGTTTTGCAATGTTGCACTTCCAAATTTTTGAATGGTTTAGGGGAAATTTTTTGGGTTTTGAGTATTTTTCTTAAAGACTTCAACTCAGATGTGACAATCTGTAGTGATAGCCAAAAAAGCTGTTTTCAGTAGCTTGCAAGAAACAGGAGTTAGATGACACTTGAAGGCTCACCACTACTTGAGGGAGATAGTACAGATTTCTGTTTTGATACCCATGTTGCAGTGCCTCTTTGTTTAATTTATTTTCATTCTCATTGTAAATGCTGCAGCTGTCCTTGAAAAATAGAACCATAAGACCTTGATTGCAAAGGCTGGAGACTGATAGAAGGGTTTCATGAAAACTTGGTACCAGGAGGGGTTTTTTTTGGAAAAATGACAGTTTCAATATTCCTTCTTCAATGGATTTGATTGCTGATCCATTGGCAAGTCTTACAGGGGTGAGTTTGGGTTTCCTCTTGGGTAGCTGATGTTCATAAGGAGTCATCAAAACTGAGAATCTGGAATTGAGGTTGAAATCTCTTCTCAGGTTCATGTTTGAGTGAGTCAGATTGCATGATGCTGATCCAGTGTGAATTATGACGTCTGAGTCAGAAAAATTATCTTCTTGGTCCAATTTTTAAAGTACAGCAGTTTTGAATCTGCTGAGATTAGCTTTAGCTGATTTAGATTTTTTTCCTTTTTGTTGAAAAGTTTTCTTCTTTGAATTTTCCAAAGCCTCCAGAACTTTGGGGCAGTGTGAGAATAAGTGCCCTTCCATTTTTCAGTTGGTGCAGAATTAGACTCTTGAATGAATCCTATTATAAATTTGAGGCAGAGCATGTTCTGTTTTTGATGTGGATTGTTTAATTGAGTTGGAAGTTTTTGGAGTTGACCATAATTTATTTTCTAAGTGTTTGTCTTCTCAGGTGTTCTTGCTTAAGGGAAGTGATGATTTTTAAAGAGGGAACCAATTCTTTTTTCATCATTCCCAAGACACAATTTAGCCAATCATCCGGGAGAGAGAGGAGAATGTCTGTTGACTGTAAGTCATCTGCGGCCAGGGGATTGTTGGGAGTTATGAGCGAGGACAGTTTTTAACCGTAAAATATTATCTCTGAGAGATGGACTGTCATATCCTTATTTTTCAGTTTTGTGAGTAAGAGTTTTCTAAGCCATTACAGTTGTCCTCCAGAGGAGTTGTCCTGATGGGCTTCTTTGAGGAGTTGTCCTGATGGGCTTCTTTGAGGAGTTGTCCTGATGGGCTTCTTTGAGGAGTTGTCCTGATGGGCTTCTTTGAGGAGTTGTCCTGATGGGCTTCTTTAAGTGTGTTCCACATTCCAAGGGCACTTTCTTTGTGTTTCAAAATGAATTGGAAGTTTGATGGGTTTATTGATATTGAGATAACTGAGCACACAGCAAGATTGTCCTTCAACCATGATTCAAGATTTATTTTTCCAGGATCACTGTTTAACAGATAATCAACACCAGAAGCTCAGAAGTGTATATGCAGGATCATTGACCAGTCAAGATAGTTTGATTCCGCTTGGGGTGAGTTGAGTGGAATGATTTCTGGATTTTTTAGAACTGGGTGAGAAGATGAAGGTTCCTCCATGATTTGTTATTGACACATATGAAGTATGATGAAGGATCTATCTGTAACTTGTTTGCAAAGATTTTTTCTCTGGGCCAATAACCTGTTGAGTCAGATGAACTGAGGATACTCAGAGATATGGTAGTGGACAGAAAGATGAGGTGTTATTAATCAGAAAGACATGAAAAATAAATGAGAACACAGTTGAAGTTTATAGAGGATGAATGACCGTGAAATCAATACTCACCTGAGGATACTCAGAGATATGGTAGAATACAGAAAGATGAGGAAGGAAATCTTTCTTTGCTGCGGGTCTGGGTCCTCAGGTGATGAAGATTCCACAGATGTCACAACCCTGGGTGTGATATCTGAGAGACAGGTTGAAAAAACCATTGAAGGCAACCAGTGAGGATGAGGTGTGAGATAATAAACAGTGGCCATAGGGATGGAATGCAGGAGTCTGACATGATGAGATGAGGAGAATAAAGAAGAAAGGAAAACACAGAAAGATATGAAAGAGATTGATGGTGTGTTTTCTCCAACAGTTTCAAGCTTAAAGAAAACTCCCATTCAAACATGACTGGTTTCAGAAAGACAATCAAAGAATTATTGAGACTGGTATGGTTTGAAGAAGAGATCAAGGAGTGGTATAACACAGTCAAGAATCCAACCAAATGAATTCTTCTTCAAAAAGCAAGGCTATTGGTTGGTGATACGGATAAGGCCACAGAGGGGCGGATCAAGGATTTTAGTATGGAGGCTCAAGGATCAAAGGGTAGATATACCCTGGATAAGATGCTCAGATAAAGTGGAAAAGGCCTCACGGTTTATTTATCTCTCAAAAATGAGGGATGAATGGAGTCCTGGATGATGGATGATGAATGATAGATGCTTGATGATTTGGAAAAAGGAAGGGGAGAGCCCCTCCTTTTATGGGCAAGAGACCCTGTGGACTATTTAAAAGAGGATGACACATATGAGAGTAGATTTTTTTTTCACAGAAAAAAAAATGCTGAACAGGTCAAAGAGACCCGCATGGAAAACAATCTTAATACAAAAGAAATAAATAAAATAATAAAAAAAAGACAGCTTGGGAAGAAAAGCACCAACAAAAAGATGAGAGAAGGCAGGATGAAAAAATGTGCAAGCCACAGACAGCAAGCCACGCAGACAACCGCAAGCCAGGCGGGAAACCAAGAGCCAAATGGATGATTGAGAGCTTGGGTTGGTTTGGAAAGTCAATTTAAATGCGGATGGTTTTGGGACCAACAAAGGGTTTGAGGCCAATGAGGATGATGTTGGGCTAGTGATTGAGGTTGATGACAAGGGTAATGACAAAGATGCCAAGGGGGATGATGATGGTCATTTGCATGCTTGGTTTTGGGATCAATAAGGAAACCTGATCTGAAAGATTGAGTTACCAAATCTAGGAAAGTGATGATCAGAATCATCCTTGGAACACTCTTGCCACTTGGTGACTAAGAGATCCGGATCTAGGATGCTTCCAATCTTGAAACTACCCTTGACTAAGAACCTAGAGACGTTCTTGAGCATCATCCTTTCCTTATCTTTGGTCTCAAAGGCATAATGCATACAGAATTGTAACAAGACTGCATGGAAGAAATTTCTGAGTTTGTCAGGTGTTATGGCTGATGTAATTGTTAAGGAAAAAAAATCCAAAGCAATAAAATTTTCCTGAAACTTTTTTGAACAAGTCTGCAAGTACCTAGCCTGAGCTTGTTGGATTGAGATGTTGGCAATATTGAATCCATAGAGCTCTCAAACACTGGCGTTCTGCCACTTTGCCAAGTCACCACCCTTGCCACAACCAAGTTCCAAGACTCTAGTACAAAGTGGATGTTGATGGTGGAGATGAAGAGAGGAGGTTGATCCATTGGGAGCGCTTGGTCAAAAAAAAAATTCAGGCGGAAAGCTCAAGGCAAAGGGATTGAAAGCAAGGCCTGGGGAATTGAAAAACCCAGGGGTACCCTTCCTAGATGGCTAGGACAGGGGGAAGTTGGAGAAATGGAAAAAAGAATGGAAGAATTGCCAGAACAGAATTTTTTTTCTGTTACATGAGGTGTCCCACATTGGTCACCACAATGGTCAGGGGTACTGCTTTTATTAAATCCATGACTGGAATGATTGAGCTCCAAAAAACAGCTTGGAAACCTGATGCATGTGTCAATATGCTTTAAATGGGAGGTCTCCTGATGAAAGGAGCTAGGCTTATTGTCAAAAAAAGAGAAAATCATCCTACCTTCAAACTCACCATAAATCAATCCGCTGCTATGCAGGGGAGAATACTCAACAATCTTCTCTACATCAATGTACCAGCCAATCAGATTTATCACAGTGAAAGTATCCCCAAACTTGAAATCATAAAGAGTCTTCAATCAATGTTTGGCCACACCAGTTTAGGAAGAATGGAAAGGTTCCTAAAAAGCCTATCTCTGCAGATTTTGAAAAGGAATTCTCATGCTCCAGTTGCAATACAAGAAAGATAACCCAAGGAAACTTCAAGGAATCCTCTACCAAAGTCAAGAAAGTGTTCCAGATATTGTATGCAGATTTGATTGGAAAAATCACGCCACAGTCAAAAGGAGGATATCAATACTAAATAACCTTAGTAGACAGCTCCAGTGGGTAAATCAGGATTTTTTTTTACAAATCAAAAGCAATGCAGTTGAAACAATCAACTTTGTTCTCCTCAATGAGTAAAAAAGACTAGCTTACTTCCCATCAGAATTTTGTAGCAATGGCAGAGGTGAATTCATAAATGCCAATTTGACCAACTTCTTCAAAGAAAAAGGCATTTTCTGGATAGTATCTGAGAATTAAAATCCTCAGAATAACAGAAGAGCTGAAAGAGATAATTGGACCATAGTCAAATTGGTACAAGCAACCTTTTCCTCTTCCAAGATTCCCAAGCACTACTGGCACAAGGTGATTCAAAGCTGAAGCCTGGCCCTGAATCAACTCCGCAACTCCAAAGGAATCAATCCATGGGAAGTCATGCAAGTGTCTTCCCCAATGGATGGATATCTACAGCCCATTGGATACAAAATTTTTTATCTCAAACTTTCAAACCACACACAAAGGAAATTTGACACAAATGCCTTCCAGGACAACTTATGGGGTATGCACAAAAGCTTCTATCTTATTGTGTCCTTACCTCTTCAGGAAGAATCATCAAAACAAAAAATTTCAAATTCAGAAAAGCCCCATTTGAATTCTCAAACAAATATCCAACACTTGAAGAAGCTGCCCCAGAAAATCAACCACCACCAAATCCTCCCAAAATTGAAAATATAGAAGCACCAGCAGTCATGGAGCCAGCAATCAAGTACAAATACAAAGGGAGCTTGTCCAAATCCAAAACTATTAATGAAAATGTGGTTCAGGAACTACTACCCAGAACTTGGAATCTAAGAAATTGATCAGTATTGAAACATCCCAAATTCTGTGAACACTATACAGTTTCAACTCCAAAAAGGGCTGAGGAAGCCCTCAGATCACCAGTTTGGTCCAAAAACCTACACAAGGAGCTAAACACCTGCAAGGAGTTTGAATTTTGGCAAGAATATCATGGTCCAGATCCAAAATAAATATTGAACATGACCTATGCCTTCTGAATCAAAGGAAACACATATGAAAAAGCTCCTACCTAGAATCCAAGGGTCTGCATACAGGGATTAAACCAGAGGTATGGGATTAATTAATTTGAAACATACACCCCAACCAGTAAGGTAGCCTCTCTCAGGGAATTTCTTCTGCTTTAAATGGATCAAGATATTGAAATTCTTCAGTTAGATGCCAAGAGGGCCTTTCTGCACGCCCCTGTCAATGGGGAAGTTTTCATTTGAAAACCCACAGGTTCCCCCAGAAAGACATTTATTTGAAAACCCACAGGTTCCCCCAGAATGACACCAATTATAAAGCTCAACAAAGCCTTGTACAGATTAAATGAAGCAAAAAAAATGGTACAAGATTCTTAGCAAATGGATTCAAGAGAAAGGATACACTCCCTCAGAGGCCAATCCATGCTTATATCTTGGAAATGATCAAGAATCTGCAATCTTTATACATGTATAGAATCTATTGGTGGTTGGAAACATAAATAAGTTCAATTTAGAATTTCTAAACAGATTCCAAAATTCTTCCTGTCATGCACCCAACACTTTACTTGGAATGAAGGTTGAATGGTCCTCCAAAGGCATCAAAATTTATCTTCCTCTACACATCAAAAAAGGACTGGCCAAATTGAACCTCAGCAAGTAAAAACCAACAAGCATGCAATGCACTCCTGGAATTCACCTCACCCTGGCTTCTCCAGAGGAAATCAAAGAATTCAAAAGAGTCATGGTCAACTACCGCTTTCCAATTGGTCAAATGAACTTCCTTGCTGGCCTTTACCAACCAGAAATCATCTATGCAGTCTCTGCTCTCACTCAATTCTTCAAAAATACAGGGATCACCCATTAGAGAGAAACTCTGAAGGTTTGGAAGTATCTAGCATGCTCAAAGAACCAGCACCTTCTCATATAAAAAAAGAAAAAATCTCCTAGCCTTTTATGTTACAGTGACTCAACTTGGGCCAAAGATCCTGTCTCTCAAACCTCTCAAACAAGGTTGCTATGCTTCTTCCATGGATAACCTCTATGTTGGACCAGCCAAATCCAACAGAACATTACCTACTTGTCAACTGAAGCAGAAATCAATTCCCTGAGAAATGCTTAACTCAAGTGCAGCTGGATTAACTACATAATCCACAAGTTATGGAAAAAACCAGTCCAAACCAGTATTCATATTATTGACAACAAGGGGCTGGGTGACAAATTGAAAATTTTTGGAAGTAACTAAAAGAAAAAGTTTATTGATTTAAAAGCAAAAGTACTTAGAGAAGATTTATCCAACAGAGCAATGAGAATGGACCTTATAAAATCAGACCAGATGGTGGCTGATGGATTAACCAAGGCCGCTAATCAAGTCTCAATGCTGAGAATAATCCACCATGTCAGTTCCTGAATCTCTCCAGCAATGAATCAAGAAGGGGTTTTTTTAAGACTATCACTGCACAATGCCTGATCCTCTCATTCTGCGGTTCACCTGTTCTGATGCCAGAATGAAGCTCACAGTTTGAATTGCACAATGTGGAATCTCGAATTCTGGTATTCAGATGGCTTCTCTACTATTTGTCAACCTACACATCAGCCAGTTGACTGCTTCCATCACCAATCCTCTGTTTTATCACATCTAAAAATCTCCTATCAAAATCTTCTCATTATGTCTTTCATAATCCCACAATTGACCATCACCAGCTCCATTCTTCATACATCAAATTCAGTCACCAACCTGGAAGGACACAAAGCTGGTAAAAGCTTATTCAATGCTCTCAATTTTATCCAAAATATACTGACAAACACAATCAAAAGCTCATCTCATCAAGACTCAATCTCTCAGTTTGTCTCAAGGTTTCTTCCACTGCACAGAAGAACAATGCTCCAAAATACAAAAAACCTCTTGAGTTCTCATCTGATGACTGATCTAACCTGTGTTTTGAATTGTTCATTCTAATCAGTCTCTTCTCAACTATGTTTGATTTCTCAATGTGATTTTCTCTTTTGGTCTGACATTTCAATCTTCAATATTTCTTCATACACTTCTGTTGTTGCCAAACTGATCTGTTGCCAAAATGAATTATCAGTGGTACTGGTTTTAAACCATCTTATTTATAAATTTTTATGTCTCTGTTGATAAATTATGGGGCCTCTAAAACCAAGGGGGAAGCAGAAGTAAATGATGCAGAACTCAGATTAGACCAATTTAGTTCTTATTCTGCTCATCTCTGCTGGGATTGCTTATTTCAAAACTATTATAAAGTGTTTCTTGAAAGAACCAGAGGATCTGCTTGAGTATATGTAAAAAAAGATTTCCACTATCAAAGAGAAGTTTGTAATGGTGTGGAATTGTGCCATCCCTGACTTTGGAAATAAAACAACATCTTGGGTAGCATGGGACCATGATAATTTCAAACAATTACTTGGGGGATCTTGGGGAAAGTTTTGGAGGTGTGGAATCACCTGGAAGGAACCATTGATAGCTAAATCAAATCAGTGCATGCATTTCTTGACAACTCTCAAAGTAATTTAGGAACTTTTCTTGAAAAAGAACTTTTACCTTTGAGTTGAAAATTCTCAATTGAGGAAATTAAATCATTTGGGAAAAATTTGAGAAGTGGAAAGGGAAAAATGATGGAAAGGTCTGCTCAAATTAATATTCAAAGAAAATGGGCTTTCCTTGTTTGCAATCAAACTCATTGGGGAAAAATTTGAGAAGTGAAAGCAGAAAAATGATGGAAAGGTCTGCTCAAAGTCATATTCAAATACAATGGGCTTTCCTTGTTCCCACATCTTGAAACAAATACTAGCATTGAGAGGATCTGCTGTGCCTAAGGATCTCATCCTCAGTGGAGTTTATACTATAAGCCTTCCAGTTACATAAGTTGTATAGTTTGATTTTTTGATTGTTTGAATTGATTTTTGATTAAGGCTTTTAATTCCTATTTGGTTTGACAATGACTGCATGGGTTTGCTAATGAGTGATGGTTTTGCTTTTTCCAAGCTTGACACTGATTGAATGCTTGACTCATCTGAATGGTTTAGAAAGCTCATTTCAATTCTTATGGGACAACCTGAAGAAGTTAAAGTGTTTATTTTAAAAAACCAGTGAAGAATGCAACCAATTTGGTTGCTAAGCCAAGGCTTGAGCCAAAATTCTTACAATCCAGCTGCGTCTGACCCAAATTGAAATACACCTGTTGTGAAATTTCAAGATTTAGGCATGTGGAAAGGCAATTCAAGAGGGAAAAATGGGTGAGAAGGGAACCAAAAGACCAAAAATAGTAAGTCTTTTATTTTGAGAAGTGCTAATTTTTTTGTTTTAATAAACTGATGGAGAAATGATGATTATATTAGAAGTCCTTAGGCTCAGAATCTGAATTTCATAGTTCAGAGGAATAGACTCAAAGTTAATTAGCCTCCCTTCATTTGGAATCAAAATCTTCTTCTGAGGAAGAAGAAAAAGTGGAGAAGGCAACCAGAAGCTCACCTTTGGTTAGTTGTGCCTCCATTAATGTTATTAGAATGTTGAATAAGAAGGTTTTGATCATATGAACCAAAAGTGAAATACCTCAATAAAATACCTGATAACTTACATAAGTTCTTGGGTGAGGTTTGGGATCCTGTTGGAAATGGGAATTGTGGATTTAGAGTCATTGCTAAATCAATTGGGTACAATGATTATGTATTGTTTGAAGTGCAAAGTCAAATGATTGAAAAATTGAGGAAAAATAAGGCATGCTATGCTAAGATACTTAGGGGTATAAATGAGGTTGAAAAGATTGAAAAAAGACTTGATGTTGAAGAAATCAATTAAAAGATTCCCTCTTTAAAATGGCTTTCAAAGTTAGATATGGGCCAAATAATAGCAGGCACTTATGGAAGGCAAATTTGTTTCACTTCCTTGCCTTTGTTTTGTACTTATAATCCTATGAAAATGGGCTTAAAATAACCATCATATGCCGTGTTAATTTGATTTTTTGACAATAACCACTGGTTTCTTTTAATAATTGAGGTAGATATGATCCCAATACTGCCCATTGTATCAAAAAATTATTCTTTGAATTGAAAGAAATCATCTGGTTGGGTTGATAATATCAAAGATCAACTGGATTTTTATTTTAATTTATAAAAACCATATAATTTCATCATTTGGGCTATTATTGTTGGAATAAATTCCTTTCATTCCCTATTTCTCATGTCAAATCCTTTTCTTTCCTATTAATATCACCTCATACACAGAACAATGCCTGTCTCCATACTGTTCTACTCTATTTTCCTTCCTACTTCTTCTCATTATGTCTAATCCCCAGATTCACCAGTGTTTCATCATCTCAGCTCTCCTTTCAACCATTTGTCACACGCGCATGGTCACTTGTTTGACTTACGCAAATCACACACGCATGCACACATGCCACACTCTATCAACCAAGCTGTACACTAACTGAGGACAGAGACCGGGCCAGACTGAAGGATTTCTCTCCTCATCCTTCTGTCTGACCTTCATCTTTGCTTATCCTCAGGTAAGTAATGTGTCATCTATTTTCTCAATTCATTTATACATCTCTGTCTCAATCATCATAATATGAAATCTGATCCATCTGTCTGAACTTCATCTCTGCATATCCTCAGTGATTCCAACAGGTTATGAGCCCAGAATTGCATTGATAAATCCCATTGGCAACTACCCTTAAAAGGAAGTACTGCATTTTCAGAAGGATCAGTCACTTCTGGTGTTGAATATAAATTCCATCATGGAAGAAATCAGCAACTATCACCAATTCCTTAAGAAACCATACATTGTTCCCCTTAATGCCTCCTGATCAGGATCAAACTATCTGGATTTGGCCATGATTCTTCAAATTAATTTTTGGGAATCAGGCGTTAGCTATCTCTTCAACAACACTCAGAAGCCAAACCAAGAAAGGTGGTCACGCAATAACCTTGCTTTCTGTTCTGTCATATCTAGGTCTATCAACCTCTCAAAATTCAAATTAATATGCAAACAAAAATGAAGCGCAATTGGTATGTGGAATGTGCTGAGATATGCCCATCAAGACAACTCCTCAGGTGGAAGAATGTAATGGCTGCAAAAACTCCTCCTTACCAGACTTAAAAACAAGGAAATGACCACCCACATTTCTGAAATTTTATTGTATGGAGAAAAGCTATTGTCACTAATCACCCCAGAGAACCCTTTTACCGCAGACAATCTACAGTCAACCGTAATACTCCTACCACTACTGGAAAATTTGCTTGGCTGCGTGTCAAGCATGATGAATGAGGAATCTGTCCTGTCATCAAAATTGATCACAGCCCTGAAACAAGAGCATTGGAGACGTCAAACCAGAAACAAAGATGCTATTGCAAACTCAGCAAAACTACAGGCGTCCAGAACTGCCTCCTTGTACCGTAATACCAATACGCAACCAAAAAGAACCTACCTTTGCATGCATTACAACAGAAAAGGACATAATTTTGCATGATGTCCTGATTTTCTCAAAGCGTTGAATAACATTAAAATATTAAGCAATAAATCCAAGAACAGTTCCACTAAAAACAGATCAGGAACTGTAACTGCTAACTTAAGCAAAACTGGCGGGAAAAAAACAATCCTGACTCCAGTGACTTCTCCAACTCAGAAATCATAGTCCACGCTGGGTCAGCTGTTTTCAACTTGACAGACTACCTCTACCATGATCCACAGAAATATTTCAACATTTATTCAGGATTTTCTATCTCAATGACACCTCCTGAAAATCAGGCCAAAAAAAAACTTCAGACCACACCTCAATACACCTTGCAGATGGTTCAAAAATCACATCAAAATAAAAAGTGATAATACCTTTCTCTTTCTGAAGTCTCAAATCACTGGTTGTCCCAGACCTCTATGAACCCCTATTATCCATTTCCAATCTCTGTGACGCCAGACTTACAGTGAGTGGTTTTGCAAAAGGACCACTGCAAAATATTCAACAGCTCCATCTCAAATCTAAATCAGAAGGTGCTGAAAACTGGATACAGAAAAGGGAACCTATATTATCTCCCTCAGGACAAAGTAAGCATCAAAGAATTAAACTGCTCAAGCATCACACATACCTCTGACAACAGTCTTTTTGGTTATCACTTTAGGTTATCTCATCTGAATCTAAAGTCACTTCAGAAATACCTAAATTCACACAGAATAATTCCCCATAAAAGTAACAAAAGAGAGGTCCAGAAGTGCAAGAGGTGTATTCAATAAAAGATGGCAAGACTACCATTTCACTCCCATCTCAGTTATTGCTCAACCAAACCTGGTGAACTCATACACACCGACTTATGCAGCTTTGAAACCATCTCAAGAGAAGGTCACAAGTACTTTTTAACCTTTATCAACAACTGCTCAAAAGCAATGTTTGCCTACCCAATTTGTCTCAAATTGGATGTCCTTGAATCCACCAAATTATTTGTCTCCTTTTTTGAAAACCACTATAATTTCAAAGTCATATCTCTTAGGTTGGATAATGGGGGTGAATATATAAAAAATCCAATGAAAAATTATCTGACTTCAAAAGAAATCACTCACAAGCCTGGACCCCCTCACTCTCCTCAACTAAAAGATGTTTCTAAAAGAGAAAAAAGTACCATCTTCAATATCATTTGCAGTTCAATTCTCTTGTAAAATCTTTCCAAATCTTTCTGGGCCAATTCCCTGAGGCATTTGCTTTAATCATTCAACTCTTATCTGTGCAAAAACCCTCAAGAATTGGTCTCCCCTAACTCCCTTCTCAAAGAGGCCAAGGTTGAACCACAAGGGCTAAATCTGTTTGGATGTCTTGTCTGGTACAAATTCACAAAATCTGTAAGCTCTCTGATACCAGGAACCTTGCACTCCTTTAGCTACAGAGAGTGATAAAAATACTGGAATAATAATAATAATAATAATATTCCAAAGATATACACTTAAAAAGCTCAAATAATAAATATGTTTAAGAGCTGGTGCAAGGTTTAATTATTTTGTTTGAAAGGTTTTTCAATTTGTGATAAAAATAGGGGGCAAAGTATTATACTACTGGGAATCTTTACAGACAGAAAAACTCTATTTGAGGGGCCTCCTTAGGCGGTTTAAGAACCTTGGAATAATCATGGGTGCCTTATAAAGACTTATCCACTCATATGGCCGGGAAAAAAAGCAGAATGGCCCAGGCAGGAAGGGAAACACTCACGCTGAGTCAATAATCCACAGAAAAGCCTTCAAAGATTCAAGTAAAGGGTTTCAGGGCAGATGGGTTTGATTGCCAGACTAAACTTTAGTGAATCAGGTTGATTTGTTTTGGGAAATAATAATAATACTGCAGACTAACTCATAAATCACTTGCTTATCTCTTTATAAGCACTTGATTAAAAATGAAATGATTTCTGATTGATAATAATAAATTCCTGGTAAAACTGATGGGGAATAATGGATCCAAAGAGATCTGTATAAATACCTTTTGGGGTGATGATGAGCTTCTCAGGGCCCATACAGAGTTTTCTACTCATTAGAAGAGACTGGTAATCCATTCAGGGAAATTTTAGCACGTCCACTTGGTGCTGTCAATCATATGTCCTCAGATCTTCTGGATTTCTTTACTATTTTAGTCACAGGATCTGTTAATCTGTTGAAGGTGTAATTCTGATCATTCTGCACTTATCCTTCATCTGTAATATTCATATTGGTTTAAAGTAGACAGATGTGGATATTCATTAATTTATTATCATCTGATGAGCAAGTATGTAATTTTTAATAATTTTTCCGGCCGCTCCTTGTAGTGTTTTGTGGTCTTCAAAGATTAGGATCTGTCTGTTTTGTGGTAACCTTCAATATTTGATTTATTATTTAAAATATTTTTAAATTAGTTATATAATATTTTTATTTAGTTTTTAAGGTTTTCAGATCATTTGTAATGCATATGTGACATTATTACATATGACAGGTAATCCCTACTAGGTTTTAGCTCCTGTGAGCTGTACCTTCTGTCAGATTTGTCACAACTGATCCTGACACGGGGATCAGTCCATTCAGATGCGCACGGGGTAGGTTCTGCTGCGTGCATGGCAAAATTGGCTGCGCGCGTTACTTCTGTACGTGGGAATGTGATACTACAGGTACGTAGGGGTTGTGTAGGGACGCGGGACTGCGTGCGGGAATTGTGACATGAAACATTTCCATGTGTAACTCCTAAAATATACACAACACCTCAATTCTGACTGAAATTTAGGTTTTAAACGTATATGTGAAGATATATGTGAAATATTAAGTGGAACAAAAGGTGCTGTGACCTTTTGGTCAATTCTTATTTAATTACTTAAAAAATGAAGGAGTTATATTTCAAGGGTGAGGTCAGTGAGTGACCCTACATTATTTTGGGTGGGAAATACATTTCTGAAATAATAATTATGTATTTCCTACTCCTTCTTAATATTCTCTTTATTAATTTTTATTTTGTATTTTTGTTACTTTGACAGGTTTCTCTGTACATGGTAGCAAGCTGAAAAAAGCAAACAGAAATAAACTGGACAGCAAAGGTCAACCATCTGTTATTCTCTCTTACCTTCATTGCCAAACTGGCTTTTCAATCCTAGAACTCAAAACAAACAAGGTCAGTAAATCCCGCAACTATTTCTTCAATGATTTTTCTTTCCCTTACAGACGCCATGCTTCCAGTATCTCTCCTACACCTTCTCCCTTACCTGTCAATCTCCCATGGCTGGCCAACCAAATTCCCCTGATCCGTGATCTTTCCCAGTTTTGTCCCCCTCCCCTGCCTCTAATCCACACCTTTCAGTTAGCCCTACTCCCTCCCCTCCTTCCCCCACTATTCTTAATCTGCCCCTATCTGCTCTAGTGTCATCTCCTGATGCAATGTTCCACTCTCCCAGCACCACTTTGCCAGATGTTTCCTCCATCATTCCCCCTTTTTCCTTGACTCCCCCTTCCTAATCCCCTCCCTCTCCCCCTCCCATGTTTCTGTCCCCTACAGCTCCCCCTCCCACTCCTCTGGCCCTCCCTGCTTCTCCCCGTGTTGCTGTCTCTCTCCTACTTTGTTCCTCTTGACCCTCTCTCCCCCCTTCCCGGTTTGGAAACTTCTCACAACAAGCCTCTGTCAAGGATGATCTGCCGGCCCCCAATACATGGAAGCAACTCCTCCTCTCCCCCCATTGACGCCACTTGCTCCTCTCAACACACAAGGAAATGTCCTACCTGCAAGGCATGGGTACCTGGAACATTTTCCCTCCTCCCAAAGGCTGCAGGATCATCCAGTCTAAGTGGGTTTTCAAAGTGAAGAGGCGAGCCAATGGCTCCATCATCAATTTGAAGGATAGGCTTGTTGCTATGGGTTTCTTGCAAGTGCAGGGGCTTGAATCTTCTCAAGTTTTTTCCCCTAACTTCTGCCTTGAAACACCCCATCTGCTCCTTGCCCTCCTGGGTCACAAAGGATGGTTAGGGCACCAACTTGACTTCAAGACCGCTTTTCTGAATGGCCATCTTGACAAAGCTGTCTTCATGGCTAAACCTCCTGGCTTTGAAGATTCTCTCTATCTGGACTGTGTCTACAAGGTCACCAGGGCAATCTACGGCCTCAATCAGTCCCCTTGCCAATGGAATATCTAGCTCAACTCTTCCCTCCTGTCCCTTGGTCTCTCCTACTCATCCTATGATCCCTATCTCTACTTCAAGATGTTGGATAGTGTCCTAGTTGGTGTGGTTACTGCGCATGTGGACAATCTTGCTATGGTTGGCACAGAATCTTTTGTCTCTTCCTTCATTGCTGCCATTGGAAAGCACTTCAAAGTTGATTCCAACAAGGACCTCTCCCTCTTTCTCTAAATCTTCATAACTCACAACCTCCATAAATTTACCATTGGTCTTGGAAAGAGTCACTACATCACCACCATTGTGGATTAATTCCTTCCTAATGACACTTTCTCCGTCCGCACCCCTACTGACCTCTACTTCAAAAACCTTTGCAAAGGCACGCACAACTCCCCTCAATCTCCCTCCCAATACAACCAACTCATAGGATCCCTCCTATGGGTGTCCCAATGCACCCACACGGATGTTGTGTTTGCGGTCAACAAGCTTTTCCAGTTTCTGCAATATCCCTCCCTTCAACACTTGGACACCGCTCTTTGCATTCTCTGCTACCTCAAAAAACACCCGCAACACGCGCATTACCCTTGGGGGGTCCTCAATTGACCTGTCAGGATACTCTGACTCTGACTGGGCCAAGGAAAAAGAAGATTGTTGATTGACCTCAGGGTACACCTTTTGTCTGGGTTGTGGCACCATCTCATGGAAATCCAGGAAGCAGCCCACCATTCTTCTCTCCAGCACTAAAGCTGAATACAAGGCCCTATCCAACTTGTGCAAAGAGGGTCTCTGGATGTGCAAAATAATTTTCAAGCTCCGCCTCAGGGATGATTCACCAGTCCCTCTCTTTGTGGACAACAAAGGTTCCAAGGCCCTTGCCAAAACCCCTGAGCATCACTCCTGAAAAAAACATATTGACACTTGTCACCACTTCATTTGCAAGTGCTTTGCCCGGAAAAATTTTTGCAGTACACCACGTATTGACTAAGGACATACTTGCAGATATGCTCACCAAGCCACTGCCTTGCGTTCTTCTTCAATCTCATCAACACCTATTTTGGCTATGCCGCGATGGCTAGCAAGGGGGGTTGCTGGCATAAATTCATTTTATTCCCTATTTCTCATGTTACATCCTTTTCTTTCCTATTAATATCACCTCATACACAACACAATGCCTGTCTCCATTCTGCTTTACTCTATTTCCCTTCCTACTTCTTCTCATTATTTCTAACCCCAAGATTCACCAGGGTTTCATCATCTCAGCTCTCCTGTCAACCATTTGTCACACACACGTGGTCACTTGTTCCACTTACAAAAATCACACGCGCACGCACACATACCACACTCTATTACCCCAGATGTACACTAACTGAGGACAGAGCCCAGGCCAGACTGAAGGATTTCTCTCCTCATCCTTCTGTCTGACCTTCATCTTTGCATATCCTCAGGTAGTAATGTGTCATCTATTTTCTCAACTCATTTATACATCTCTGTCTCAATCAGTCTCATATGAAATCTG